>JAJHSJ010000005.1:85894598-86025979 GCA_021015155.1 Magnolia officinalis | reverse complement strand
ACACATATTCTAATGTCATGAATGGCGCAAGTGAGAGAATATTAGAAATAGTGGGTCATCCAACTAGTGAGGCCTAAGTTGGAGCCCAATGAGGTGAGGTGTACACACCTCCTGGTGTAACCACATAATACCATACCGTTTCTTATGTTAAGAAACATAATAAGCTAGGGTTTTCTTCTCCCTCCTATGAGAGAGAGTTGTAGTGGCGAAGACATCGACAACAAGTTTGACAGTGGGTAGGACTCGTCCATTGACCTAAACAAACTTATATACAAATGCCCGGTTCTTGATTCTACACTGATAAAGGTATAAGCTCCCATCGGCAACACATGTAGAAGAGGAGGAAGTTTTGGTGATTTACGATGAGCTTTTACATTGTCTTTAATGGCAAACTCAGGTATGTTTTTCGACTTGTAGTTCTAGCCCTATATGACGATCCGAAATTGACTTTTAACATAAGCATGACTCCTTAGTCTTCTATGCTGCTAAAAATTAAGTCATGTTTGATGTGTGCTTGAAGTTCTTGAGTATGATTAGTTTTAGGGCAAGTAAAAGATTGTTAGAGTTTTTCCCTTGAAACCAAATGTGAATTTTATCCATTAATGATTTTGTCCGTTAATCATGAGCATGGATCCAAGATGGTTGTAATGCCATAATTAATATATAGAAATACCTTAAATATACATGAACATTGGATAAAGGAGAATTCATCTAATTGTCCTTGTGGAGCTTGAGTTTAGACCAACAATCATTGACTAAAGGAGAGTTGTGGGCTATGGATCTCAATCCCCTATTGTGTTATGACCATTAAATAGGTTATGGGGCAAACATGTGGTTACTATTATTTTGTGGTCATCTTGTATGAGGGGACTGATGATGCATCATGATAGAAAGTTTCCACTATAAGTCACGATGATAAGTTAGTGTGCCTTTATCTACCCCACATAAGAGTGTGAGTATGCTAGGTGAATAGGCTCCTGATTTTGAACTCGTTGGACACTTGCATTAGTGGACAAAGTTCAAGTCTTGTACATTCTCCTTCTCCATCACACATGTGGAACGTTGGTGTGAATAGCCATGTACATTCTCCTTAACTCTACTTTTCGAATCATGTGGTGTCTTTTAACCCTCTCCTTCATCTAAGATATATCAGGCATGGATTTTCATGTTTAAATGACCAACATTGACATTGATGGATTTTTAATGGCATCGATCAAAGGTAATTCTTGTTTTAAACTTATATTTTCTTTTTCTTAGGAACTTAAGAATATCTGAATAAAAATACATAAGGGTAATCTAAAATCTAGTTTTGAAATACTTATTACCTTTGTCATTGATGTAGTTTTGGTTGAGATGAGGACTAGGGGTGTATACCGAGTCGAGCTGGCCTCAGCTCAACTCGGCTCGGCCATTAGCTAACCTTAGCTCGAGCTCGGCTTGGCTCAGTCTTTGAGCCTGATTGGCCAGCTCGGCTCGGTTCGGTCAGTAGCTCGGGCCAATTCGAGCCGAGTTTGTCTGTGCAACGCATTTTTACAAACACATGGATTGCACCTTCAAAATCTCACGGTACATAAAACAACAACAGTGGTTTTACAAGTATTTTATCAAACAACATAAAAATCAAGAAAAAAAGGGTATTTGTTTTATATACATACCTTCCTTGCCACCAACCACACTTCATTGAGTCATTTCATCAAACACTTGGTGAGCAACATCAATATCAAAGTAACCGAGTCACTGAACTGGTTCGATCCGAGTTGGGTTCGATCCAAGTCGAGTCGAGCTAGGGCTAGCTCGAACTCATTTTCGAGCTCAAAAAATCAGCTCAACTTGGCATGAACTCAGCTTCGAATTGAGTTGAATCGAGCTTTTTTGAGTCGAGTCGAGCGAGCTAACCGAGCTAGCTCGGTTCATATACACCCCTAATGAGGACCTTGGCCATGGGGGCAACCTTATACCAAATGCGGCCTTAGCCATTGTTATTGCGTTAGCCTAAAGATTTGCCTGTGCTGCCGTGGCAAACCTCAGCCTACATAGCACTGACTGCTCATGAAGGAAATGTCAAACCCCTTGTTAGGGAGCTAGAATGAAAATACCTTTACCGCAGCATATGCCTTTTGTTAAGAGTTGGTTGGGAGTAAGTGTGCAAGATGTCTACAAGTTATAACAACAAAAATTCCTCTAAAACAAATAAAATAAAGGGCCATATTAAATTACACTAGAGTATTTTCCTTGATTTTGCCTTAAAGATGGAGGGTAGAATGTTCTTATTTTATCTTCTCTCTTTTTCTTTTCATCTTTACCATTTACAAAGGTTGCAACAAGAACCGCAAGATATGTGATCATGAAGATGATCAACATCATTAGATTTTGGGCCGCCAATCGTTATCGTTCATCTTCAAGATCTAGTGTTCCAAGCAAAGCCGCACACTTAGATCATATAGTGCAAGCATATGTTGCGCTACATAGATCGATTATCGAACTATCAAGATGATTTGTATATGTGTGTTCCCCATCTAATGTAAAATTCATAATATTCCTAGAAATTCTAATTGAGTTTCAAGTCCTACAAATTAGAAAATCCTACCCATCTATTTAGTTTAATTTCCTACACCCATTGTTGAGCATAAGCTATTTATGTGTATTATTGGCTCTTTACAGGCAACTGGTTAGTTGTCCAACATCATGATGGATGTGCATCTTGAATAATTGTCCACTGCATAGAAGATGATATGGAAGGTCCCAGTTCATACATCATCCAACTTGTTTCTTATGAAAGATGTGCACCACCATACATTATTTTATTTTATTTTTATTTAAAATATATACTACCAGCTCAAATAATAAATTAGATGTACCAGATGAAGGACCGGATTTCCTGCCAAAGCCTTTAATTAGCAGGAACTTCCGGCGCAAGGATGCTGGGTGAGGCCCACTGAGCTGTTTGTGATAAATCCACTCCATCCATACGTTTTGAGAGATCATTCTAGGACGTTAGAACAAAAATGATCTGTATACAACACTCAAATGGGCCACATGATGGAAAATAGTTAGCATACAGTGAGAACCGTTGAAGCATTCTTATGGCCATAAAAGTTTTGTATCAGGCTATATTTTTTGTTTTTTTCACTTCACCCCATTGGGAATGACCTTATAAACGGTTTGGATAGCATATAAGCATGAAGTTGGAGCCCAGGAAGGTTTCAACGGTAGAAATTTCTTTCCCCAATTTTTCCTCTTGTGCGACGAACTTGAGTTTTGTATCGACCTTAATTTTGGTCACACAGAGTAGAATGAGCTCTCAAAATGAATGGACGGAATGGATTTCTCACATACATTTCAGTGGGCCCCACCCAGCATCCTTGCACAGTAACTCTGTGTGAAAGGATTTTGCAGGAAAGAAGAGACATCTCTCCATGAGATGCGGTTTGGCTACAGCACCAGTCGGTTAGCTGATGTCAAACCTCTGTTAGCCCCACCATGATGTGTATGTTTTATCCATGCCGTCCGTGCATTTTAGGCATAAGCCCAAAAATGATGGAGATCCAAATCTTAGGTGGACCACATTAGAGGAAAAAGTGGGGGCTGAATGCTTACCGTTGAAAACTTTTTGAAGGCCACACAAGTTTTGGATCAAGCTAATATATGTGATTTCACTTCATTGAGGTCTGTTTGATATTATCAACATGTTGGATGGAAAATAAACGTTACAGCAGACCCTACAAAGTTTTAACGATGGATGTTCAATCAACACTCTTTTCCTGTAGAGTGGTCCACCTAAGATTTGGATTTTCCTCATTTTTGAGCTTATGCCGTAAAATGAGCTGGGAAAACGGGTGGACGGTGTGGATAAAATATATACATCATGGTGGGGCCCACAGAGCTTGACATCAGCTCACTGGCTGGTGTTGGGATCACTAGCCAATCCGCGTGCCTCTCCACGGTACACGTCGCAGGCTGATGAATCAGTGGGGCCCAGATGATACTTATCATGGATGCACTGTTAAGAATCATGGAGGCCACTGATCGGATGGATATGATTATCTAATGCATGTGAATTTTTAAACCATTTTCCATCCCAATCATATTCCACTGCCACCGGCTCACCTGCTCATGTGAGGGGAAATGTTAGGTTGGAGATGAAAGAGCGGGAACTTGTAATGTGATGCATCAATAGGAGCCGTCCATCTAGTGATACCTATCCATCACTCTGCAAATCTCTTGAAATGAAATAAAAAGCTGTGGATAGGATGGGAGACTTTTTCAGAGTTGTTCAACCGTTATGGGTCCTACGAATCAACCGTGTGGATGACCGAGATGTGGTCTCCACTTATCCTGATGGACGCAAGAGCCACCATTGATGCATGTAAAGGGATGCAATGTAATGAAAAGCTATGTGGGGCCTCCATGATATCCGTGTGACATCCACTCCGTCACATCAGTTTCACCAGTGAATGTTAAACTAATGAACGGAGTGGATTTCAGATGGACGTTACAGTGGGCCCCACGTAACCTACGGTTACAATGGCTCCTAATTAATAATTACCCCCTATTCGATAAATACGCGGTTTGCGCATGACGACCATACGTAGACGCACACGGACCTTGAGGCGTATAGACCTCAGGTATCACCAACCAATTTCATTCGCCCAAAAGAACTCTTAGTCGTGAAAGTAGACCTTAAGTACGGATGAATCCAAAAAGACCAAAATACCCTATATTTTTCATATACTTACCATAACATACCGAGGTATTTTGGTCAAAATACCCTAAAAGGTCTCTTTTTTTCAAATTAAGTTACCGGAGAGAAAATAAAAAAAGCACCGTACGTACTCGTCTATGAGGTAGGCAACGAAGAGTCCTTTGATATATCTGCTCGTAGAGCACGAGTGCATGGCGACCACACACACGCAGGCACGCACAGTCCCAAGGGGAGTCATATGATACTCGGGCGCCGTATGACAATTGATATGCGGGCACTTGGACATTGTGCACCTAGAATGCAATAATTCAAAATAAACCGTCTAAATTATGGATGCTACCATCGGTGAATCACAGTCCCATCTCCTGATTGGTGGAAAACTGTTTGTTTAAAGAGGACCATTGGATATTTTTCATTTTTAACCGTCCCATCAAATTACCTAATTTTTCGGTGCTTGGTACGCCTAGATCCAGGATTGTAAATTGGACAGTTTAACCTGACTTGTTTTGCACGTGAGCAATCTTAAGTAGTTTTAAAGTGGGTGCGTATCATCTGTCACACTCAGTCAGAGCATTAAAGCTCTTCTATGTTACAAAATGCACCATGTGCCAGTTCCCGAAGTATGCGACTATCGGGCGTGGATTGCGTGGTGCCCTAACACCCCGTATTACATGTGCCAGAATTCTGTGGGGCCCACCGTGATGTATGACTTTTATCCACTCCGTCCATCCGTTTTTCCAGCTTATTTTAGTGACTAAACCTAAAATTGAAGATATAAAAATCTCAAGTGGACCACACCATAGGAAACAGGGTGAATTGAATGTTTACCATTGAAAACTTCGTAAGAGGCCACCGAAGTTTTGGATCAAGTTGGTATTTGTGTTTTCCCTTAATACACGCCTTTGTGACCTTATGAACAGGTTAGATGACAAATAAAAATTACTGTGAGCCCTAGGATGGTTTCAACGGTGTATATCACTATCCCCACTGTTTCCTGTGACGTGGCCCATTGAGCTTTGGATATACTTATATTTTGGTCTCGTCTCCTAAGATGAGCTGAAAAAACGTATGGACGGCGTGGATAAAAGATATACATCATGGTGGGTCCCACGGAGTCCTGGCATCATCTAGGCCCGTGATGTTGAGATCACAAGGCAATCCACATCCGCGACTAATGTATCCAAGGAAACACTGTCCAAGATGTATTTCTCAACCTCAATTTAAACCGTCCAAATGATAGTCAGCTATCACCGGATCAGAACCGGAAAATAACACCGATTCGGATGATCCCAACCGTTCGAATTCAAGAAGCGATTAATTGGGGGATGCACTTTCCTAACCAATGCGAATCTTTTACTTGCCTCGTCGGGAAATTGACGTAAAAGCATGTGCGTGCGTGGACGCGGTCTTTCTAGTGACCCCATTACCAGCCAGCTAGCTGATGTCAAAGCTCTGTGGGCCCTATCATGATGTATATGTTTTATCCACGCCGTCCAACTATTTTTCCATCTCCTTTTAGGGCATGATGAAAAACATGAGATATATCCAAATCTTAGTTGGACCACACCAAAGGAACAGTTGGGATTAAACGCTTACTTGTGAAAACTTTTTGAGGGGTCGAAGAAGTTTTTAATCAAGCTGATATTTATGTTTTCCCATAAAAAAGGTCTGTGTGACCTTATAAAGAGGCTGGATGGCAAATAAACATTACAGTGGACCCTGGGAAGTTTTTAATGGTGAATATTCAATCTATATTTTTTTATATAGTGTGGTCCACCTGTGATTTGGATCTGCCTCATTTTTTAGATCATATCTAAAAAAATATGAAAAAAATAGATGGACGGCGTGGATAAAATTACATACAATATGCTGGACCCACACAGCTTTGACACCGTCTACCTTGCTGTCATTGGGGTCATAGTCAAACCGCGTCACATGGATGTACGTACTCCGCCAGAGTAACAGTGTTTTCTGAGTCGATGAGAGACACACACCCCCAGTCCCCACTCACCATCCAATAATTGTTTATAAATTCCTTACAAGGTGTCTCGCGCGCGTTAAATTGTAAAGAGAACTCTCATTATAACTACACTATTATTTCATATAACATAAATCTGATCCATCCATCCAACTTTAAGAAATATAATTACATTATAATAAAAGAAATCAGGTCGGTCCATACATTTTTATGGCCACACATGTATAACCAAAATAAACCTATAAAAATCCGTTAACGTAAATTCATCCAACGGGCCTAATTTTCATATGAGGGACCAAAGGTCATATCATATCAAAAAGAAACTCAGGAACGTATCACACGAGCTCCAAATAATCACGTGTGAGCGAATGCCCCTTTGTCAATCTAACACGCGCGAGGCGCAGTAAGATTGAGGTGTGTATTCTACCTCCTGATCCTTCTGGCCTTTCGCTGGCAACGCTGTCTTCTTCTCTTCTCCTGCTGCTTCAGCCTCTTATCTCTCTCTCTTCTCCCCCACCGTTCATTCCCTCTTCTTTCTCCTTCCCATCTTCCATCCAACAGACAGAAAGAAAGGAGAAGAAATCAAAAAGAGAGAGAGTGAGATAGGAAGAGAAACATTACAACCATGCTTCTCTCTTTCTCCTATCTAACCCTCTTTCTATTGATCTCATCCGTCCATTCGATCCCATCAGATGCGGCCACAGAATCAACGTTCAACAACATCTACGACGTCCTCCGATCGCACGGCCTTCCGATCGGCCTCCTTCCAAAGGGCGTGACGAATTTCACACTGGAGGAGAACGGACGGTTCGAGGTCTTCCTGGAACAGGCCTGCGATGCGAAGTTCGAGAACGTGGTCCGATACGAACGGAACGTATCGGGCACCCTCAGCTACGGCCAGATCGGAGCTCTTTCCGGCATCTCGGCGCAGGAGCTTTTCCTTTGGTTCCCTGTCAAGGGCATTCGTGTCGACATCCCTAGCTCTGGGCTTATCTACTTTGATGTTGGCGTCATCTACAAGCAATTCTCGCTGTCATTGTTCGAGACGCCGCCGACATGTAAGGCCGTCGATCAGGTCGGATCGTCCGATCTCGATCTGCTCCAGGAGGGCTGGGCATTGGCCCAACGCGTAGCCAAGGTCTTCCTTTCTTTTCTTTCTCAAGATCTGTCCAATTACTGATGTTTTTCCTTTCAATTATGGCTTGTGATGGGATGTTCTTCGTTGATTCTAATGATTCTTACGTTGGGTGGATTGCTCAATTGGTGTATCAATGTCTGCAAATTGTGAGGATTGGATGATCCTACTTGCCTGATTTGTGGCGTTTTTCGTGTTCAATGCGAACTGCTGGCGGTGTTATTTAAACAGTTGATTTGTTGGGTCATCCAGTCGATGGTTAAGATCGACTGTCAGTGAGCTTTCTTTACCATGGCCGATCCGTTGTGGGACCCATCATGGGTTGCAATACCTCATGTCCAATTTGATTGCTGCACACAAGGTAAGGTAATTGAGCATTGGAAGGGAAGTCTAATATGAGAATGCACGCCATTGCTCTCAAATTGGAAACATGGCAGTGATGGTCAATGATCCCAGTCGTTCATTTGTCAGGTTGATTGCTCCATCGATGGACCATTGTCTTCAAATTGTATAGATTGGATGATAGTACATGTCTAATTTGTGGGCTTTTTTCATGGTCAATGTACACCGCTGGCAGTGTTATTTAGGACAGTTTATTTGTAGGGTCATCGATTGGATGGTTAAGATTGTCTGTTAGTGAGCTTTCCTTACCATTTCTGATCCATGGTGGGACCCACCCATTGGACTCCTTAGACCATCATGGGTCATGGTACCTCATGTCCATTTTGATTGGTGTACTCCAGATGAGGTAATTGATCATAGGGATGGAAGTCCGACCTGAGAGTGTACGCCACTTCTCTCAAATTGGATAAATGTCAGCGATGATCAATGATCCCGGTCATTCGTTCGTTGGGTGGATTGCTCCATTGGTGGACCACTTTCTGCAAATTGCAAGGGTTGGATTCTCTTACCTGTCTAATTAGTGGGTGGTTTTTATGTTCAATGTGCAGAACTGGCAGTGTTATTTAGCACAGTTCATTTGTTAAGACTTAAGATTCTGTCAGTGCGCTTTCTTTTGCCATGGTTGATGCATGGTGGCACCCGTCCAGCGAACAATCTACACCATCATGGGTTGTGGCACCTCATGTCCAATTTGATTGTTCCACACCTGATGAGATGATTGATCAGAGGGAGGAAGTCTGACCTGAGAATGATCGCCACTGCTCTCAAATTGGACACATGGCACCATTGGTCAATGTTCCTGCCTATTCATTTGTCAGCTGAGTCATCTATCAGTTCAAATTGCAAGGACTGGATGATCCTACACCTAATTAATAGGCTGTTTTTGTGTTCGGCGTGCACCGCTGGCATTGTTGTTTGGTACATTTCATTTGTAGGGTCATTGGTGGGATGGTTAAGATTGTCTGTTAGTTAGCTTTATTTACCAATGGCTGAATCACCGTGGGACTCACCCGGCAAGTGATCTAGATGATCATGGGTCATGGTGCCTCATATCCAATTTCATTGCTGCACACCAGATGGGGTTTGATCATAGGGAGGGAAGTCTGACCACCTGAGAGGTAATGACACTGCTCTCAGATTAGACACATGGTACTGATGTTCAACAATCCCAATTGTTCTTGAGGTGGGCCTGTGGACCATCATCAGCAGACAGTGATTGGCTGATCCCACAATTGTTAGACTTATTTTTGTGTAATGTCAGCAGCTTTCTTATGGCCTTTTGTAGGCCATCATTTGACATTTAAAATTGTCCAATCAGCAAGCTTGGCCCATCTTTTTTCGCTGATGGTGTGGCCCACCCAATGAGCAGTACTGTGGATCATTGTGCGTCATGTCCGATCTGAGTGCAACACTCAAGATAAGGAAATTAGTCTGTGCACTGAATAAGGTGCCCCATCCCAAGAACAATGTCGCTCAATCATGGGGTTTCTCTTTTTTCTTTTTCCTTTTTGCCCCAATTGGAGAATCTCCGCATCTTTGTAAATTGTATTCCATCTCACTGATGTTTCTTTTCTGAATTCTCTCTTGGGCCTGGCTGTCCAAAATTTCTGGCGATGTTTGCCTGACAAATCTCTATTGCATTTACAGAGCCAATCCGGAATGCTTCGCTATAAAATGGATCAAGGTCTCCAAAGGGCTGTTGTGTAGATCACTCTACCAAGGATTCCGGATAGTTTTGACTGTTGGTGTCCTTTCCTCTTAAAGACTGTCTCAGAGAGTCTGGTTTGGCAGGTCTTATGCTTCCGTGGTGTGTGGTTGCAGTAGATTGCAGACGTGTCGGGCTCGCCTGCGACGAGAATTTTGACCGAGAGAATAGAGGATCGCTGCCTCTGTCCATATGCAGTGAGAGTGGGACGGTGGATTTTAAATGGATAGAATCTCAGGTCAAGGTGATTTTGGATGGAATATCTGCTAAGTTGCTATGTTGGTTTTGCCTTTTGATCTTTATATATATAGTCATATATAATGAAATGCTCTGTTAAGGGAGGCGGGGGTGAATGTTTTCTTCAATAGCTGGGGTTGGAATTGTCTCTGCTATGTCTTCTGTTTGGGTTTGTTCCGTAATGGTTACTTCTACTGTGAGTGCTGGATTGAGTCTCTGTAAATGCGGGAATTGTCTGTCTTTATGTATTATTATCCTTGCACTGTCTTAGGCTGAGGTAAGAAGTACATATCTTTGATAGGAGAACTGAAATATGCTTTCTTTCTGTTCCTTGCTATGTCTTTTACCACATTGGTATCTCTGTTGCTTCTCTTCCAGTTTGATTTGGCTGAATTCTATTTGTATCGTTCTTTAGTAGCTTTTTCGTTTGATGAACTTGTGGGGATATCTGGGATTATGTGAGAAACACTAAGGCAATTTGCATAAGGTGAGATCGAGAAGTGGAATGTGAGCACACATGCCACTGTAGCATGTGAAAGATCTGGTCTTTTGTCAAGTGAGGCCCAACATGCCTGGCTGAAAATATCAGGTTTGCACTCATCAAATGGCCTGCGGTATATGATGAACATCATCAGTCTGGCAATTTTTTCTAACCGTCCATTTCTCTTTTATTTTTGACCACTCCTTGATGAAGTGCCCAACCTGATCTTTTGCCCATGTCATGTTGATGGTGGGCCCACCATTTAAAAAAGTTTGTGGTGGGCCCCACCTGATGAATGGTGCAGATCTCACAGACGGGCTATTCAGCCCTTCAGTCTCTCCTTGTTCAAATTCCCTTATCATTTGTAATCTTTTATGCTTAAAGCCAAAAAATGAGATAGGGAAGTTTAACGCGGAGTACTTAGTCTCTTGTGTTTTGAACTTTATTACTTCTGTCTATTTCGATCGTTGGCCATCTTTTATTCTATTTTCTTCAGTAGGATTCTTCGAGCCACCGGTTAGCAGATTTTACAATAGCAGTTATGCAAGCATGAAGAAGAGCTTGGGTGATACATTTGTTAGAACCCGCAGCTTTGATGCTAGAATAGCTTTAGAGCTATTAATCCTATGAACTAAGGTAGCAAATGTGGAGAATGGGACGACGAATTCAACCCTTCCAGTTTGATGGATGATGCACAGAGATTTTCCTATGAAGTAAACCAAATATCAAAGGGCTTGTTCCGTTGGTGGTGAAGTTCCGTGTTGTGTCGTACTGCTATATGGGGAAATGCTTGAGGTAATCCTTACTGGCAATATGGATGGAGGGAACGGAACATTAGGATGTAGGTTATCATAACAATGGTTTTAAAGATTACCTCTAACATTGTCTCAGGATTTAATATCGTTGCATACTGTATTTTCATTCTCCACTTTTTTCATCTCAATAGCTCTTTGGAAGAGTAGCCTATACTTGCCTACAACTCAAACAAAGTTTCTTTCTGTTGGATTTAACTTCTTTTTCTTTATTTTGAATTCTTAACTTATCCCATTTTCATTTGAGGAGTTGTCACCTGCACCTGGTTGTACATTGCAACTTGTTTTTATTTTTATTGTTTTATTTTTTACCGAAAGGGACTTGATTCTTTGGAGATTTCTTCTGGTATAGTTGTGCTGGGAGGTTTGCAAAGAAATAATAGGGTCTTTAAAGATTCTTCATGTCCATTAGGGGAAGCTAGTCGATCGAGTCAAGTGTAACATCATAAATTGAACCTCATCTCCTAGAATTCTAGGGAGTTCTGGGGTATCTCAGCTTTGGATATCCTCATCAAGTCTCTCATGGAGGCTAATACTGAGGTCCTACATCCCAAAGTTCTTTGTCAATCTAGTTGTCCTCCTAAAGTGTGGGGGAACTTTGACAATTCTTCTCTTGGTAATCCCAAACCTTGAGGCATGGGTGGGTTCCTGCATGATTACAAAGGTGATATTATTTTAAAGTATTCCGGCCAACCAACTGGGGAGCCTTGAGGATCGAGGCTCTTGTCTTTGATGAAGGCTTAGGGGCTCCTTCCTCGGGAACAGGAAAATCTGGTTGTAGTTGAATGACACTCTCTCAACATTATAAATTGGGAATAGAAGGTCAGGGAGAGCCATACTGGCTTTCATTTGTTCTCGAGGAATTTTGTTTTCTCACTTTGAGGCTAAACATTTTGTTTGCCCACATTAGTGGAGAAGGGATTTCACTTGCCGATGGTTTAACCATTGGAGGGGCAATATTAATGTAGGGGCATTTTCACACTGGGCTCGAGTGGGGTCACTTGTGGGATGCAAGGGCACACTCGGGGTGGGTGCGGCCCACGGAGGAGGTCTCGTGTTCGAGACTCCTCACCAGGAGTGATTAATGCGCATTTCACACCGAGCTCGAGTGGGGTAGCTCGTGGGATGCGGAGACACACTCGGGGTCGGCGGCCCATGTGATTTGGGGCCCACGAAGAGGGTTCGGCCGAGGTCTTAAAATCCATAAGATGTGGGACAGGGCTATGAGATAGGATTAATTCGCCATACTCTAACAGTTCGAGCTTTTAGAGCAAGTGGTTAATTGTCCTACATCAAATATGGTTCCCCTTAGAGTCAAAGTGTTCATCTAGAGTGTGGTGGCAAACAAAATTCTCAACATGGATCCCCTTATTCACCACGGGCATCACATTCCTGGCAATTGCTTTATGTGCATAAGGGAGGATTTGGTTCATCACCTTTTTATCTATTACTCTATTGTTCAAATGATTTGGGGCAGCTTTCTCAAGTTTTTCAATATGGATTGGGTTTCCCAAGAAACCCTTGATAATGTCATTGCTATTTGACTTGGCAGCCATTTCAAGGAAATGGGCTCAATTCTTTGGAGATCGCTACGGGTGTTGTTGTGCCAAGAGGTTTGCACTAATGTTCGAAATATTGGCCGCACCCTTGGGATACAAATACGTATTGGTTATCACATAGGATATATTGTTTCTATTGAGTAATTTATCGCACTTTTTGGAAAACATGGGGAAACATTGGGAAAATAGTTGAATTTTTCAATGAAACTTCAAGATTGTTAAAAAAGACCTTAATATGTATCATAGCATCTCAAAAAAGAAGTGCACATAATATGTTTCCTTTTTATAGGATCCTAAGCTATGCGTTGTGTGATTGAACTAATGCAACTATATTCAAATTGAATGCATAACATTTAGAGTATATGTGATGAGCATTTCATCAAACACTCCCAAATATTTCAAATGATGGTGGGTATATCCATTCAATGTACCACCGTATTACAAACATAGCATGGAATTAAGCTTATCCCATGGTAACAAGGGACAATCCCTGCCATGTGTAATAATTATGTTTTTTTAATCCCATCCCACCTAAAATCAAAATTTCACCTCCTAAACTAGAAAGAGCTGTGCAAGCCAATTCTGGAAGGTGAAGCGGGCATCAGGGATCTGCCCTCCATGAATTCGGCCCTTCTCAAAAGATGGATCTGGCTCTTCAGCACAGAGAATGGTAGTTATTAGAGAGAGAGAGTGCATTGCAAGTATAGAACTTGCGATGGAGGGTGGTGAACCAAGGACTTCTCTCTTTATAGAACCTCACATGTTTGAAAGTCAATAGCTAAGATGGCCCCTTTAATGCAAGAAGGTTTTTCCATCTCGCTTGCTGATGGGTCTCGCATCCACTTGTGGGAGAATGCCTGGATTAGTGACTGCCCTCTCCAGCCTCTCTTCCTTAGGCTGGCTCATGTTTCCTTTGATAGATCGATTTCTATTGCCTAATGCTTCTCCACTCATGAGTCCTAGGCTTCTAGAATTCTTAAAAGACATCCTCTTGTGGAAAAGGACTCGCTTGTGTGGAACAAGGATAAATCTGGCAAGTTTTCAGTCTACTCCTCAATATCCGTGGCTCCTCGTTCAGCTCATGTGGTTCGCCTTGCTTCACGTGGTCCTACCGAGCCCCACCAAAAGTTATTGCTTTTGTTTGGCTTCTAGTAAGATAGAAGGTTTTCACCATCAACAACTTGCAGCGAAGATTGACGACTCTTACCAACGTATGCTTGATATGCATGTAAATGTTGAATTGATGAACCACATCTTTATTAATTGTCTCTTTGCCCATAGAGTGTGGTCTAGTCTCCTTGCTCTCTATCACACCCCTTGGGTTATGCCAAACACCATCAATGATCTCCTCTTTGCTTGGCATGGGGGAAGTGTTGAGAAGGTTATCGAAGCTATTTGGTGGCTGGTCATTATAGAAAACCTCTGGGCAATTAAGAAAGAAAGGAATAACCGATGCTTCAGGAATTCCTCCACCTCAATCTTCAGGTTGTCAGCTTAATTAAAAGAGAGGTGGCAGATTGATTCTCTTGCCTCCTAATTATTAACCCCTGTATTTTGTTTCGCTTTTTTGGGTTGTAGCAGGTTTCACCTGTTCTCTTTTCCGCCTTTGGCGGTTTTCTAATAAAATTTTGTTACTCTTCAATTTTTATAATTTATTTATTTATTTTTATGTTGAGTGACACTCAATGCTCAAAAGAAGTCCAAATATCTGAGGGCTTTGAGTTTGGGAGATTTCTAGGTACCATAAGTCCTTCGGCACGATAGTTTGGGGCTATTAAACCATGGGCTTCACATGTGCAGAATTCTATTGCTGAATTGTATGCTATTGCTTGCTGATGAGCAGATTGCCCTATAAATGGCCGTGCTTGTATGGCATTTTTATGGGTTCTTACATGATGTTTTTGAATGGTATTTCTATGGGTTCTTGCATAATGAGTAGGTAAGTATGCATAAATTGCTGTTTGACCAAGTATCTGATGGCTAATTTCCATGGAGTAAACCACAGCATGACCAAAGGACAATGAACTAGGGTTAACTATAACTATCTTACAATGCCGTTGTGTTGTGATCAGATGAAGCCACTGCTAGACCGGCTTGTTTTGAAGCTGCATGCAGAAAATATCATACCTGAAATCATCACAGAAGACTAGCTAAACAAGCAGAAAATATCATACCCAAAATCATCCCCGAAATCATCACAGAAGACTAGCTAAACAAGCATAAGGCGCTGTTTGGTAGACACCTAATTTTATATATTAGAGATAACCAAAATGAGAAGAACTCATTTTTAGGCATCTACCCAACAGGGCATAAGTGTATGTGTGTGTGTGTGCACGCGTGCGTGCGTGCGTGTTTGAGTCATGGAAAGATGGTAGACTGTGCAAGACAATGCCTATCCTAGATCATCAGCTTTCTGTCAACCGACAGTCTGCCACCGAGTCGCCCAAGAAAGACACTGTACTGATTGGCCAGTTATAAGATCTTGTGGATTGACCGGCTGCATGCCGACTAGTTATAAGATCTTATTGATTAGTTAGAGATCTACCTAGACTAGTTAAAAGGGCAGGGAAAGTGTATGGAAGGGATTTGCAATTCATATAAAAGGGGGGAATAGGACAATATAAGGAAAAAAAAAAAGTCAGTGGTAAAGATAAGATAGACCTTGACGAGAAAATATTATTCAAGTGCGGGTTTTTGTCAAAGAAGAAGAATCAAATGGATTTAAGTGGAATTTTGTGAAACATATCAACCCATGCTGCAAGTTCTTTCATGCCGTAAATGAACCCAACTCACTTAGCTTTACATCCATCCCAAGGTAGGCTCATAAACATTTAGGCAGGAGGATAGCTTAGAGCAACCACAACCAAATCAAATCTTAGATTATTTTTTTTCAAGTCCTTTAAAAAAGATTGACACGCAGCATTTCGTTCACAAGTCTCCAACAAGATATAAGATGTGTATATTAATCAACAACATCGCTTAGTGCAAGAACCTGCCCGAATGAGAAGGAACGCATGCCAAAAAAGAAGAATTCAATGTACCAACTTCATTCTCGCACAGATTCCACTAGCTTCACGCAACGTACTATCATTCCCATCGACGATTGCTGCTGGAAGAATTGCTAAGTGCTTGGCAGATGACTGCTTGAAGAACTTTTGAGGAGTTTTTTTTTTGCATTTTCAACGGATCTAAAAACAGATGTTGAGTGAGGTTTTGGGTCTCTATGCCATTTGTTGATATTGATAAGATATAAACACTTCTCAGACCAGTTCATACAAAAACAAGAAAAAAAAAAGAAAAAAAAGAAGAAGAATCCAGTGGCCACAGATTGGGCATTTAGAAGAGCTCCATTCCTCGAAACGAGACCTCATAAGCCATCACTAGATTTCCTTTGCGATGTTTGTGCTGCACCTCCAAACTTGCATGTTTCCCAAGTAGAGAGAGAGAGAGAGAGATATGGAAATGGTACCCTCCCCTTAAGCTTTAAAAATCTGACCTGTTATGGGAAAAACGGACCGACCTAGATAGGCAGATCGGGTCGAGATCTATCACGCCCGATGCGCAATAGAGGATAAGAAACCCGACCGCCGGGTTAAGGAAAAAGGTTGGCACAACATAGGTCGGCCTAAAAGTCGGCACGACCTTCACGACCGAAAATAGACTCTCCAAGGAACAACCTGAAGAGGCTATTAGGACTCATGAAGAAATTAAAGGCTACGGAAATTAGACATCACAAAGATATTTTGTAAGGATGTTTTTTTCTAATTGAAAGGGCAGGTCGGTAGTCGGGGATGAGCTCATCCGACCTTATCTGAAGGCCAAACGAATCTACCTTGAATCCCGACTAGCATCCAACCTTATCCGCATCTACAGTCTATCCAGGGGAGCGGTCTAAAGTTCACTCCAAGGATTGTGGAGTGTAATCCGCGAGATCTCGGGAGAATCTCAAGCATTATGTATCCTAATTCATCTACAACACGCACCTATTAAACCGGGAGGATCCCTCTATGTTATTATCTCTCCTCAACAATAAATAGGGGATTCCCAATGGTGAAAGGTACGTACACATACTGTCCCTACCCTTGAACCACTTCTACTAGACCCAGATTCCTGACTTTGGCATTGGAGGGTCCCCTACTCTAGCCAGGCGTCTCCTTTGTCTTCTTCCTGTGCAGGTACTCGAATGCCTATAAAGGGTGGACTAGATTTTGCATCAACAGTTTGGCACCATCTGTAGAAATGGTGGACTCATCAGGCGTCCTCTTCGGTAAAGGTCAAACCGCAAGATATTACTTTTTGCTCTTTCAGAGGTCTGCTGGTAGCGAGGATCTGCTACTCTGAGTCAGAGTGGCTGATATTCCTTGTGTAAGCCCTTCGAGCCCGATTCGAGTCCCCTTCACCAGTCGGTCCACCGAAGATAGTGCGGATTTCTCTGGTCGGTTCATTGTTAATGAGCTGTTCATTATTTGAATCAGCTTGATCCCCTCTTCTGCTGACATATTCTCAGAGATACCTGTTGCGGATGAGCGCTTTGATTTCTTCCTTAAGGTCGAAATAGTCGCTTGTCGAGTGGCCGTGGTCTCGATGAAAATCACAATATTTTCACTTGTCTCGTTTGTCAGCACTGGACTTCATCTTGCTCAGCCATTTGAAGATACGCTTATCTCAGACTTCCACAAGGACTTGTTCGGGCGTCTCGTTGAGGGGAGTATACGTATTGAACCTGCTGTCGAGCTGCTTGTTCAGACGCTGAGTTCCTTGCGATTGATCGTCCTTCCTCCTTTTGCTTCTGCTGGCTGAGTCGAGCTCATCCTTGGGTCGTCGGTCCTTTGCCGTTGTTCCCTTGTTTTTGGGCGACCTTTCATAGGTTGGAAGCTTTCTCGGCATTTGAATACTTCTGTGCTCTGTTCAGAAGGTAGGCTATCGTCGTTGGGGGGTTTTTATCTAATGAGAAGAGAAACCTTCCGTCTCTCAGGCCTCCCATTATCGTGGTCAAAGCAATTTCTTCGGAATGTGCTCGTACTTACATCACCTCAAGGTTGAAGCGCTTGATGTAGTCTTTCAATAGCTCACCTTCCCTTTGAATAATATGGAAGAGGTGAGAGGCGGGCTTAAGTCTTTCCTTCTCGCCAATAAAGTTAGTGATGAAAACTTTACCGAGCTTGGAGAAAGAACCAATTGACTGTGGTTTCAACTGTCTGAACCATTTCCGAGCTGCTCTTGTCGTCAATGGAAATGCGCGGCACATGACTACAGTAGATGCATTATGGAGCTCCATACATACCTTGAACAATTCCAAATGCTCGGCTAGATCATTAGTTCCAGAAAACTGAGCGATTTGTGGCATGCACAACCTCGGCAACAGCTATGCTTGCATGATGTCCGTGGTAAACGGAGGCTCAGTTTCCTCCGGTATTACTTCCACTGGGGTTGGATGATTTACGCGTTAGGCTTGCCATATGTCACCGATTTGGCCGCGTAGGTCCTTTAGCTCGGCTTCCCATAGTCCATCACTTTTAGCCATTGCCTCGTTGGCTACCTTCGGAGCCTTATCGCACCTCTTCTTGTCCAGCTCGTGACAAGAGTTGGAGGCAGGCAGGACTGCAGTACCGGAGATGTGAGAAGGCGTCAGCTTCACCGATCCAAATTGCCGGCTCCCGTGAGAGGCAGCGGGTGCTTCAGAGGGCTGAGGGTGGTCTCGGACCACTTGCTCTGCTGCTTGCCCGACCCCTTGTATGGGTTGGGGCTGCAGTTGTTCTAACAACTGCCTCATGAAGTTCATATTTCTCTTCAACGCTTCGACTTGTTATTCAAGGGAGTCCAGCCGTCCTCCCTTATTGCGGGATCTTTGCACTTGCCTTGTAGCAGCGAAGTCAGCATGCAGTTGGGAAGTGGAATCCCGATGGCTTCCAAGTTGTTTTGGTGGTGCGAGATCGAGCGCAATGGAGGAGGCCTGGGCTTTCTTCTTCCCTTTTGCCATTGTTGAACTTATGATACGGTGAAAATGGCTTTCGCCCGATGAGGGAACTTAGAGTACCACTGAGTCTGGTATGTGATAGCCCGACTTGATTCTCACTAGGTCGGCCTCCATCAAAATGGACTCCACATGCCCTTTCTCCTCATCCTCGTCCTCCTCAGCTGAGGACCCGACAAGCCCTTCTACCGAGAAACCCTCCCCCGTTTCGATTGGACGCTCCGCCGGGGATCTTTCTAGTACCCACGTCGCCTGCGACGTCCTAAATTCAACGTCGCTCATCATCATCAGGGGAGATGGCATATTTGACATGGGGCGGATATTATCCGCTCCGCATCAACACTTGAGGTCCCCTCCCGAGAACTTGGGGTTTCCGATATGACAGTCGGTCCAATAATGCCAAAAAACCATTGTACAAAGAAGAAGATAAAATGAAGGGAAGGGAGATTAGGAATGGAGCTCACCGGGATAGAACGTCACCGGGATCCCAATGCAGCACAGTCGCCAGAAATAGCCTTCCGCCAAAATCGAAATGAGTCGAAGGCAGGGGGAAGCAAACAAAGCTCGCTCGAGGGTTAGGGCTTCCCTTTTACAGGGAAGCCACATATATGGGCGTTTAATGCCCCTCGTTAATTTGAGGTTGTACAACGCCTCCTCGACTCCCTCGTTTCAACACGTGGCGATCCCCACTCGCTGCACATCTCCACTACTGAGGACGGGCCACGTGTCGCCTTCCCATTGGTCGGGCACCAAAAAGGCGGCCTGACAAAACATGCTACCTCGAACGACGACACACCACCTCGACAGCGCCGTATCATGATTATTGATATGCCTTGATCCTCGCGCCTGCTACCTTATTGAGCATTAATGGCAGAATACCCGACCCGACTACGCTCGACCTACTTTCCAAGCTCGTTTCACCGACTTGAAAGTAGGGGCTTACCATTATGGGGAAAAATTGACTAACTTAGATAGGCAGATCAGGTCGAGATCTAGCACGCCCCGATGCGCAATAGAGGATAAGAAACCTGACCGCCGGGTTAAGGAGAAAGGTCGGCACAACATAGGTCGGCACGACATAGGTTGGTACGACCAAGGTTGACACGATCAAGGTCGTCATGAAGGTTGGCAGGACCCAGAATGGACTCTTTGAGGAACAACTTGAAAAAGCTATTAGGACTTATGAAGAAGTTAAAAGGCTACAGAAATTTGACATCACAAAGATGTTTTGTAAGGATGTTGTTACTAATTGAAAGGGCAGGTCGACAGCCAGGGCTGAGCTCATCTGACCTTATCTGAAGGTTGGACAAATCTACCTCGAATCCCGACTAGCATTCGACCTTATCTGCGTCTCCAGTCCAACCTAATCTAGGGGAGCAGTCCGAAGTTCTCTCCAAGGATTGTGGAGTGTAATCTGCGATTACTCGGGATCCCAAGATATCCGCCAAGGATCTCGGGAAAATCCCAAGCGTTATGAATCATAATTCATCTACAACATTGTTGAGGGTCAAATAATGCATATCAAACCCCAGTAATTACCTGATTTTACGAATATGATACTGTTTAATGGCTTGATTTAATCATGTTTATGTTGTAAGGTGGATTTATAAGCATGGACTGAAAAAGATGATAAAAGCATGGATCTAACGCTCATGAGTTACCAAGGCAAGGGACGGACCCTAAGGGACCAAGATTGACGGATTTACACGCCAGAGATCCAAGAAAATCGAGAAACTGAAGCTCAAATGGCTTGAAAGTCAGCCAGAATGCAAGATCACAGGGTTTCCACCATCCATTCTGCTCAAACGTCATGCATGGCCTGAGGACCATATATTAACCGTACTCGTCGAAATTCATCCATTGAATCCTTGTGAAAGCAGTCCAATGGACAGATCAACCCATAAATTAATGATTTGGGGCCCACCTGATATCAGGATATGCTTAACTTTTGGTCCCAACCCATTAAATGAGCCAGAAAGGTGGATGGACGGAGCGAATTTATCACAAACATTACAATGGGCCCCACCTTTGGGTGCGTGCGCACCTAGCACATGTAAACCCACCGTGCAACGAATCAGCAAGAGCGGTCAGCGACCGCTGACCTGAATTTGAAAAGGATTTCGAAATGAGAAATTTGCGACTGTACGACCCATTTATGGCCCATTTGCCAGACCAAGCCCACCTCATTTTACCTTGCGAGAATAAGCCCCGGATGTACGGACGCCTAGCGAAAGGTCGAAAATGCCCCTGTTTTTTCCTCCAAGCGGATCGGCTGGTGCTCGAAGACCAGCGTTGACGCTCATCGAACTCCTACGAACGGTTCAAAAGAGATCAACGTTACATGGGCCCCACAGTTATGTATTTATTATATCCACAACGTTCATACATATTTTGAGATCTTTTCAGAGCATTATCCAAAAAAAAAAAAATCATATCCAGAGATCAACTGGACCACACTACAAAGAGCAGCAGAAAATTGATTTTCACCATTGAAAATTTTGTAGGGCCCACCATAACATTTATTTTCCATCCAATCTATTCATAAGGTCACAAAGACATGGATGAAGAGGAAAAACAAATTTCATAATGATCCAAAACTTCTGTGACCCCTAAAAGGATTTCAATAGTAGACGTTCAATCCTCCACAGCCTTTAACAGTGTGGTCCACTTGATAGCTAGATCCGTCTTATTTTTAGTCTCAAGCCTTAATACGAGTTCGCTAAAAAGATGGACGGTTTGGATATAACACATACCTCATAATAGGACCCACAAAAAGCGGTGGGATTACAACAACAAAAAATATAATAATAATAATAATAATAATAATAATAAATAATAATAATAAAAAAACCAGGAACTTATGGCTACGAAGCTTTCTATAGCTACGGATAATAACCGTAGCCATAGCCCTCGCCCATGCCATTTCGGTAAGTCCTTTTATATGTATCAAAAGTCTTTCAATATATACTTCGATATATCTAAGGTCTTTCGATTAATCGAAAAAGGTCCAGAACTGTCCAGTGAGTTTGCCTTAAAAATCTTGCAATTTTCGATTAATGGAATGTCTTTCAGTTAATCTAAAAAGGTATTCAACCTTTAGCTATGGATTATAACTGTAGCTATAACTGTAGTCTGTGCCAATCTATGAATTTTTTTTTTTAATTTTTTTTTTAATTTTTTTTTTTTACATGAAGAACTTCATTCTACCTACAATTTTCTCTAATACATATTTATATAAATATGTATATATAAGCATATAAAATTTTTGTCTCTTTTTTTTTTTTTTTTTTTTTTTTTCCATTTCTTTCTTTTTTTCATTTAACAAGAATATCTTCTAAACCAAAATTAGTTACTTGACGTACCCTATATGATTTTGGGGTAGGAGAAGCTACTTTAGCCAATCATCTTATTTATTTTTTAAGATTCCATTAGGTCGATGGTCGAAAATCCATTTCATTCACTTCACGGTCAATTTCAATCAGTTTGTGGTCAATTTTGCTCATTTCATTTACTTCGTGATCAATTCCATGCATTTCACGGTCAATTCACTTCACTTCACGGTCATTTCCATGCATTTCACGGTCATTCCCGCCTATTCTGTGTTGATTCACGGTCATTTCGACGCATTTCACGGTGAAGTGTAGCGATTGGACCGTGAAATGCGCGGAAATGACCGTGAAGTGAAGGGCATGACCGTGAAATGTGCCGAAATAACTGTGAATCAACACGAAATAGGCGGGAATGACCGTGATATGCATGGAAATGACCATGAAGTGAGACGATTGGACCGTGAAATGCGCGGAAATGACCGTGAAGTGAAGGGGCATGACCGTGAAATGCGCCGAAATGACCGTGAATCAATACGGAATAGGCGGGAATGACCGTGATATGCATGGAAATGACCGTGAAGTGAGGCGATTGGACCGTGAAATGCGTGGAAATGACCCTGAAGTGAAGGGGCATGACCGTGAAATGCGCTGAAATGACCGTGAATCAACACGGAATAGGCGAGAATGACCATGATTTCCATGCATATCACGGTCATTCCCGCCCATTCCGTGTTGATTCACGGTCATTTCGACGCATTTCACGGTCATGCCCCTTCACTTCACTGTCATTTCCGTACATTTCGCGGTCCAATTGCCTCACTTCACGGTCATTTTCATGCATATCACGGTCATTCCCGCATATTCTGTGTTGATTCACGGTCATTTCGGCGCATTTCACGGTCATGCCTCTTTACTTCATGGTCATTTCTGCGCATTTAACGGTCCAATCGCTACACTTCACCATGAAATGCGTTGAAATGACCATGAATGAACACGGAATAGGCGGGAATGACTGTGAAATGCATGGGAATGATCGTGAAGTGAAGCGAATTGACCATAAAATGCGCGGAAATGATCGTGAAGTGAAGGGGTATGACCATGAAATGCGTCGAAATGACCGTGAATCAACACGGAATGGTGGAAATGACCATGATATGCATGGAAGGAATGGGCGGGAATGACCGTTTCCTTTTGCCCCTTCATGTAAATCAAGACCCTTGATTGGTGGATGGTGGCTTCCCTCCACTTCAAATACTTTTCGAGATGATAATAGCGGTTCGTTCTCTATCGACCTATCGAATAACACACCCTCTAAATCACTACCATCTCCTTCTCCCCCTTCATGCAAATAGATATTGAATTTTAAGTTACTGGAATGGACAAGGCTCATGCTGATCATGTCAATTGATTGGTTTCAGATGCAGAACAGAAGCTCAAGACAATTGAGAAATTTGAAGTTGTAGTTTTACTGTTTGTCTTTATATCGAAATGTAATATCAGTCACAATCATTTGTTTAAAACCGTTAGCTGAAATTTTCTTTTCTACATACAGCGGGGTTTTTTGAGTTGCAGTAAGCCTGTGAGCTTATCCCAGCTGATTTATGATTGGATTAAAGTAGATGGTGGAGCAGCGGGGTTTTATTTTTCTTTTCTACATTCAGGTTCTTGACTTGTTAATTTTGTCCACCATATCAATACGGTAACTGCTCTTACCTGGAGCTAATTCTGGCCATCATATATATTTTTATCCTAATGGTTTAGTTTTGTGCTTGTTTGCAAAATCTGCATTACCTGGAGCTAATTCTGCAAAATCTGCAACTGAATGTACAACTTCTGCAAACATAACATGGCTTGAAGTCACCCGCCATACACCAAATTAAAAAATGCAAAAAACTTTGTGAAATTCAAGAGAGTCAGGAAAAAATCAGAAAATTAAAAAAATAATAACCATACATGAGGGGTTTCCACTTTCCATTTTATATGGACCAAGACCATGCTTTGTTAGACAAAACCAGTACAATTATATCCAAAATGAGTTCATATCATTCATACAATGAATAATAAATTACAAAACTAATACATCCCAAAAGAGAACAAAAAATATTCCTTTGCTTCAAACCCACATAGAGTTACGAGGTGGCTTAAAGTCACCATCTTCATCCTCATTAGGGTGGCCATAGTACCATCATGTCCACCATTGACATCTAACCCATTTATAAGGTGAGTATATTGAGGATGAAGGGAAAATCAAATATCTATTTTATCCAATACTTAGGTCCCGGGAAGATTTCAATGGTCTTCATCATATCCTGCTGTTCCCTGTTGTGTGGTCCACTTGAGTGTTGGATTGGCTTGAAATGCGCCGAAAGGACCGTGGAGTGAAGGCGCATGACCGTGAAATGCGCCGAAAAGACCGTGAATCAACACAGAATATGCGAGATTGACTGTGATATGCATGGAAATGACCATGAGGTGAAGCGATTGGACTGCGAAATGCGCCGAAAGGACCGTGGAGTGAAGGTGCATGAGCGTGAAATGCGCCAAAAGGACCATGAATCAGCACGTGATATGCGGGAAGGACTGTGATATGCATGAAATGACCGTGAGGTAAAGCGATTGGACCGTGAAATGCGCCGAAATGACCGTGGAGTGAAGGCGCATGACTATGAAATGCGCCGAAAGGACCATGAATCAACACGGAATATGCGGGAATGACCGTGATATGCATGGAAATGACCGTGAGGTGAGGCGATTGGGCCGTGAAATGCGCCGAAATGACTGTGGAGTGAAGGGGTATGACCGTGAAATGCACCGAAAGGACCGTGAATCAACATGAAATATGCGGGACTGATCGTGATATGCATGGAAATGAGCGCGAGGTGAGGCGATTGGACCGTGAAATGCGCCGAAATGACTGTGGAGTGAAGGCGCATGACTGTGAAATGTGCTGAAAGGACCGTGAATGTAACGACCTGTAAATTTTCGTACATTGGGCTGAGTACCACCTCGACCAGAAATCACGTAGGATTAAATCCTTTAGAAATATAACAAAGTTAACTAAGTACTAAACTCGGTTAGCCATGAAATCCGTTGGGATCGCTTTAAATACGATCTGCAAGACCCAAAACTTGCAGAATTAGTGACTCTAGGTTACCCTAAAGTCTAGAGCCAAACTCATTACCCGTCTGCTCTCGGGACTGAAATGAAACTTCGTATGAGGTCTAGATCGCACATCGGGAGTCCGATTAACACGAAGCTAAGGAACCAGGACCGCCCCACTGGGCTTGACAATCATCTCAAAAATCAGATGATTCCGATGTCCCACGGCCATTCTTTTCGATCCGGAGCGAGGGAGTGTGAAAAACACAAATTCCATCCCAAAATAAATATCTGGAATAGTGATCTGGCATCATTCGGTTGTGCGTCAGTATTAAGCAACCTGACCGTCGGAATTAGACCAAATTACACTCTCGGATTAAGAAAAATTTCAGGAACATTTACATGTACTCAGAATTTCTGATCGTGGCCCACTGACCGTTGAACTGAAAGTGGTCCACCACGGGCGATCTGGGAATTCGATCGAGTCGAAAACGTAATCCCACGTAGATCCATAGATGGTGAGCTTAAGTCTGACGTTTGGCTCAAGGAGGGCCACCAGAACATCCCTTTTGAGCTTGGAAAGTGGCGAACTGCCTATATATGCAGCCACCCTTGAACCTGAGTCTATTTTGGACATGATTTTGGCTATAAAAGGGGCTTAGAACAGCCCCTCTCACAGCCATACGAATTTGGGAGCAAACCCTTAGAGAGAGAGAGAGAAAAGAGAGAGAAAGGCTTGGAGTTCTTAGCCGATCTTCCTCCTGCTGCTTCCACTCATCACACGGCCTACACCGCCTTATTCCAGGTGTTTTCCCGGCGGTGTCCATCCCATTTGAAGGTAAGAAACCCTAACCCTAGGTCTGATTTGAGGTTGGATAGTGGTAGGTTATGAAAAAGCTAATCGGTTGCGCTCTTTAGGCTAGGAAACTCCCGTATACGGAAGCTCCAATACACTTGCTGATTCGTTGGAATTCCAAGGGCTGAGGTGAGGACTTTAAGTGTATAAGTTACGGTTTTCAACGCTTTCAATGTCAGATAATGATAGATTCATGATCTGCATGCAAATGCACATGTACAAAGTGCTTTCCGTTTCCTGTTTCGATTAGCGATGTAGAATATGGAATTTCACATACTCTAGATATACGTAGAAATACCGTATACGTATTTTTCTTGGAAAAATATTTGACATGTTTATTTAATGTTTGATTATATGATATGTGGATAAAATGCTAGTTTGGCGAAAGGAATTGCAAAAATACATGTTCATGTGTAAATGTCATGTATGTTGAAATTGCGTATTCTAGAAATACCGCATACGTGCGGAGTTTGGAAATGCAATTGTAATGATTATTTGCTGTATGATTGTGTGATACATGGGTAAAATACTCACGTGGCGAAGGGATAGCCCTAACACAAATTTCGTTAACATACGTCGTGTATGTTGAAATAGTGTATTCTAAGTAATTGTGTAAACGCTCGTGTGCGCAAATGTTCATGTATTAGTGCCTTAGAGAGGTGCTGATGTGGGATTCCCGACTCCCTTAGAGACAAGTAGGTTCCCTCCATGCGGTGGTTCGCTAGAACCACTCACCTGTAATGTGTATGTAATGGTATCCCTATGTGGATAGTGCCTTACTACATGCTTCACAACATGCTTTACAACATGCTTTGTAACATGCTTTACTTCATGTTTTACTTCATGCTTTATAACATGCCTACTAACATGCTTGTATTGCTTGTTTATCATGCTTTACTTCATATGCTATCGATGAAAACTGTTGAGTTTGGGACTATGTATATAGTCCAAACATTCGGTACCAGACTTGCGTTGTGGCTGAGATTCGTGTCGCCACAAAGGACGTGTCTGGCGAACCCGAGTCGTACTTCGGTTGGAGATAGTGGTTGGCCACACGGAGTGCTTTTGCGCTCCATATCGCTCAACTTGTGGTGCGCTCGAGCTAGTCAGGCTCGCCAACTAAACCGAAGTGTATTTATGTGTTCACCCTGTTTGGTCGCTACTGCTTGAACCTAGGGTACCAAACTTACCAATGGCGATCCCCGTTTAACCATGGTACCTAGATCCGCTAAGTCGCATGAGCCGGGCATGGTGGTATGGGACACCGTGGTCGAGCTGTCGGCCTACGCTGGGGCCATGTGCCTCCCCGTAGTGACCATTGCGCAACCAAACTCGTGAGCCGAATATGGTGGTATGGGACACTGTATTCGAGCTGTCGATACTTCGGCGAGAGCCGAGTACGGTGAGATCTGTACTCGTGCTGACGGGCGACGAGTCCTCCGTGGTATCATCGAGTATACTCCAAGGGTCTGTGATTGGCGACAAGTCTTTCACAGCAACTAGAGTGTGAGTTGAGCCGAGTACGGTGAGACCTGTACTTGAGCTGACGGCTAGTGATTGAGCCGAGTACGGTGAGACCTGTACTCGAGCTGACGTCCAGCAATTGAGCCGCATACGGTGAGATCTGTATCCGCGCTGACGGGTGACGAGCCCTTTGCGATGCCTTCACTACGCTTTTCAAACTATAATATCATATGAGAATAACTAGGATTGACGACCCTAGAATGGATCATGTTGGGAATGATACAAGGGAGGTACCTTAGTTTCCCAATCCTGCTGTTTGAAATGGACTAATAACAACTCGGTAATCATGTTCATCATCGCACTGCATGTGCCTGGAAGATGTGGAGCACTGAGGAATGTATGCATGCCGCGGACGTAAGATGGTGTCGCATGAGGGAGAACGTCGTGAGGGCATGCACGCATAACTGCATTTCATACTTGCATTAATAAGAGTCTTTAGGATTGTTTGTTTGTATTGCTTTATCATTACTGCTTGACTGAATTGATAACATGTTAACCCATGCTCTATTGTTCCACTGAGTTAGCTACTCACTCCCACGTTACGGGACGGTGTTCTGGACACCCATCAGACCCGGACCTAGATGCAGGTATAGACGGGTCGACGGAGACTGAGCCTGATTTCGAGGATGATCAGGAGGAGTACTCATACATGCAGTACGCTGGTGGCTTCTTATAGGCTGGCCAGTGATCGCGGGACTTCGGGATCGATGTTTCCAATTGTATATTTTGATATTTTGTTTTAGAAACAACACATGTATATGTATACTCAGTTAGTGTTCATACTCTGGAGGTTGAGATAGTTGTTATACCTTACATACATTATATATGCATTTTCAGTCTTCCGGTTGCCTTTTTGAAATTGTTCTGGAGTATGAATTACTGTTTTGGATTAATCTCATTCATGTTTATTGTACTAACACAGCCAACATTCAATCATACTCATTTATGTTGCATAAGTGATGTTTTGGAACTCGGGAGTTGAGTCATGCTCGACTCCCGATTTTCAGGGCGTTACAGAGAATCAACACAAAATATGCGGGAATGACCGTGAGGTGAAGCGATTGGACCGTGAAATGCGTCGAAATGACCGTGGAGTGAAGGCGCATGACCGTGCAATGCGCCGAAAGGACCGTGAATCAACACGGAATATGCGGGACTGACCGTGATATGCATGGAAATGACCATGAGGTGAAGCGATTAGACTGCGAAATGCAGCTGGAGGACTGTGGAGTGAAGGCGCATGACCGTGAAATGTGCCGAAAGGACTGTGAATCAACACGGAATATTCCATAGCGCATTTCACGGTCCAATCGCCTCACCTCACGGTCATTTCCATGCATATCACGGTCATTCCCGCATATTCCATGTTGATTCACGGTCCTTTCGGCGCATTTCACGGTCATACCCCTTCACTCCACGGTCATTTCGGCGCATTTCACAATCCAATCGCCTCACCTCACGCTCATTTCCATGCATATCACGGTCATTCCCGCATACAATGTTGATTCATGGTCCTTTCGGCGCATTTCACGGTCATGCGCCTTCACTCCACGGTCCTTTCGGCGCATTTCGCAGTCCAATCGCTTCACCTCATAGTCATTTCCATGCATATCACGGTCAGTCCCGCATATTCTGTGTTGATTCACGGTCCTTTCAGCGCATTTCACGGTCATGTGCCTTCACTCCACGGTTCTTTCAGCGCATTTCACAGTCCAATCGCTGCACTTTACGGTCATTTCCATGCATACCACGGTCATTCCCACCTATTCCGTGTTGCTTCACGGTCATTTCAACGCATTTCACGGTCAATTTACACTATTTCAGGTCATGGAATGGTAACTTGTCAAGCTTCCAAATGGGACCAAAATTGCCTAATTCAGAGACCGTTCGATATCTTAAAAGCACGATGGAACTCATCGATCGTTATTTTTCAATATCATCCGGTGGAGGATCTGAAGTGGAGGAGATGGGCCACCATCTTCCAACTGAGAGGGTCTGTTACTCCATCGATTCAAAGATAAAGGGTCGCCGCCATCATGTTCTGGTGAAGGATTCCAGGTGGAGGAGGTGGGCCACCATCTGCCTAGCAAGGATCCCGGTTTACATATAGATGGTGGTGCAGGAGATGTTAATGGACGAGAGAGTGCAACAAGGTAGGATTAGAAATATCGAAAAAGGTCCACAAGTCTGTAAAGAACTTATGTTCATTTACATGATTTGAGGTCTTCGTATCCATCCGTAGTGGGGGTGGATAACATGGAGTGTGTACCGACATGGGTGTGTACTAACAAGCTAACCTAAAAAAGAAAAAGAAAAAAAAAACTTTAGAAAAAAAGAGAGTGAAAATTACCCTTCGATATATCGAAGTGTACAAGATATATCGAATATCAAACGATATATCGAAATTAGTTCAAAACTGTCCAGAGACAAAATGATGTTTTAAAACAATTTTCCGATTATATCGAGATAGTTTCGATAAATCGAATGAAGAAATTTCGATATCAATCAAAAGACACTCGATTATAAAAAAAGAATTCACTGAATTTTTGTAATGAAAAAATGAAAGTACGCTTCGATGTTATTGAACTCTAATCGATTACATAGAGCTTAAGTTGTCAATAACATCGAACTCTAGTCGATGTTATCTAACTAAGTCATCGTTACAACGGAACGATACATCGACTTGAAATCGATGTCATGCGTTGATATATCGACTATATTTTGATTTATTGAAAATGGTCAAAATATGTCCAGAGACAAAATGCTTGTTTAAAAGGAATTATCGATAATATCGATAACATTTCGAGATATCGAAGAAACGATATATCGACTAAATTTCGATATATCGAAAATGTTCCTCAATTGTCCAGAGACACACCGCTCTTCTGAAACGAATTATCGATAATATCAATACTCCGTCGATTTATCGAAGATTCGATATATCGATTAAACTTCGATTAGTACATGCATATATATCGAATTGTTTACGATATATCGAATAACACCAAAAACTGTCTAGAGATGAATGCTCATTTAAAATGAATTTTCGAGTTTATCGATTAATATTCGATATATCGAAGAACTTGTAGATATATATATCAAAGTAGACTCGATTGAAAAAGATTTGAAAAGCCATAAACCCTTTGCCCGATCGTTGGGCTTCTTTCGATATATCGAGGTACATTCGATATATCGAAATTGTGCGTGTATTTAAACTACACCGCATCCATTCCATTTCATTCCTTCCATTTTCTTCTTCGTCTCTTCTTCCTTTGCGACGCATCGGCGCATTTCACGGTCATGCCCCTTTCACTTCACGGGCATCTCCGCGCATTTCACGGTCCAATCGCTTCACTTCACGGTCATTTCCATGCATACCACGGTCATTTTCGCCTATTCCGTGTTGATTCACGGAATCGCCGGGAATGACCGTGAAATGCATGGAAAGATTAGACTGGATTAATTCAACCAGCATGTAACGCCCTGAAATTCGGGGGTCGAGTATGAACTCAACTCCCGAGTTCCAACGCATCACTTATGCAACATAATTAATGATGGTTAAATGTTGTCTGAGTTAGAGCAGTAAACATGAGTGAGATTATACCAAAACAGCAATTCATACTCCAGTGCAATTGTATAAAGGCAAGCGGAAGACTGAAATTGTATATATAAGGTACGTAAGGAAATAAAATTTTTCATGAACACCTAAGTATGAACACTAACTGAGTACCCATATACATGTACTGTTTCTGAATCAAAAATCAAAATACAATCTAAAAGATGAGTCCTGAAATCCCCGCGATGCAGTCGGCCTAAGCAAAGCCGTCAGAGTACTGCATAAATGAGAACTCATCCTGGTCCTCGTCGAAATCGGGCTCCGGCTCCTGAACCGACGCGCCGTCTATACCTGTGACAGAGTCTGGTTGGTGTGTACAACACCGTCCCATAACGTGGGAGTGAGTAACTAACTCAGTGGAACAATAAAGCATAGGTTAATATGTTATCAATTCAATCAAGCAGTAATGATAAAGCAGTACAATCAAACAAGTTTAACTACTCTTATTAAGTGCAAGTATGAAATGACATGATGAAGTATGCCCTTGCCAAACCACCCTCATGCGACATCATCTTACGTTCGCGGATGAATACCTCCCTCAGTGCTCCACATCTACTAGGCACATGCGGTGCGATGATGAGCATGATTACCGAGTTATTATTAGTCCATTTCAGACAGCAGTATTGGGAAACTAAGATACCTCCCTTGTATCATTCCCAAATATGATCCATTCTAGGGTCGTCAATCCTAGTTAATCTCATACGGTATTATGGTTCGAGAGGCATCGCGAAGGCATCGCAAAGGGCTCGTCACCCGTCAGCACGGATACAGATCTCACCGTATGCGGCTCAATTGCTAACCGTCAGCTCGAGTACAGGTCTCACCGTACTCGGCTTAATCGCTAGCCGTCAGCTCGAATACAGGTCTCACCGTACTCGGCTCAACTCATACTCTAGTTGCTGTGAAGGGTTCGTCGCCAATCACAGACCTTGGAGTATACTCGAAGACACTACAGAGGACTCGTCGCCCGTCAGCACGAGTACAGGTCTCACCGTACTCGGCTCTCACCGTAAGTATCGACAGCTCGAATACAGTGTCCCATACCACCGTATTCGGCTCACGAGTTTGGGTTGCTCAATGGTCACTACGGGGAGGCACGTAGCCCCAGCATAGGCTGACAGCTCGGCCACGGTGTCCCATACCACCATGTCCGGCTCATGAGTCTTAGCGGATCGAGGTACCATGGTTAACGGGATTGTCACTGGTAAGTTGGGTACCCTAGGTTCAAATAGTAATGACCAAACATGGTGAACACACATTCGACATATCGGGTTACTTGACGAGCCTGACTAGCTCGAGCGCACAACAAGTTGGGCGATATGAAGCGCAAAAGCACTCCGTGTGGCCAACCACTATCACTAACCAAAGTACGACTCGGGTTCGTCAGACATATCCCTTGTGGCGACATGAATCTCAGCCACAACCTCAAGTCTGGTACCGAATGTCTGGACTATCGACATAGTCCCAAACTCAATCAATTCTCATCCGTAACATATGGAGTAAAGCATGATAAACAAATTAATACAAGCATACTAGTAGGCATGTCATAAGGCATGTTATAAAGCATGATATAAAGCATGTTATAAAGCATGTTATAGAGTACTATACAAATAGGGATACAAATACATGTACATCATAAGTGAGTGGTTAGAGTAAACAACCACATGGAGGGAATCCTACATGTCTCTAAGGTAGTCGAGAATTCCATCTCAGCACCGACCTACGGTACTAACACCTAAGCATTTACACTCACAAGCATTTACACAAACACTTAGAGTACACTATTTCAACATACATGACGTATATTAGTAAAATATGTATTAGGGCTATCCTTTCGCCAAGCGAGTATTTTATCCATGTATATCATAATCATACAGCAATTAATCATGACAATTGCATTTCCAAAATTTATACATATACGGTATTTCTAGAATACACAATTTCAACATACATAGTGTTTATAAGCAAACATGTATTTCGGCGATTCCTTTCGCCAACCAAGTATTTTATCCCTATATCGTATAACCATACATCAAATAAACATGTCAAACACTTTTCCAAAAAAAAATACGTATACGGTATTTCTACGTATACCTAGAGTATATGAAATTCCATATTCTACAACTTTAATCGAAACAGAAAACGGAAAGCACTTTGTACATGTGCAATTGCATGCAGATCATGAATCTATCATTATCTGACATTGAAAGCGTTGAAAAACGTAACCTATACACCTAAAGTCCTCACCTTGCTCCTTGGAATCTCAACGGATCAGCAAAGTTTGATGAGCTTCCGTATTCGGGAGTTTTCTAGCCTAAAGAGTGAAATCGGTTAGCTATTTCATAACCTATAGCCTATACACTTCAAAACAGATCTAGGGTTAGGATTTCTCACCTTAAGACGGAGTTGGTATCGCCGAAAAAGTGTCTGGAAAGAGGCGGTGCAGCCCGTGTGATGATTGAAAGCAGTAGGAGGAAGGTGCTCCCACAAATCCCAAGCTTTCTCTCCCTTTCTCTCTCTCTCTCTAGGGTTTTATCCCAAATTCGTATGGCTGTGAGAGGGGCTATTCTAAGGCCCTTATATAGCCTAAAACCTCTCCGGAATAGACTCCTGTTCAAGGGGTACGTCTATTATAGGCATTTCGGCGTTGTTCCAGCTCAAAAGAGGGTTTCTGGTAGCCCTCCTTGAGCCAAACGTCAGACTTAAGCTCACAACTCATGGATCTACGTGGGATTACGATTTCATCTCGGTCGAGTTCCCAGATCACACGTGGCGGACCATTTTCAGTTCAACGGTCAGTGGGCCACGATCCGAAATTCCAAGTACATGTAAATGTTCCTGAAATTTTTCCTGATCCGAGGGTGTAATTTGGTCTGATTCTGACGGTCTGGTTGCTTAACACTGATCCGCAAGCGAGTGGTGCCAGATCACTATTCAAGATATTTATTTTGTAAAGAAAATAGTGTTTTTCACACTCCCTCGCTCCGGATCCAAGTGAATGGCCGGTGGGATGTCATCTGGAGCTGATTTCCGAGGTGGTTGTCAGCCCAGCGAGGCGGTCCTAGATCCTTAACTTCGTGTTATCGGACTTCCGATGTGCGGTCTAGACCTAATACGAAGTTTCAAGTCATTCCCGAGAGTAGCCGGGTAATGAGTTTGATCCTAAACTTTAGGGTAACCTAGAGTCAATGATTTTGCAAGTTTTGGGTCTTGCGGATCGTATTTAAAGCGATTCCAACAGATTTCATGGCTAATCGAGTTTAGCACTTAGTTAACTTTGTTAAATTTCTAAAGGATTTAATCCTAATTGATTTCTGGTCGAGGTGGTACTCGAGCCAAAGTACAGAAATTTAAGGGTCGTTACACAGCATGAAAATGACCGTGAAATAAAACGGAATCGGCCGGAATCACCGTGAAATGCATGGAAATGACTGTGCAGTGAAGCAAATGGACCGTGAAGTGAAGGAGCATGACCCTGAAATGCGTTGAAATGACCGTGAATCAACACGGAATAGGCGGGAATGACCGTGATATGTATGAAATGACTGTGAAGTGAGGCGAATGGACCGTGAAATGCGCAAAAATGACCGTGAAGTGAAGGGGCATGACTGCAAAATGCACCGAAATGACCGTGAATCAATATGGAATCGCCTGTAAACGACCGTGATATGCATGGAAATGAGCGTGAAGTGAAGGGAAATGACCGTGGAGTGTATTCAATTACTCTAACAATTTCAGAGATAGCAACAGATGTATTCAATATACAACATTCACAGTCGTATTACAAAAAATGCACTTCCAGTTCTTTTCAACGAATTATCAATAATATCGATACTATTTCGATATATCGAAGTAGATTTTGATAGCACTCGAAATGTACTCGATTCCATTCCATTCCTTCCATTTTCTTCTTCCTCTTATGTGCCTTGTAATGCTGTTTTATACCTTGTAATGCTGATATTTACTTGCATTGAGCAGGTGAAAATGTTGGTTGGACCAAGCAATGGATTGGGTCTCAGTAGTAGACGCAATTAGTAGATGCATTGCATTTATCTGTCACTGCAATGCAGTGAATGCCTTCTCGTAAGACAATCATTTTTCATGATGACGTGAGGAACTTCACCGAATTAGGAGGTGGTGTCACTGGTTGTCGAGGTTTCACTTTACTTTCAGCACCACCCAAGGTGGTTTGTTGTAACGTCTCGGAAAATTTCGTACAAATACCCGAGTACCACCTTAGGCAGAAATCACTCAGGATCAAATCCTTTAGAACTTAGACAAAATAACTAAGTGCTAAACTAGATTAGCTATGAAATTCGCTTGAATCACTTTAAATACGATCTGCAAGATTCAAAACTTGTAGAATCATTGACGCTAGGTTATCCTAAAATCTAGGATCAAGCTCATTACCCAGTTGCTCTCGGGAGCACATTGAAACTTCGCATCGGATCTGGACCGCACGTCGAAAGTCCGATTGCTACGAAATTATATAATTAGGACCGCATTGCTGGGCTTGACAACCATCTCGGAAATCAACTCCAGATAGTGTCCCGGGGCTATTCGCTTTAGCTCGGAGTGAAGAGTGTGAGAAAATGTGGTTTTCTTTAGAAATTAAATCTTATTTAAGTAATCTGAGACTTGTTACTTGCGGGCCTGATATAAGCAATCAGGCCGTCAGAATCTGACCCAAATACGCCCTCGGATCAGGAGAAATTTCATACACAGGTCAGTGTACTTGTGGCCCTAATCGAGTTTCGGTGACCTTTGAACTGAAACTGGTCCGCCACGTGTGATCTGGGGACCTGACTGGAATGAAAACTTAACTCGACTTAGATCCAAAGTCAGTGAGCTTAAGTCCGACCTTTGGCTCAAGGGGGGTTCCATAAGTGCTCCGTTGAGACGGAACAGTCTCCCTTTGGACATAACCTAAGTATACCTTGGCCCTGGGACCATTTACGTCAGTTTTAGGCCTATATAAGGACCTTAAACCCTATCTCATTCCCTCTATACGAATTTGAGAAAACCCTAGGAGAGAGAAGTGAGGAAAGAGAAGGAAAGTGTGAGAGAAGTGGGAGGAGATGCCAGTTGTTCTATCCTACCATTCCAGGTGCCTGATCATCACTACCGTATCGTTTTTCCAGCAATTCTGATTTCATTTTCGGGTAAGAAATCCTAACCCTAATCAGTTCTAGAGATTAAACTAGAGTAAGTGATGAAATAGCTAACCTATTTCATGTCATAGGTTGCCTTCTACCGTTGATAAAGACTTGGTGTTTAAACTTACTCCGTTACGCGTTTATCGGTGTAAGGTGCGAACTATAGACGTGTAGGTTATGATTTTCAAAGCTTTCAATGTGAGATAATGATAGATTCTTGATGTGGGTGTTATTTCACATGCAAAATGCGATGTTCGTTTCGCAATCCAGTTATGTATGCAAATTATGGTATTTAGCGTATTAGGTATAGTTGTAGAAAATACCGTATATGTACAAATTATGAAAGTGTGTTTGCCATGATTAATTACTGTATGTATGTGCTAGTTATATGTGTACTACTTATTCGGCGAAAGGATTCGCCCTAATACATGTTTTGGCTAAATATACATTATGTATGTTAAATGAGTGTAGTTTAAGTGTTTGTGAAAATGCTTGTATGAGTAAGTATTTAGATGATAGTGCTTTAGGTAGGTGTTGAGATAGGATTCTCAAATACCTTAGAGATGTATATGATTTCCTCCATGCAAGTTGTTTAGTTTGATCGCTTACTTATGAAATGTATGTGTTTGTATTCCCTGCTTATAGTGTGCTTTATAACATGCTTGTTAACATGTTTGAATTACTTGTTATTTCTGCTTGACTACTATATATGCTTTCTGGTTATGGATTGAATGTGATTGGGGCTAAGTTATAGTCCAGGCAATCGGTAACAGGCTTGAAGTCGTGGATGAGATTCATTCGCTACGTGGGGCGTGTTTGATGAACCTGAGTCGCGTGTTGGTCGTCGGCAGTGGTTAGGCCACACGAAGTGCTTATGCATTTCATGTCGATCGATACAATGTGCGCTCGTATTAGTCGAGCTCGCCAAGTAACCCGATGTGCCGATGTATGTTCACCATGTATAGACGCTACTGTTTGAACCTAAGGTACCAAACTAACCAGTGGAATCCCGTTTAACCTTGGTACCTCGATCCGCTAAGACTCATGAGCCGGACATGGTGGTATGGGACACCGTGGTCGAGCTGTCGGCCTACGCTGGGGCGACGAGCCTCCCCGTAGTGACCAGTGAGCAACCCAGACTCGTGAGCCGAATACGGTGGTATGGGACACTATATTCGAGCTATCGGCCTACAATGTTTTGATAACGAAGTCGTGATGGGTGATGAGGGAGTGGTGTAACGATTCCGTGCAACAGCCCTGATAGCCCTAGTCGTGCTCTTTGTAGTGACCTCGAGCATACTCTGAATCTACATGGAGGCGACAACCCTTCTGTAGCATCTAGAGTATAAACTAGGCCTGTAATGATTTGACGATGAGCCCATTGCAGCGACCTAGAACCGCAACATCGTATGAGAATACTAGGACTGACGACCCTAGAATGGATCATTGTTTGGGAAATGAAATAAGGGAGGTACCTTAGTTTTTCAATCCTGCTGTATGAAAAAGGACTAATAAGAACTTGGTAATCATATGCATGCACCGCATTACGCGTGCAGTCAGGCGTAGCAGGTCAAGCACTGAGGTAGTGTTGTCATGCGCGACGTGAGATGAAGTCGCTGAGGGAGCGTAGGCGAGGGCATGCATCATACATTCATACCATTATTGCATTAACAAGAGTACTTAGGGATGTGTGATTTACTGCTTGACTGCATTGATAACATGTTAACCTATGCTTTATTGTTCCACTGAGTTGATCACTCACTCCCACGTTACGGGATGGTGTTTTAAACACCAACCAGTCTCTGTCTTGATTTCAAATGATGGTGTGACTCCTGAGACGAAGTCTGATTATTACGACGATCAGGACAAGTACTCATACATGCAGTTCTCTGATGGCTTCGGTTAGGCTCTCCTGTTCGGCGAGGCTACAGGGTTTTACTACAGTTGAACCATTTTTGGGACTTTGACTTTTGTAATATTACTTGTAATATTTCATTTACACAGTGACTCAGTGGTATATTCATACTCTGGAAACCGATCGTGATCTTTTGACTTGTATACATTTATTTATATCTTTCAGTCTTCCGCTTGCGTTTTACAACTTGATCTGGAGTATGAATTACTGATTTTGTATAATCCCACTCATGATTAATGCACTAACACAGACAACATTGAATCATAAGCATATATGTTGTATAAGTGATGTTTTGGAACTCGGGAGTTGAGTTGCTACTCAACCCCCAATTTTCAGGGCGTTACATTTGTCAATGAATATGGGAGGTGGTGTCAATTCGCTTCACTTCACGGTCATTTTCATGCATTTCACGATCATTCCTGCCTATTCCGTGTTGATTCACGGTCATTTCGACGCATTTCACGGTGAAGTGTAGCGATTGGACCGTGAAATGCGCGGAAATGACCGTGAAGTGAGGGGACATGACCGTGAAATGCGTCGAAATGACCATGAATCAACACGGAATAGGCGGGAATGACCGTGATATGCTTGAAAATCACGGTCATTTTCGCCTATTCCGTGTTGATTTACGGTCATTTCGATGCATTTCACGGTCATGCCCCTTCACTTCACGATAATTTTCGCGCATTTCACGGTCAATTTACTTCACTTCACGGTCATTTCCATGCATATCACGGTCATTCCCACCTATTTCGTGTTGATTCACGGACATTTCAGCACATTTCACGGTCATGCCCCTTCACTTCACGGTCATTTCCGTGCATTTTACGGTCCAATCGCTACACTTCATTGTGAAATGCGTCGAAATGACCGTGAATCAACACGGAATAGCGGGAATGACCGTGAAAAGCATGGAAATGACCATGGAGTGAAGTGAATTGACCGTGAAATGCGCGGAAATGACTGTGAAGTGAAGGGGCATGACCGTGAAATGCGTCGAAATGACCGTGAATCAATACGGAATAGGCGGGAATGACCGTGATATGCATGGAAATCACGGTCATTCCCGCCTTTTCCGTGTTGATTCACGGTCATTTCGGCGCATTTCACGGTCATGCCCCTTCACTTCATGGTCATTTCCGTGCATTTCACGGTCCAATTGCTTCACTTCACGGTCATTTCCATGCATATCACGGTCATTCCTGCCTATTCTGTGTTGATTCACGGTCATTTTGGCGCATTTCACGGTCATGCCCCTTCACTTCACAGTCATTTCCACTCATTTCACGGTCCAATCGCTACACTTCACCATGAAATGCGTCGAAATGACCGTGAATCAACACGGAATAGGCGGGAATGACCATGAAATGCATGGAAATGACCGTGAAGTGAAGCAAATTAACCGTGAAATGAGCGGAAATTATCGTGAAGTGAAGGGGCATGATCATGAAATGCGTCGAAATGACCTGAATCAACACGAAATAGGCGGGAATGACCGTGATATGCAAACTCACTGGACAGTTCTGGACCTTTTTCGATTAATCGAAAGACTTTCGATACATATAAAAGGACATATTGAAACTGCAGGGGCGAGGGCTATGGCTATGGCTACGGATATTATCCGTAGCTATAGAAAGCTCTGTAGCCATAAGTTCCTGTTATTTATTTATTTATTTATTTATTATTATTATTATTATTATTTTATTTTTTGCTGTTGTAATCCCACTGCTTTTTGTGGGTCCTATTATGAGGTATGTGTTATATCCAAACTGTCCATATTTTTGGAGAAATCGTATTAAGGCTTGAGACGAAAAATAAGACAAATCTAGCTATCAAGTGGACCACACTATTAAAGGCTGTGGAGGATTGAACGTCTACCATTGAAACCCTTTTAGGGGTCACAGAAGTTTTGGATCATTATGAAACTTGTTTTTCCTCTTCATCCTGGTCTTTGTGACCTTATGAATAGAGTGGATGGAAAATAAATGTTACGGTAGGCCCTACAAAATTTTTAACAGTGAAAATCAATTTTCCCGCTGCTCTTTGTGGTGTGGTCCAGTTAATCTTTGGATATGATTTTTCTTTTTTTGATAATGCTCCGAAATGATCTCGAAATATGGATGAACGTTGTGGATATAATAAATACATAACTGTGGGGCCCATGTAACGTTGATATCTTTTGAACCGTTCGTACATCTCGAAGTTCGAGGAGCGTCAGTGCTCGTCTTCCAGCTGGAAGGAAAAAGCAGGGGTATTTTCGTCCTTTGGGAAGGCGTCCGTACAGCTGGGGCTTATTCTCGCAAGGTAAAATAAGGTGGGCTTAGTCTCGCAAATGGGCCATAAATAGGTCGTACAGTCGCAAATTTCCCATTTGGAAATCCTTCTTCCTTTCCGCATGCGAAGCTGGAAACAGGGAGTGCGGACGAACTTCGGCGGGCCATCATCATGATCCAAACGCCTAATCTTGACCGTCCATTTGTCCTAGAAGGTCAAATAGACCGTACACAGGAGGTTTTTCCAAATACATGCTCACATACACAGGAAAACACCGTTCAAACGCAGGTTGGACGACAATATAGAAAATCAAGTGGGCCGCGTCATCGGCAATCCAAAATCGACCATCTCATAATGGTTTTTCGAACTGAATCTAATGGACGGCGTGGATTTCTCAAACGTCAGCTGAAGTGGGCCCCACCAATACATCAGCGTAAATTGATTTAAGCAGACGTCCGAGAAAACCAGGCGAGTCGGTGCGTTGCATATTGAAACCGGACGTCAGGACTCGATCCCGACCATCCAAGATCACGGAAACGAGACTCCTGATCCCGTCCAAGAAGTTGAATCGGGAAAGTAGGGAAATTCATTGGCCCAAATTTACGTCAAACACAACAGGTCGCACATGTTTTTGCTGCGTAAAACAGAGTGACACAAGTCCGATTTTTGTGCACAAATTGGACTGCGTAAGGAGGGTCGGTGACTGACTTAGCTGTCTCCTTGCACTTATAAAACAGAGAGAGAGAGAGAGAGAGAGAGAGAGAGAGAGAGAGAGAGAGAACGGGAGGATTTCATTCAATCTACAGCTGAGAGAGTAGTTTTAGACTTTTTATTTACTGTTTTTTAAATTTATTTATTTTAAGAGTTCTAACCTCATTATGTGGGGCTAAACCTCTTAACTAGGGCTAAGAGGTGAAGCTTGTGGCGTGATGGGAACGATTCTACGGGTTGATTCATGCACATTGAACGGATTTTGATTTCGTTTGATTTTAAGGAATGCCTTTAGTTTTTAATGGTTTGTTGTGACTGCAATTACATTAGATCTGCGATGACTTTGAGTAATTCCTTTTCCTTATTATGATTATGACGTCAGGAAGACCTGTTGTTTACCATCGTCTCCTGCGCATGGTTGGATGACAGAACCCTTCCTAACATTCATACATCGCTGAGATTGGCTGTGGATTGGTTTAATTCTATTGTTTGCTTTGTCTCATGGGCATGGATTTGTGATGGAATCCATTCTAATTTACACCCTTCTTATCTCTTGTAAACTAGATCAAAAGAAGTTCATATTTATTTTTCATGGTTATATCTTCTAACTGGATGAAGATGTGACTCGAAGTCCAGTAGAGTTCTTGAATCAAGCATAGATCTCCCTGATCTCTACAAGTGGATCCTCTGAATCCTTAGTTCCTACCTTTGAATTCTTTAAGTTTTAGATAAATATTTCACCATGATTCTCTCAAATTCATTCAATTTAGATTTCATCTTAGTCTAGTTCTAGTTCTACTTAATTTCAAATTACGTACAGGTTTCAGTCCCTGTGGATTCGACCTCGGTCTCACCGAGTTTATTACTACATCACAATCCTATACTTGTGGTGTGAACAAACATGCACCTACTAATCCAGGAGGATCCCTCTACGTTACTATCCCTCCTCAACTATAAATAGGGGATTCCCAATGGTGAAAGGTACGTACACATACTGTCCCTACCCTTGGACCACTTCTACTAGACCCAAATTACTGAGTTTGGCATCGGAGGGTCCCCTGCTCTAGTCGGGGTTTCCTTTGTCTTCTTCTTGTGCAGGTACTCAAAGGCGTAGAAAGGGTGGACTAGATTTTTGCATCAACATGACTGTTGGGTTGGATTTAAAATACTTGAATTTTGCAACCCATTTCTTTGAAGGTAGAATTGGCTTGAAATGCATATTTGAAATCCAAAATATGACCATTGTTTTGGATTTAAAATCTTTCAATTTTGCAACCCATTTCTTTAAAAGTAAAATTGGCTTGAAATGCAAATTTGAAATCCAAATCCAGCAGGATATCAAATCCAAGAGACTCCAAACATGAGAATTGGGATATTTTGGATTTGGAATCCAAATCTAGCCCCAAATCTAGATTGCAAAATGCTCCCTAAAGATGTTCTTTCTAAAAAAATGAAGCCAAGAGGAATAATGTCGTGACATGTAACATGGAAACCATTCATCTTCAAGCCCCCACATTGACCACTAGTCAGTTGTGTAAAAAAATGAAACCAATAGAATGTTGGATTCTTCTTATTCGGATCTACTCCATACATTGACCACTAGTCAGTTGTGTAAAAAAATGAAACCAATAGAATGTTGGATTCTTCTTATTCGGATCTACTCCATACATTGACCACTAGTCAGTTGTGTAAAAATAATAGTTTAAGTTAGTGATTTTTTTTTTTTTTTTTTGTTATACATTGTAAGAAATTATTTTTATGTTAAACCAACTCGCTAAGATGTTCATATCTGGTAATTTTAGTACTATGTCTGATAACTACATCTTCTGAGAAAATCCCTGCACTTTTCATGTAAAAGTCTAGCAAACCAAAAATCATATCATGTTCTTCTTTATTTGAAACCATTATCTCCAAAACATCAATAAAACTGACGATATGCATCGCTATTGCTTCAGTTCGATTGGTGGAAGTGAAGAATATTGTTTTATTAAATATATAGGTAGCTGAATTCAATGGATATGACATTCAACTGCCCCATTTGTTATTTATAATATCTGAGATATACCTATAATCACAATTTATATAATTAAAGTGGTCCATAATTTTATTAATGACCCTCTCCATTATATCATAGATGTAGCCTATTAGTGGCTTCTCATCATTGTCCACCAATCGTGACACACCTACTAAGGATTCCGATGATTTTAGTGTCTTTAGCACTTGTGTCCAAAATAATTGCGAAAGGAGAATTTGTCGGACTAATTTTCTTTTGGCCTTCTTTAATTAATGCCCACTATTCCAAGAGCCTGTCATTACTAATGTTCTAAACTCAAATTTCTTTGAATACAACCTTTGTAGTGTTAAGACTGTTGTTGCAAATTGGCGACAGTTGGACGAAACAAATTATACCCAGTGTGTTTTCATATGTGATGGAGAAGAAAGGCATGTTTGTATATAAAAACCGTGATTTTTCTAGGCTTAACAACCGCCTCAATATATAATCTATTTACATCTTCTAACATTAAATCTATATAATGTGTCGCGCATGGGATTCAAAATAAACGATGTATCTTCTCCATAAGACGACGACAACTAGCTATATAGGAGCCTGCGTTATTTGTGATAACTTGGACGACATATACTTTTCGTATTTCTTCAACTATACTATTTAACAATTTAAACAAATAGTTAGTCGTATGGGAATGGGTCGATGTATCCACAAACTTCAAAAACATAGTTTCAGTTAGACTGTTTGCAAGAAAATTAACTAGTGTCCAATCGGATCCATCGGCCATTACTGTACAACCATAAAGTTTTCATGCCTCTTTGAATTCGGCGATAAATTTTCAAATAAAATCAATTTCATTTTAAAAGCAAGTTTTTCTCACTTTATGATATGAATACGGTTTCAATCTAAGTCCAAATTGACCTATCGCTTCTATAACCTTGAAGCTGTTAAATTTAACGGTGTTGAAAGAAATGCCGGCTTGCTATATATTACCACTTAGTGATATATTAAATCTTGATTTTTCTATCTTTTTTCTTATAGAGGATTTTTTAAGTTGTTTGTGCGGGTCGTTTACCTTATACCTTTGGTCAACCACATCCTCACAATGTGGTATACACCACTGTAACATCCCGAAAAATCGAGGGTTGAGAATAACTCAACTCTCGAGTTTCCAGAACATCACTTATGCAACATAGATGATGATGATTGAATGTTGTCTGTATTAGTGCATTGAACATAATCGAGATTAAGCCAAAACAGAATATCATACTCCAGAGACAGTTAAATTGCAAGCGGAAGACTGTGATAGATAGATAACATATATAAACTATGGTGAGTCTCCAGAGTGTGATAATGTTCCTAGGTTAAAGAATTACAAGTATAATTTTAAAATATACCGAAGGTGTAGTGTCATCTAGCCAACATCCCTGTAACCCCGTCGATCAAGGCACGACTCACATGAAGCCGCTAGAAAATAACATATGCAAGAAAGTGTCCTCGTCGTCGCAGAGGTCTGGCTCCGCCTCACAAGCATCGCCAACACCTGCAGCTACAACAGGGTCTGGTTGGTGTTTAAAAACACCGTCCCGTAACGTGCATGGGAGTGAGTGATCAACTCAGTGGAACAATAAAGCATAGGTTAACATGTTATCAATTCAGTCAAGCAGTAATGATAAAACAGTAAAATCAAACAATTTTAACTACTCTTTTAATGCAAGTATGAATGACATGATGTATGCCCTCACCACACCCTCCCTCGTGCGACACCATCTCACGCTCGCAGCATGCTTTCATCCTCAATACTCCACATCTTTCAGGCACATGCAATGCATGATGAGCATGATTACCAAGTTATTATTAGTCCATTTCAAACAGCAAGATTGGGAAACTAAGGTATCTCCCTTGTATCATTCCCAAACATGATCCATTCTAGGGTCGTCAGTCCTAGTTAATCTCAGATGATGGTGTGTTTTCTAGGTCACTGCAAAGGCTGCCAGGGCTGTTACGCACAAAGGTTACACCACTCCCCCATCACTCTTTAACGATTCATCACTATACAGAAACAGGCCTAGTTTATACTCTGTTACTACGGGAAGGCTCATCACCTCACCACAGATTTAGAGTATGCTCGAGGTCACTCCACTGACACCCTACCAACTGGTAGTCTATTTTCGAACCCGGATGCAACCCGACTGGGGACCACAGCCAGGCTGTGCCAGCGTAGGCCGACAGCACGAATATAGTGTCCCATACCACCATAATCGGCTCACAAGTCTGGTTGCTCACTGGTCACTACGGGGAGGCACGTGGCCCAAGCGTAGGCCGACAACTCGACCACGATGTCCCATACCACCATGCCCGGCTCATGAGTCTTAGCGGATTGAGGTACCATGGTTAAAAGGGATTTCACTGGTAAGTTTGGTACCCTAGGTTCAAGCAGTAGCGTCCAAACATGGTGAACATATATAAGACAGATCGGGTTGCTTGACGAGCTCGGCTAGCTCGAGCGCACAACAAGTTGAGCGATATGAAGCGCATAAGCACTTCGTGTGGCCAACCACTATCGCCAACCGAAGTACGACTCGGGTTCGTCAAACACATCTCACGTGGCAAATGAATCACAGCCACGAATTCAATTCTGGTACCGATTGTCTGGACTATAATCATAGCCCCAAACACAATCAATTTCAGGTAGATAAAGCAGTAATGGATCAAGATTCAAATCATACAATCAAGTCTAGTATTATCCGTTTAGGGCTGCCAGGGCTGTTGCACGCACTCGTTGCTCCACTCCCCCATCACCCATGACGGATCATACAACGTAAACATGAATTTAACATATGCATTACATAGATAAAATCATACAATCAATCGAGCATGTAATGAAGTACAACGTAAGCATGAGTTTGTACATATTCAATTCCTAATCACACAGATATCTAAAGAAATCATACACATAGTTAAAGAAGTTGAGAATCATATCTCAACACCCTTAAACATTACAATTTACTAACTACTACTCATTCAGACATTTCAACAAACACGTTAAAATACATACATCAACATACATGACATATGTTGACCACATAGGCATTAGGCCAAATCCTTTCACTAGGGAGTTACCCCAATCATAACACGCGTACACGCACGACGGATAGTCATGGGAAGTAGGAATCCAAGTTCCATATTCATTTGAACATTTTCACGAACACTTAGGCTACCCATTTCACAATATATAGCATATAGTAGCCGTGGCTTGATTCAGGGCAAATCCTTTCGTCAAAGGGGTATCGCCAATACAACAATCATATATCCATGACAATTAGTCATGGCAAGCATGAATGAGAATTCTATACTCATTCAGTCATTTTCACAAACACTTAGAATACACTATTACAACATACATGGTGTATGTTAGCAAAACATGTATTAGGGCTATCCTTTCGCCAAGCGAGTATTTTATCCATGTATAACATATTCATACAGCAAATAATCATGGCAAATACATCTCCAAAATTTATATGTATACGGTATTTTCTAAAATACATAATTTCAACATACATAGTGTATATAAGCAAAACATGTATTAAGGCGAGTCCTTTCACCAAACAGGTAATTTATCCACATATAATATATTTATACGACAAATAATCATGTCATACACATTTCTAAAATTTTTACGTATACGGTACTTTCTACAAATACCTAGAGTATGTAGAATTCCATATTTTTCATCTTTAATCGAAACGGAAAACAGACAACACTTTGTACATGAGCAATTACATGCAGATCATGAATCTATCATTATCTGACATTGAAAGCGTTGAAAACCATAACCTATACACCTAAAGTCCGCACCTTTTGTCATAGAATCGTAACAGAGTCGATAGGTTTGCTAAGCTTCCATATTCGGCAGTTTGGCAACCTATAGAACGAAATAAGTTAGCTATTTCGTAACCTACAACCACCCAAGCCCCAAACCAGATTAGGGTTAGGGTTTCTTACCTAAAAACGGGGCTGGAATCGCCGGGAAAGCGATGAGAACGGAGCGGTGGAGCTTGTGGTGCGGCAGGGAAGAGTGGAAGGAAGGGTCTCTCACAACTCCCACACTTTCTCTCTTTTCTCTCTTCTCTCTCTAGGGTTTCTCTCAAATTCGTATGGCTGCAATGAGAGAGGGTTTAAGGTCCTTATATAGTCTAAAAACTCACCGAAATAGACTTCAGGTCAAAGTATACTTAGGTTATAACCAAAACGGGTCAGTTTCAGCTCAACGGAGGACTTCTGGCGGGCCTCCTTGAGCCAAAGGTCGGACTTAAGCTCACTAACGCTGGATCTACGTTCTATTAAGTTTTCGTTTCAATGGGATTTCCAGATCACGCGTGGCGGACCAGTTTCAGTTCAACGGTCAGCGGATCTCGATCGGAGATTCCGAGTACATGTAAATGTGTATGAAATTTCTCCTGATCCGTGGGTGTAATTTGGTTTGATTCTGACGGTCTGGTTGCTTAATACTGATCCGCAAGTGAGTGGTGCCAGATTACTATTCAAGGTATTTTATTTTGAATTAATTTCACATTTCTCACACTCTTCAATCCGAGCTTAAGCGAATAGCGCTGGGACACTATCTGGATTTGATTTCTGAGATGGTTGTCAAGCCCAGCGAGGCGGTCCTAGTTCTTAACTTCGTGTTAATTGGACTTCCGACGTGCGGTCCAGATCCGATACGGAGTTTCGAGATGCTCCCGTGAGCAGCCGGGTAATGAGATTGATCCTAGGTTTTAGGGTAACCTAGTGTCAATGATTCTACAACTTTTGGGTCTTACAGATCGTATTTAAAGTGATTGGTGCTAATTTCACAGGAACTCTAGTTTAACACTAGCTAAATCTCGCTTAATTTCTAAAGGATTTAGTCCTGTAAGATTTCTGTCTGAGGTGGTACCTGGGCCTTTGTAGTTTGTATATAAAGTGATCCGAGTTATACTACTTAGCTAGTTTAAGTTAGTGTCTAGGATGAAAGTACTTAGAAAGATTGAAGAGCAAGGTGGTGAAGATGGGATTTGTGAAAGAAATGGGTTCACAAGCGATTTTAGCCTTTGGGACTGAGTTTTGACAAGTTGATAAGGTGTTAGGATCGACCCATTACCTAAGGACGTCTAATCCCAGGTTGGCAAAAATCTGGGATGTTACAACCACCTATCCCCTAGCCCATGCCCACATGCTCTTTTAGAAGTTGGTGGTATAAATCACCTCATAAATGTAGGTGGTACAATAACATCCACATCAGTAACATTAATGTCAATATCCTTTTTGCAGCTTTTCGACTGTCCATAATAGCAAACTCACCTTTGTTTGTTCTTCGCATTGTCAGAGCACCCCACCCCTGGACGTTGGTGATGTGTACGAAGATTGGGCTAGGCCCACACTTTTTCCATCCATCCCAACCCGAAGTCATACAATTCTTGTTCAATCCATAAATTGGTTCCCGTAGCGTCGTTATTTGACCACTTGACAATCATAAGCTTCTCATTCCACAAATTCTTCTTAGAAAACCGAAGTGTCATGCCTTTTTCGAGAATACTTGTTCCTGTACTTCATGATTTTCTTTTAGATCTATAGAGTAACATTAGGACATGCTTTTGCATTTGATCCCGGGATGTGTGTAAGGTGTTGCTTATGCTAGCCAATGCCATCGGCATTTGCAAATCTGCATAAATCACACATTATGTAAGACTTTTCAGAAGCACTATGATAGTGCCTGCACTATTAACCCAGGTCATTGGACTTGGGTTTCAAAAAGGAATATTGAAAATAAAATATGATGAATGACTTGATGTTGACTAGATAGTAAATACTAAATACTAAGCGAAAATCAAAAACTTCTACTTGTAGCTCTAGGTTCTAGACTTTTGCTCTACTTCTATTCCAAGTTCCAAGTACTACAATACTACCACTAAATGTACTATATATAGAAAATTGGAAACTATATATATATATATATATATATATATATATATATATATATATATAGAGAGAGAGAGAGAGAGAGAGAGAGAGAGAGAGAGAGAGAGAGAGAGAGAGAGAGAGAGAGAGAGAGGTCTTGACTCTTGAGTCTTGAAAGTTGAATCTTGAATCTTGCATGATCTTGATCTTGAGCCTTTAGCACTTGATTGAAGCCTTGATTCTTGAGTTTGTTCGTCCTTGTCTCTTGAGTCTTGGGTAGCCAAAGCAATACAACTAGCTAATGAAAATTAAAATGATACAAAAGTAGCCAGAGCAGTACAAATAAAAAGGATTAGCCAAATACAATACACAAGTAGCAAAATAATAAGCAAAGGAAAATGAGAGAGATAAGAGAAAGAGAATGAGAATGAGAGGGGAGACTATGATGGATTCGAGAACGAGAAAGACTAGAGAGAATGAGAATGAGAGAAAGGAGAACGTACGATAGATTAGAGAACTGGAAAGACTAGATAGAATAAGAATGAGAGAAAGGAGAGAGTACGATAGATTAGAGAACGAGAAAGACCATAGAGAATAAGAGGAGAATGAGAGAACAAAAGAAAGAAAAAGATAATGAGAATGAGCATGAGAAAAAGAAGGGACAAGAGTAAGAGATAATGAAGATAAAGAAAAGAAATAGAGTCTTAGAGAGTAGGTATTAGAATAGAGAGTAGAGAAAGAGAGCCTTAGAGATTAGAGAGAGAAATAGGAAGAGAAAATGAGAGAGAAAAGAAAGAGAGGCTTAGAGAGTAGAGATCCTTGACATACTTCTTACACAATAAAGTTAAAGTATGATCTCCTTCTTGGTCTCTTTTACTTCAAAAGAATTGTTAGAACTTAGAATCAACAAGCCTTCAAAAATCAAGAGTGTGGACGTGGACCTAATGGTGATTATGAGAGCGATTAGAATTTAGAGTGAGAGAGAAAGATACAAATCCACAACCAGTAGTGCCAAGTAGATCGTTTTGCTCGTCAAGAGTATGCTCATGCTGCTAAAGCCAAGCAGGCCATTATCATCAATACCCAACATTACAGCCACCCCTCCAACTGTAAAGCTTGAAAGCAAAAGAAAAAGTAGATCTACCATGAATAACCTCCTAAACTAAGGTCAGCTACCCAATCAGCTTGTGAGAATATTAACCAGTTAGTCTCATCACACTAGAGATCGTGAGGGTATTGCCAGATGCTCCTCGTGATGGATGACGAGGTGAGTGGGAGGAACTAAGGGATCTCTTCTTACTGTGCTTCTTCATGGCAAGGCACCCTTCCTTCATTCAAGAGCACATTGCTAGAATAAGTTCCCTGTTGAGTCTCATACCAATACTTCCTAAAGTGGAGAAGTGCTTTTCTCACTTTGCCTAAGCTAAGGGAACAAACCGAACATGAACTAGCAAAGGTGTCTGAATGTAGTAGTAGCCTTCACACAGAAGCCAGCTACCATCTCCGCTCTTCCGTCCGGCTCTTTAAAGAGGTTGCCCTGACAGGTCCTTCCACTGACCTCTTAGCTGTGCCAACACAATTCTTCTTAGAGGCCATGCCGGCCACATTAAGTGACTGTTGGTGACCATGCCATAATCACCTCATTCTCAAAGCATTGCCAATGTCAAGCCTCCAAGGACTTTTGGCTGGTTCCTCTCAAATTCTTCCGTGAAGGGAGCAATCCCCTATAGACCACCTTAACGCTTACAAGCGAATGGTCTAGGCCCAGGGCAATAATATGCAATGTTTTCCGTATCATTATCACCTAATGTATTGCACCCTTGGGATGTCGATAATATCAATTATTACATGGGATATGTCAATTATATCGCGTAATGCATCACTGTTGTTGGGAAACATGGAAAATATTAGGAAATTGGTTGAATTTTTTAATGAAACTTGAAGGATTGTTAAAAAAAAACATATATATCAATACACACACTTAGAAATTAAAACATCACAAAAAACAAGTACATATAATAAGGATTTTTATTTTTTTTTATTTTTATTTTTTTATTTTTATTTTTTTTATAGGGTCCTAATCTATGAACTACTTAACTGAATTGATGCAAGTATATTTCAAGTCTATTAATATAATTTATAAATGTAAAGAGACGTGTAGAAATACAAGCAATACATTCAAAAGAAAAATAAGTAAGTTATAAATATATCTATGAATAATGTGTGTGGCTATGGTTTATACCTATATAGAGTTGCACGGTGGCCCAAAATAATCATCTCTATATCGAAGGGGCTAGGTATAGTATTGTTGTTCTACAAAACAACAATGCTATGCTCAGGCCACGATAGAATGATATTAAGAAGATACTCTTTTACATAATGCTAGTACTCATCTTCTCCGATTTGAAAATTTTTGAATTTTCTTCAATTTTCTGCAAATCAGTCCATCTTCCCCCAAATCCCAAACTCAGAGTGCATGTGATGCTGATTTCATCAAACATTCCTAAATACTTTGAAATGGGGGCCAATTGACCATTGATCAAAGTGGAAGTTTGAAATATATATATATATATATATATAATATATATATATATATATATATATATATATATATATATTTTAAACATTTTTAATTAAAAAATAAAGGGTTTTTTTTTTTTAAATCTCATATTACGAAGAATCATTAGATCATGTTATATAGATGTTTAATTTTATGTTCGGACACAGATTGCAATCGATTTACGAGAAAATGGAATTTTTTATTTTTCTCAAATTTCCACATCTCGGTCCATCTCCCCCAAATCTCAAAATTGAAGCTCAAAACATATGATTTTTCATATAAAACATGAAGAATCATGAATTTGTAACCATTTGACACTGATTTAACATGATATACAGTAACAAAGGATCGAAAATACTCACTAAATCGAACATGTGGGATATATTGGCACTACTTGTGCATATCATATTGATAATACGGAGAGCTACTTGCTTAAATATTTTCCATTCCTATAACGACCCCTGCCTAGGCTTTGGCTGATGGGGTTATCCTAGCCATCCAAGACAAGCTAGACCATTTTAATCAGAAAGCGGCTCATTGATGTTGTCAATCTACAGTTAAGAGACAACCAACGTACAAGACTAGTGTACAACCGCACAGTTCTCAGTCAGATCATCAGAATAGGACAACCGGAAATGTAAGACCCGTATCCTAGACCGTACTGTTCCGTAGGTTTCCACGGTCTTCCCGGTCGAATTCCGACAACCTTTGACCCTTAACCGACATTCGTGCGCGACCCTGCGTCACACGCCGTCAACCTGAATCGACTTAAACCGAGACTTGTACCCTAGCGACTGTGCCGTCGCCGCGGTTCTAATGTCGTGTCTCGAGCACCGATCCGATACTCTGGCCAGGAGATGTGGGCCGGCGTTCGGTGCGAGAAAAATGCTGCGCGTGCGAATTCCGAGAGAATCTCTACGACTTGTCACATTAATCAATCAATCAATCAATCCCATCATATCAAGTGCATGTCAAGTACACATCACCTTTCACCCATTCCCAAGCAACCCCAAAGTCAAAAAGTTCTTACACAAGCTCATACCTTTCTTACACCATTTACCACAAAAGTTAAAAAGGCTCTTACACATCCATCACCCATCTCTCTCTCTCTATCACTTTTCAACCCTCTCTCTCTCATTTCTCAAAACCCATATTCCAAGCAACCAAAGATCACACGTCCAAGCCTCTTCAAGCTCTCTTAAGCAACAAATTTGGCCCACTTTCCCACCCTTTCATCTCCCATCTCAACCATCCAAACTCCATCTCCTCCGTTAGGATCGAAGCTAAGGAGCAAAGGAAGCCTAGGGAGCAAGAAGGAACGGTGGGTGATCTTGGATCTCCACTCTTTTATTTCTTTGTGATGTAAGGGCCCACTTATGGTGGGACCCACCTTGATGTAGGCTTTGTATCAAAGAGGGGCCCATAGTGGCGGGGCCCCTCCATCTTCGCCGATGTCTCCCTCTCTCTTTCTATGATCTTGGCCACCTATGATGTGTGTATGTCATCTATGCCATCTACCGGTGGACCCCATCCATGTGGGAGGCACCATGATGTTTATATGCCATCCCAACCGTCCATAGGGGGCCCACCTTGATGTGGCTACACGTGGGGTGTGGCTGCTAGTAAAGTGTGATCTGACGTGGACCCAGCTCCATGGCTCAGGTGGCCGACCGAGCGAAAGATGCCTCGTTTCAACACTTGAGGTCTTGGTACCGATCCCTGTGGAGGTGGCTAACATGGTGTATGTGTACTGATAGGGGGTGTGCTAACCAGTGAAGTGTCAACTGACGGTGGGGTCCATAGGACCCATCCACGCCGTCCATCCTTGTAGACAGGCCACGCCATGGTGTGTGTGCTTCATCCAGACTGTCCGCCACCCAAGGACGGTGGGGCCACGTCCATGTGGGGCCCTCCCTGACACACCTAGCTCCATGGCTCAACTGGCAGACGGAGTGTAAGATACCTCGTTTCACGCAGAGGTCTTGGCGTGATTCCTAGTGCGGGTGGCTACAGTGAAGTGTGTACTGTCATGGGTGTGTGCTGGCCGTGGGGTCCATGGGACCCATCCACGCCGTTCATCCACTTGGAGTGGACCACACCATCACGTGGACGGTGGACACCACACGTGTGGGGCAACACCATGATGTATGTTACAGTCCAGGCGACGTTAGATATGTATAATATATATTATATTATATTATATATTATATATTATATTATATTATATATATGATATATTATAGTATATAATATATATATTATGCACATGCTGAGGTGGTGGGCCCTACGTGGAACCCACCTCCCTCTCTTATGTGCAGCAGCAGTTATATTTTTATATTATATATTTTATATTCATGCATGACTTTTAATGCATAAAGTTGCTGTTGCAGCTATAATATATCTATATTATATTTCATATATATACAGGAGTGTGGGCCCACCACCAGGTGTTGTATACGGCAGCAAGCTCTGTGGGCCCACCACCAGGTGCTATATATGACAGTAAGCTCTGTGGGTCCCATTTGTTTCACCCACACTGTCTATCTATGGGACCCACCATGGTGCATGTGTTGTATCCAAATCGTCCAACCATCTGTGAGATCATTTTGGGATATGGGGTAAATGAGTGAGATCCAAAGTTCAAGTAGACCCCACCAATTGCAATAGATAGTGGGGTACAGTGACATCCACCGTTCAAAACTTCTATGGGCCACCCTAGTTCCCAATATTGTTTCTACTCCATTATCTCTATGTTAACCTGTGAATAGGTTGGATCTCAAATATACATAAGGATAAGCCCGATTTGATATACATGAGGCCCATAGGTGCGACCCATTTGATGTACATGAAGCCCGTTGGTGTGGCCCATATAGTGTGGCCCACGTGATGAGGCCCTCTTGACATAAGAGGCCCATCGAGAGGTATTCGAGGCCCACCTGTTGTGTTTATTCAAGGCCCGATGTGATGTATGTTGGCCCGTGTGGCGAGGCCCATGTGAAGTAATAAGGCCCATCATGATTGTACGTGAGGCCATGGGCCTACTATATGTTTAGCCATATGTAGGCAACCCCCTTGGGAGCAATGTTGGTTTGACGTCCACATTGATGGGCAATGATGGTTAGATGTCCTCATTGTGACCTTCCCTTAGTGTAACATCCCAGATTTTTACCAACCTGGGATTAGACGTCCTTAGGCAATGGGTCGCTCCTAACACCTTATTAACCTGTCAGAACTGAATCCCACAGTCTAAAATCGCTTCTTAACCCATTTCCTTCACAAATCTCACTTTCACTACCTTATCCTTCACAAAGTAACAAAGTGTTAAACTAGATTAGCTACGAAATCCGCTTAATTCACTTTCAATATGATCTGCAAGACCCAAAACTTGTAAAATCATTGATGCTACATTACCCTAAAATCTAGGATCAATCCCATTACCCAGCTGCTCTCGAGAGCATCTCGAAACTCCGTATCAGATCTAGACCGCACGTCGGAAGTCCGATTAACACAAAGTTAAGGAATTAGGACTGCCTTGCTGGGCTTGGCAACCATCTCAGAAATCAAATCCAGATAGTGTCCCAGCGCTATTCACTTGAGCTCGGAGCGGGGAGTGTGAGAAATGTGAAAATAATTCTAAATTAAATTCAAAATAAATAAATCTGGCACATGTCGCTTGCGGATCAGTATTAAGCAACCAAACCGTCAGAATCATGCCAAATTACACCCTCGGATCAGGGATATTTTCCCAAACATATCCATGTACTTGGAATCTTCGATCAAGATCCGCTGACCGTTGAACTGAAACTGGTCTGCCATGCGTGATCTGGGAATCCGACTAAAATGAAAACTTAGTCATACCTAGATCCAGTGTTAGTGAGGTTAAGTCCGACCGCACTCAGAAAAGGGGCCTCCGAAAATGCTCCGTTGAGCTAAAACAGATGCCCTTTGGACAAAACCCAATTATATCTTGGTCCTTAGTCTATTTTGGTGTAGTTTTAGGCTATATAAGGACCTTAAAACCCTCTCTCATTCAGCCATACGAATTTAAGAAAAAACCCTAGGAAAAGAGAGTGAAAAGAGAGAGAAAGTGAGAGAGTAGTGGGAGAATCTCTTTGCCATGCTTCCCTGCCGCTACACGAACTTAACCACTCCATTCTAATCGCTTTCCCGGTGATTCCGACGTCATTTCTAGGTAAGAAAACTTAACCCTAACCTGTTTTGGGGTTTTGATAGTTGTAGGTTATGAAATAGCTAACCTATTTCATTCTATGGGTTACCAAACTGCCGAATACGAAAGCTTAGCAAACCTATCGGGTTCGTTACAATTCTACAACAAAAGGTGCGGACTTTAGGTGTATAGGTTATGGTTTTCAACACTTTCAATGTCAAATAATGATAGATTCATGATCTGCATGCAATTGCACATGTACAAAGTGCTGTCTGTTTTCCGTTTCGATTAAAGACGTGGAATATGGAATTTTACATATTCTAGGTATTTGTAGAAAGTACCGTATACGTATAAATTTTGGAAATGTGTTTGCCATGATTATTTGTTGTATGAACATATTATATATGTGTATAACACTTACTTGGCGAGAGGGTTCGCCCTAATACATGTTTTTGCTAATATACGCTATGTATGTTAAAATAGTGCATTCTAAGTGTGTGTGAAAATGACCGAATGAATATAGAATTTGCATTCGTGCTCGCCATGATTGATTTTCATGGATACATGATTGTTGTATAGGTGACACCCCTTTGACGAAAGGATTTGCCCTAAATCACGTCACGACCAATATACACTATATATGCTAAAACGTGTAGCCCAAGTGTTTGTGGAAATGACTGAATGAACATGGAACTTGGATTCCTACTTGCCATGACTATCCGTCGTGGGTGCACGCATGTCATAATTGGGACAACTCCCTAGTGAAAGGATTTGGCCTTATACCTATCTGATCAACATACGTCATGTATGTTGGTGTATGTAGTTTAAAGTGTTTGTTGAAATGACTAAATAAATATGGATTTATGATTTATGTCTGCCAAATGTATTGAATGTAAGAACATGATTGATGTGTATGCGACAACTCTTTGCTATAAGGATTTGTCCTATTCTATGTTGAAATCAACACACGTCATGTATGTTGGAGTGGTGTAGTTTAAGTGTTTACTAAAATGTTTCACAAGTTGGTATTTCTCCAAATGGTGAATTGTAACGACTCGGAAAATTCCGTACGATGGCCGGAGTACCACCTTAGGCAGAAATCACTTAGGATCAAATCTTTTAGAAATTAGACAAAGTTAACTAAGTGTTAAACTAGATTGTATATGAAATCTGTACGAATCACTTTAAATACGATCTGCAAGGCCCAAAACTTGTGGAATCGTTGACGCTACATTACCCTAAAATCTAGGATCAATCTCATTACACAGCTGCTCTCGGGAGCACATTAAAACTCCGTATCAGATCTGGACCGTACATCGAAAGTCCGAATGATACGAAGTTATAGACTTAGGACCGCCTTGTTGGGCTTGATAACCATTTCAGAGATCAAATTCAGATAGTGTCCCACGGCTATTCGCTTGAGCTCGGAGCGAGAAGTGTGAGAAAACCAGGTTTTCTTTACAAATTAAATCAAATTTAAGTAATCTGAGACTTGATGTTTGCGGACCAAATATAAGCAATCAGACCGTCAGAATCTGACCCAAATACACTCTCGGATCAGGAGAAATTTCATATACATGGCAGTGTACTTGAAATCCCTGATCGAGTTTCAGTGACCGTTGAACTGAAACTGGTCCACCACGTGCGATCTGAGAATTCGACTGGAACGAAAACTTAACTCCACCTAGATCCAAGGTTGGTGAGCTTAAGTCCGACCGCACACAGAAAAGGGGCCTCCAGAAGTGCTCCGTTGGATCGAAATGGACCCACTTTGGATATAACCTAGGTATACCTTGACCATAGGTCTATTTTGGTTATGTTTTAGCCTATATAAGGACCTTAAACCCTCTCTCATTCAGCCCATACGAATTTGAAGAAACCCTAGGAGAGAGAAGAGAGAAAAGAGAGAAAAAGTGTGAGAGAAGTGGGAGGATCTCCCTGATACTCTACCCTGTTGTCATACGTGCTTAATCACCTTGATCTAATCGCTTTCCCGGCGATTCTAGCTTCGTTTCTAGTTAAGAAACCCTAACCCTAATCTGTTCTAGGGATACGATTGTTGCAAGTGATGAAATAGCTAACCTATTCCATGTCTTAGGTTGTCGTTCTGCCAGTGATTAAGACTGGGTGTTTAACTGAGTCCATTACTCATTTTTACGGCATAAGGTGCGGACTTTAGACGTATATGTTATGGTTTTCAACGCTTTCAATGTCAGATAATGATAGATTCATGATCTGGATGCTATTGCACATGGACAAAGTGCTGTCCGTTTCATTTTTCGGTTATACGTTAACTATGTTGAATATACTATATTCCTCGTATCTGTAGAAAGTACCGTATACATACAAATTTTTAAAGTGTGTTTGCCATGATTAATTACTGTATGAACATGCTATATATGTGTATAATACTTACTTGGCGAAAGGGTTCACCCTAATACATGCTTTTGCTAGTATACGCTATATATGTTAAAAGAATGTATTCTAAGTATTTGTAAAAATGTTTGTAAGAGTAAGTACTTAGATGATTGTGCTATAGGTAGGTGTTGAGATAGGATTCTTAACTAACTTAGAGATGTATATGATTTCCACCATGTTGGTTGTCTAATTCACCCGCTTACTTATAAAATATATGTGTTTGCATTTCCTGTTTATTGTGTGCTCTATGACATGCTTTATGACATGCTTGTTAACATGCTTGAAGTACTTCGTTTATCCTGCTTTACTCTGCATGCTTCTGGTTAAGGATTGATTGTGATTGGGTCTATGATTATAGTCCAGACAATCGGTAACAGACTTAAGTTCGTGGTTGAGATTCATTCACCACGTAGGATGTGTTTGACGAACCCAAGTCGTACTTCGGTTGGCGACAGTGGTTAGGCCACGTGAAGTGTTTATGCACTTCATGTCGTTCAGCTGATTGTGCGCTCGTGCTAGTCGAGCTCGTCACGTAACCCGATCTGTCTAATGTATGTTCACCCTGTTTGGACGCTACTGCTTGAACCTAGGGTATCAAACTTACCAGTGTAACCCCGTTAACCTTGGTACCTCGATCCGCTAAGACTCATAAGCCGGGCATGGTGGTATGGGACACCGTGGTCAAGCTGTCGGCCTACGTTGGGGCCACGAGCCTCCCCGTAGTGACCAGTAAGTAACCCAGACTCGTGAGCCAAATACGGTGCTATGGGACACTGTATTCGAGCTGTCAGCCTACATTGATTGGTGACGAGCCCTTTGTAGTGACCTCGAGCATACTCTGAAACTGTGGGGAGGCGACGAGCCTTCCCGTAGTAAACAGAGTATAAACTAGGCCTGTATTGATAAGGTGATGGGGGAGCGGTGCAACGAGTGCGTGTAATAGCCCTAGTAGCCCTTTACAGCGACCTAGAACCGTATCATCGTATGAGATTATCTAGGACTGACAATCCTAGAATGGATCATTGCTTGGGAATGATATAAGGAAGGTACCTTAGTTTCCCAATACTGTTGTTTGAAATGGACTAATAACAACTCAGTAATCATGCTCATCATCGCACTGCATGTGCCTGGAAGATGTGGAGCACTGAGGGATGAACGCATGCCACGGACGTAAGATGGTATCGTATGAGGGAGTATGTTGGTGAGGGCATGCATCACGATTGCATTTCATACTTGCATTAACAAGAGTACTTAGGATTGTTGATTGTACTGCTTTATCATTACTGCTTGACTGATTTGATAACATGTTAACCTATGTTTTATTGTTCCACTGAGTTAGCTACTCACTCCCACGTTATGGGACGGTGTTCTGAACACCCACCAGACTCTGTCTTAGATACAGGTACCGATGATACACAGGAGGCTGAGCCTGATTATTATGATGATCAGGATGAGTTTTCCTTCATGCAGTTCGCTAGAGGCTTCGCGTAGGCTATCCAGATTTACGGGGCTACAGAGTTTATGATTATAGTTGTACCATTTTGACATTTTGATTCAGGAACAAATACATGTATATGGTGACTCAGTTGGTATTCATACTCTTGAGATCGAGATGGTTTTGTTTTATGCACCTCTATATATATCTTTCAGTCTTCCGCTTACGTTTATACATGGATCTGTAGTATGAATTACTGTTTTAGTATAATCTCACTCATGTTTATTGCACTAACACAGCCAACATTAAATCATCATTCTCTATGTTGCATAAGTGATGTTTTGGAACTCGAGAGTTGAGTTGCTACTCGACCCTCGAATTTCAGGGCGTTACATGAATCGATCATTCCATTGATTCAATTTACCAAATTTCCTGGTACTCGAGATTGACACACCAGTCTGACTACGATTTCATGACCCGCTTCCCCTGCTTGTTGATGATAATTTCGGTAAGTCAAGGAGAGTCTTTATCTAGCATAGATGAACGTCTCACCACCCCATGTTTCAACAGACCTACCGCTGCTTTGATGCTTTATTGGGCTTCATTTAGTTCTAATTGCACCTGCCTACTAGTGCAACCTTCGGTTCTAGGGGATGTCGTAACCAACTTTCACCCATTCCCGACCATACACGACTGTCGCATCACGCCAGTGATAAGAAACACTTAAAAAATGATCTTGAAATAGTAGATCTTCCAGATTCATGAGAAAAAGTTGTAGCCAAAATATGACGAAGGCCACCAACCTGATGCAAACATAGCTCCCACTATCGGAGTTGCCTACACTCCACCCTTCCAAAAGAAAATTCTTTCATATCCTTTGATGTCTGCAAACATTTAGAACATCTTGAAGAATGAGATAAAACAAGTGATGAGACTGATAAAGAATGACCCTGATGGGCATTATTCATATTGCCATTTCTACATCTTAAACTTTTTGAATGACCATAATGTACTAAAAAAGGACTTTGTTAAATCCTCCTGCCTCGGGTTATAACTTGGGTGGGTTGTGTCAGGTTGAGGGTCAACTTGAGCCTGACCCAACCCCAAGAGGAGCCAACCGCAACCCAACCCGACCCAAATTCTAACCCAAGGTACCAAGCCGAATTCCTCCATGCTCAACCCTAAACCAACTCGACAAACCCAAATACATGTGATCATTCCCAAACTGACCTAACCCAACCTGAATCCAAAATGAAGAGTTTTCCAAACCCAACCAGACCTGAGGACCCTACCCAACCTGAACTTAGGTTGGGTCTGTTGGGTTCAAGTCGACCTGAACCCAAGTTGCAGGCCTATCCAGACACCATTGGAATGCCAATGAATGAAACAAGAGTATATCGTTACAACCCAAAAACTCCATTTAGTCCAATCTCCTCATACCATTCCAACTGAATGTCAACCTTTAACCACAACCCCAAAAACGCTTAAATTTGTTATAAAGGAATCTTAAGTTTGCAGGAACCCAATACATGCTCTATAAAATAGAAGCTTAGCATTCATGCTTAGGAGATGGAAGACATGGTTTGAGATATTTATCCCACTAAAAGCCTTCTATAAATACTATTCATCCTTCAAGCAATCTACTATGCAACTCCCTAACAAGCTATGAAAAGAAGAAAAGGCACCTCCTTGTGTTAAACAGGCACGATCCTTCTTTAAAGCACCTAATACCATCTACATGTACTTACTACAATAAGATATTGAAATTACTCACTAAGGCATTGTTGCTCAATCAATAGAATACAACAACTGAGAAAACAACACTTCAAGTTTATGATATGTTAATCACAAAGTGGTGAAGCATACATCCATAAATCATAGAAACATGGGAGAAAGGATCCGATAACATACACTGCTTGAATAGATCATGAAAAGGATTACCCAAAATGCAAGGGTTTCCTGATGGTGATCAATATTGAGAGCACTTAACTCCCTTTTAGTGCTAAGGTATTTGGGTCTGCAAACTACTTGGTGGCTAGTAAAATCTGTAAATAAGTGTGAGAATGAAACTAGGTAATTATCTCAAAGGTTCAGTTCTGCACATAAAGGGTACACCACAAAAGAAGCCACATGTTTGAAGCTTATCATCACTTTTAGATTTGCAACTTTTCATTTTTCCATTTCCTCAAGTTATCTTCATGTTTGAAAGATCCACAAGAGATGTTAGAAACAAAGATGTTTCATACCTGTATAGGATGGTCTGCTTAAATTGTTCAATTTTCTCAAAATGTTAGATGTCAAATAGGGTAAATGCTAAGCAAATGTGAGGTGTCAGAAAAGATGATCGTAGTGCCACCAGACTCGGATGGATCTTGAGAAACTCTTAAAAGTTGCAAGCACTAGGAGTTTGGAGTCTCTCAAGCCAAGCAGGTGCCCTTCTTTAGATCATCTTGAGCTTAAAGGGATTAAGACAATAACAGACAACACAAATGATGGGGACATCACGCACACACGCGTACGCACGCCGCCCCCTACGCACGTACGGAAGGAGAGGGAGGGTCCCACCATCGATCTGGCTCAATGACAACGTCCAGCGAGGGCCTCCTAGTTAGAAGGCGAAGTTTGGTTCAAAAGAATGGGTCCGATAATCAAGAAAAACTCATCATGGGATCTCATTATCCTGGCCCACTAGTCAGATTAAGTTCATACTTTAGGTTTTGCTTATTTATATTATTTAGAATATCATGAACACTTTAGATTTCTTTGATTGATTTTTATTTTATTTTACTTTATCGCCAAGTAATAGGTTGCACACATGGCGCGAGTTTTGTGGTATAGGATTTTTCCTATAAATAGACACCCCTTATAGTTTTTTGGATTCATTGAAGATTAATAAAAATTTTGTGTTTTCCTACTCACTTAGTTGTGAAGCGTAATTGGGTGCGAAGCCCTCCCTTCATCGAAAGGTTAACTACCGTGGTGCGAAGCCACATCTATCCCGATTCACCCCCGTCCATCACCATCTCTACTACTCACTTCTACCATCCCTTCTTCTCATCTCACCCCATCATCTACACTTCAAATCAATTATCTATTGTAGCAATTCTCCTCCCTACAACAGAATTTCAGAATCTGGCCCTACAGGAGGGCTGAAACTTCGGCGGAGCACCACGCACAAACCGTATATCGGATCGAGCTGAGATTTGGGGGTTTTGGAGTTCATCCCTGGCCGACCAAGTCCAAGGTGGCCTTTTTCTGAATAGTAGGCCCCACACACGTGCGGCCGGGATCACACTCACGTGCGTCTGGTTCATTATTGTTGTCCACGCGTGTAGTACTTCTCTGGTTTGTCTCTCTCCTCTCTTTCACTCCGCTTTCACCTAAAATCCTTAAACTTAACCTTAAATTACTCAAATCTCCAATTTTATGCCCATTTTCTTACCCTAGGGTTCCCCGAATTGGAATTTCTGAATCCCTTGGATTAGGGATTGATTACTATGCATGTGTGGATGATTTTTTCTTATCTTTGAGTATCGTTTGGTTCATAAATTTTATTGATCCAACCCTATCATGTGTAGGCCTAGACCTGCATAGATTCTCCTTAATTGAATGTGTAGACTTTCATGTCGGATATGGAATTTGTGTAATTGTTTCTGAACTACCCTGATCTTAAGCCTGAAATCTCGCATATCATATTTAATTTTCATGTCCTGCATCAACAAACTTCCAATACATGTTGAAACTGTTTGCACTGGGAATATGTAAGTAGTGGAATTTAGTGATGATCTTCGAACCAATTAGGAGTGACTCAAAAAAGAAACCTAAGTGAAATCAACTGGCGAAGGTTTGGCTTCTGACATCTCATTATGATTCAAATGCCATATCCATCTTCAGTACTTTAAGCCTTATGGAATACTTTGGTGATGATGTTGGCATTCCTTGACCTATTTTAACTGCTACACAATCTGACTTCGTGACACCACTCATTGACTTCAAATAATTATACCAGACCACTTTATTTAACTACACTGTTTTCTCAAACAGCGTACTTCTGCAAATGGCTTGATAAAGAAATTGAGGTGATGAAAAATGGATAACCATAAACTTGAGTTTCACTAATGTTGTTGTTGAGAAGAAAGTTGAATACTGTTAAAAAAATGAAGTATTAGCAAGTGATTTGATCAAGAAGAGGAGCATTGAAACAGGAAGCTGGGATATATCAGTAACTAATTTGGGTGTCAGTGCATGCATGAAGGTATTTGAATGCCACAATTTGAAGGAGCTTTTAATCTAAGTATTTCCTTATTGGTAGAGAGCAATTTGTGTTTATTACATGTACCCAATGTTGGCATACAGTGTCCATAACTTCACAGGGCTGATAGGAAATACCATGACAATAGTCCTAGCCGACAATACTAACAACTCTGATGTGACACCCTAGAAGACTAGATAATAAACATAAAATCACTAACAACTTTGACTTGAAAAAGTGAAGTTAAGCACAATTACAACCTAATAAGAATCATTCTATACTAGCAAAAAGAAGGGGAAAAAAAAAGTGAGAGACAAGTGGACATCATAATTCAGGTTCATTACTTTCAAGAGACGACTAGTAGTAATTTACTGGTAATAAACAAGCCATTCTTTGTGAAAAGTTAAGGCTTTCAATATATATCCACCACTCAAATATGCCTCCAAATTGAACTAACTACGCAATACAAAAATAGAGGAACCTACAAAATTATGCTGAACAAATGTGGACATAATAATCTGCCTTTGCTTTGGGAATAAGTGGCCTATTAGTACTATAGTCTCATATCCAGCTCAATGGGCTCCATAAACCTGGAATCGAACAGGGGATAAACATTGTGTTATTCCGATCCCAATACCTTAAATAGGGTGAAATAATCCAACCCAAAAATTGGTATATGTAACGCCCTAAAAATCGGGGGTCGATCAAAGCTCAGCTCTCGAGTTCCAACGCATTACTTATGCAACAAATGAATGATGATTGAATGTTGTCTGTATTAGTGCATTGAACATGAGTGAGATTAAGCCAAAACATCATATCATACTCCAGAGATAGTTAAATTGCAAGCAGAAGACTATGATAAATACATAAAAGATATAGACTATGGTAAGTCTCCAGAGTGTGATAAGGTCACCAGGTTAATGAATTACAAGTACAATTTCAAATTATACCAAAGGTGTCGTGTTATCTAGTCAACATCCCTGTAATCCCGTCGATCAAGACACGGCTCACTTGAAGCCATCAGCATACAGCATGTACGAACAAGCATCATTGTCATCATAAAGGTCCAGCTCCGCCTCAGGAGTAGCGTCGCTATCTGCAATCAGACAAAGTCTGGTGGGTGTTCGGAATACCATCCCGTAACGTGGGAGTGAGTGATCAACTCAGTGGAACAATAAAGCATAGGTTAACATGTTATCAATTCAGTCAAGTAGTAATGATAAAGCAGTACAATCAAAAATTCTAAATACTCTTATTAATGCAAGTATGGAATGCTGTCATGATGCATGCCCTCACCACATACTCCCTCATGCGACACTATCTTACGTTCGGGTCATGCTTTCATTCCTCAGTGCTCCACATTTTCCAGGCACATGCAATGCAATGATGAGCATGATTACCGAGTTGTTATTAGTCCATTTCAAATAGCAGGATTGGGAAACTAAGGTACCTCCCTTGTATCATTCCCAAACATGATCCATTCTAGGGTCGTCAGTCCTAGTTAATCTCATACGATGGTGTGTTTCTAGGTCGCTGCAAGGGCTGTCAGGGCTGTTACACGGAACCGTTACACCACTCCCTCATCACTCTTTTAACGGTTCATCACTAAATTGATACAAACCTAGTTCATACTCTATTCACCGCGGCAAAACTCGTCGCCTCACCGCAAATTCAGAGTATGCTCGAGGTCACTATAAAGGGCTCATCACCAATCAGTGTAGGCCGACAGCTCGAATATAGTGTCACATACCACCATAATCGGTTCACGAGTCTGGTTGCTCAATGGACACTACGGGGAGGCACATGGCCCCAGCGTAGGCCGACAGCTCAACCACGGTGTCCCATACCACCATGCCCGGCTCATGAGTCTTAGAGGATCGAGGTACCATGGTTAAAGGGATTTCACTGGTAAGTTAGGTACTCTAGGTTCAAGCAGAGGCGTCCAAACATGGTGAACATACATAAGATAGATCGGGTTGCTTGACGAGCTCGGCTAGCTCGAGCGCACAACAAGTTGAACGATATGAAGTGCATAAGCACTTCGTGTGGCCAACCACTATCGCAACCAAAGTACGACTCGGGTTCGTCGAATACATCTCACGTGGCAAATGAATCTCAGCCACGAATTCAATCCCGTTACCGATTGTCTGGACTATAATCATAGTCCCAAACATAATCAATCCATGACCAGAAGCATGTAGAGTAAAGCAGAATAAATAAAGTAATTCAAGCATGTTAACAAGCATGTCATAAAACATGTAATAAAGCACAATATAAACAGAAAATACAAACACCTATATTTCATAAGTAAGCGGTTAAATTAAACAAGCAACATGGAGGAAATCATATACATCTCTAAGGTAGCTGAGAATCTTATCTCAACACCCTATTAAACTTAGTTCGCCACACAATTTCTCACACAGGCATTTTAGTAAACACTTAAACTACATCACTCCAACATACATGACGTATGTTGATTTCAACATAGAATAGGAAAAATCCTTATATCAAGGAGTTGTCGCATACACATCAATCATGTTCTTACATTCAATACATTTGGCAGGCATAAATCATAAATCCATATTTATTTAGTCATTTCAACAAACACTTTAAACTACATACACCAACATACATGACGTATGTTGATCACATAGGTATAAGGCCAAATCCTTTCACTAGGGAGTTGCCCCAATTGTAACACGCGTGCACCCACGACAGATAGTCTTGGCAAGCAGGAATCCAAGTTCCATGTTCATTCAGTCATTTCCACAAACACTTGGGCTACACGTTTTAGCATATATAGTGTATATTGGCCGTGGCGTGATTTAGGGCAAATCTTTTCGTTAAAGGGGTGTCGCCTATACAACAATCATGTATCCATGACAATCAGTCATGGCGAGCATGAATGCAAATTCTATATTCATTCGGTCATTTTCACAAACACTTAGAATGCACTATTTTAACATACATAGTGTATATTAGCAAAAACATGTATTAGGGCGAACCCTCTTGCCAAGTAAGTGTTATACACATATATAATATGTTCATACAGCAAATAATCATGACAAACACATTTCTAAAATTTATACGTATACGGTACTTTCTACAAATACCTAGAATACAGAAAATTCCATATTCTTCGTATTTAATTGAAACGGAAAACAGACAGCACTTTGTACATGTGCAATTGCATGCAGATCATGAATCTATCATTATCTGACATTGAAAACGTTGAAAATCATAACCTATACACCTAAAGTCCGCACCTTTTATCGTAGAATCGTAACGAATCCGATAGGTTTGCTAAGCTTTCGTATTCGGCAGTTTGGTAACCTATAGAATGAAATAGGTTAGCTATTTCATAACCTACAACTATCAAAACCCCAAATCAGTTTAGGGTTAGGGTTTCTTACCTAGAAATGACGCCGGAATCGCCGGGAAAGCGATTAGAACGAGGTGTATAGCAGCAGGGAAGCATGGCAGGGAGATGCTCCCCCTTCTCTCACACTTTCTCTCTCTTTTCTCTCTTCTCTCCTAGGGTTTTTCTCAAATTCGTATGGCTGAATGAGAGAGGGTTTTAAGGTCCTTATATAGCCTAAAAACTCACCAAATTAAACTCCAGGTCAAGGTATACTTAGATTATAACCAAAGTGGGTCAGTTTCAGCTCAACGGAGGACTTCTGGCGGCCCCCCTTGAGCCAAAGGTCGGACTTAAGCTCACTGACCTTGGATCTAAGTCGAGTTACGTTTTCGTTCAGGTCGGCTTCTCAGATCACGCGTGGCGGACCAGTTTCAATTCAACGGTCAGTGGATCTCGATCGGAGATTTCGAGTACATGGATATGTTTGGGGAAATATCCCTGATTCGAGGGTGTAATTTGGTCTGATTCTGATGGTCTAGTTGCTTAATACTGATTCGCATGCGACATGTGCCAGATTTATTTATTTTGAATTTAATTTAGAATTATTTTCACATTTCTCACACTCCCCGCTCCAAGCTCAAGCGAATAGCGCTGGGACACTATTTGGATTTGATTTTCGAGATGGTTTTCAAGCCCAGCAAGGCGGTCCTAATTCCTTAACTTCATGTAAATCGGACTTCCGACGTGCGGTCCAGATCTGATACGGAGTTTCGAGATGCTCTCGAGAGCAGCCGAGTAATGAGACTGATCCTAGATTTTAGGGTAACCTAGCGTCAATGATTCTACAAGTTTTGGGTCTTGCAGATTGTATTTAAAGTGATTGGTGCTGATTTCACAGGTACTCTAGTTTAACACTAGCTAATTCTCGCCTAATTTCTAAAGGATTTAGTCCTGAGTAATTTCTGTCTGAGGTGGTACCTGAGCCTTTGTAGTTTGTATAAAAAGTAATCCCTCTTTATAATACTTAGCTAGTTTAAGATAGTGTCTAGGGTGAAAGTACTTAGAAAAATTGAAAGAACAAGGTGGTGAAGGGTGGGATTTGTGAAGGAAATGGGTTCAAAAGCGGTTTTAAACTTTGGGATTGAGTTCTGATAGGTTAATAAGGTGTTAGGAGCGACCCATTGCCTAAGGACGTCTAATTCCAGGTTGGCAAAAATCCGGGATGTTACAGTATATGTCTTGACCCTTATCAGCATATACAAGCCATACCAATACCTATGAATCCACCATGTATCGATTACGGGGCAAATGCACATTGAAAGGCCCATTTTCTTTTTCATTTTTTTAAAGTAATCTTCTCTCGTTTTCTCATTATTTTTCTTCAACTCAACCACAGAGGAAACTTAAAAACCCATTTTTGACTAGACCTAGGCTATTTTGGAGATCAATCACAAGATTTGAGGAGAATTTGACACACCCATTTTCAACTAGACCTAGGTTATTTGGGGACTTCCTTTTTTGTATCTTCTTTTTGTTGATTTCAACAAAACGGACTCTAATCCACCCAAATATACTTAATTCATGTTCAGTTATAGCATATTTTATTAGTTTCCCCAATTTTCCACACCTATAATGATTTTTGCCATTTTTGGCCAATTAGAATTTGTGCATATTAAACAGATAAATTGTGATTTCTTACACATTAAAATAACATATATTATAAGCTTCGTGTCAGTGTTGTTTTTGAACCAACATTAAACAAATAAATTGTGATTTCTTCACTCAATAAAATAGCATATATTAGAAGCTTCAGGGGTCCCTGAAGCCACCAACCCACCCCACGTCGTGCTCATGGATTAAGTAGGGATTACATGCATGTCATTTCTTACTATAAAAAACACCACATTGTGTACATTGTCATAGGTAGTCATAGGTATTCCTGCAGAACGTCATATGCTTATAATTATGTTATATAACTATTGTTATATCCATGCAACCATTTTCATCTCATTACATAGAGACTAATGAGAGGATGTCAAACTCTCTCATTTTTTCCTTTCCCATTCTCTTCTCTAAGACAATGAACTTAACATGGTATCAAAGCAAGAAACCTAATCAAATACTCCTAGCCTACAAAATCCACCCTCCTCAGCGGCTAGCCTTGAAGGGCTTGTCCAATCAATAGATTCCCCAAGCCCCCCCCCCCCCCCCCCCCAACTATTCATATACATGACTAGTGGTCCCATTATTCAAACCAACGTGTCCATGGGGCCCATCAAAGCAACCATCAAGCCCCACTAGCATGTCTAAAGTGTCCAATAGGCCCCATAAGCGTGACAAGAATACCCAGCAGGCTCCATCAACAAGACAAAAGTGACCAATGGGCCTCATTTTCATGGCCTAAGTACTTTGCATACCCCACAAGCACATTGGCATTTCCAGCAAATCCCATAGAGTTCTCTAGATTTTTAAGACCAGCCAATGAGTGTTAACAACTAGCCCATGTGGCCCGTCGACAAGACCAGATGAACCAATGGTACCAATGATCAAAAGATACTATTCCCAAAGGAAAGGAATCATCATTATCATCCAAGGTTACAAATTACCACATCAAAACTTGGGAAACATTATTTAGAATGGTCATGTAATGCCCTGAAAATCAGAGGTCGAGCATAAATTCAACTCCCGAGTTCCAGAACATCACCTATGCAACAAAATGAATGATGATTGAAGGTTGACTGTATTTGTGCATTGAACATGAGTGAGATTAAGCCAAAACAGCATATCATACTCCAGAGATAGTTAAATTTGTAAGCGGAAGACTGTGATAGATAGATAAAATATATAAACTAAGATGAGTCTCCAGAGTGTGATAACATTACCAGGTTAAATAATTTCAAGTACAATTCTAAAATATACCAAATGTGAGGAAATGTAATGCCTCCTATCCCAAGTACCATAGCCCCGTCAATACAATATCAGGTCTTCATTGACCCACCAGGGAGATACAGATAGGAGAACTCCTTCTATCATCATAGAAGTAGTCCGGCTCTGCTTCACAAGCATCGCCATCACCTGAAACTCAACAAATCTGGTTGGTGTGCACAACACCGTCCCGTAACGTGGGAGTGAGTGATCAACTCAGTGGAATAGTAAATCATAGGTTAACATGTTATCAACTCAGTCAAGCAATAATGATAAAGCAGTACAATCAAACAATTCTAACTACTCTTATTAATGCAAGTATGAATGACATGATGTATGCCCTTGCCAAACCACCCTCATGCGACATCATCTTACGTTCGCGAATGCATAACTCCCTCAGTGCTCCACATCTACAAGGCACATGCGGTGCAATGATGTCCTGATTTCTGAGTTGTTATTAGTCCGTTTCAAACAGCAATATTGAGAAACTAAGGTACCTCCCTTGTATCAGTCCCAAACATGATCCATTCTAGGGTCTTCAGTCCTAGTTAATATCAGACGACGGTGTATTTTCTAGGTCACTGCAAAGGCTGCCAGGGCTGTTACGTACAAAGGTTGCACCGCTCTCCCATCACCTCTTTAACAATTCATCACTATACAGAAACAGGCCTAGTTCATACTCTATACACCGCGGTAAAACTCTAAGGCTCACCGCGATTCCAGAGTATGCTCGAGGTCACTACAAAGGGCTGCCAGGGCTGTTGCTCGCATTCGTTGCACCGCTCCCCCATCACCTTATCAATGTAGGCCGACAGCACGAATATAGTGTCCCATACCACCATAATCGGCTCACGAGTTTGGTTGCTCACTGGTCACTACGGGGAGGCATTGGCCCCAGCGTAGGCCGACAGTTCGACCACGGTGTCCCATACCACCATGTCCGGCTCATGAGTCTTAGCGGATCGAGGTATCATGGTTAAAAGGGATTCCACTGGTAAGTTTGGTACCCTAGGTTCAAGCAGTAGCGTCCAAACATGGTAAACATACATAAGACAGATCGGGTTACTTGACGAGCTCGGCTAGCTCGAGCGCACAACAAGTTGAACGACATGAAGTGCATAAGCACTTCGCGTGGCCAACCACTATCGTCAACCAAAGTACGACTCGGGTTCGTCGAACACATCTCACGTGGCAAATGAATCACAGCCACGAATGCAATTCTGGTACCGATTGTCTGGACTATAATCATAGCCCCAAACACAATCAAGTGCAGATAGATAAAACAGTAGTAGATCAAGATTCAACTCATACAATCAAGGTCTGGTATTATCCGTTTAGGGCTGCCAGGGCTGTTGCACGCACTCGTTGCTCCGCTCCCCCATCACCCATGACGGATCATACAACGTAAATATAAATTTAAACATATGCATTACATAGTTAAGATCATAAAACAGTTGAGCATGTTATGAATCACAACACAAGCATGAGTTTGTACAAGTTCAATTCCTGATCACACAACTATCTAAGGAGATCATACAAATAGTTAAAAGAGGTTGAGAATCATATCTCAACACCCTTTTACATTACAATTTGCTAACTACTACTTGAGACATTTCAAGAAACACTTAAACAAACATACATCAACATACATGACATATGTCGATCACATAGGCATTAGGCCAAATCCTTTCACTAGGGAGTTGCCCCAATCATAACACGCGTACACCCACGACGGATAGTCATGGCAAGCAGGAATCCAAGTTCCATATTCATTCAGTCATTTTCACAAACACTTGGGCCACACATTTTTAGCATATATAGTGTATATTGGCCGTGTCGTGATTTAGGGCAAATCCTTTCGTCAAAGGGGTATCGCCAATACAACAATCATGAATCCATGACAATTAGTCATGGCGAGCACGAATGAGAATTCTATACTCATTCAGTCATTTTCACAAACACTTAGAATACACTATTACAACATACATGGTGCATGTTAGCAAAACATGTATTAGGGCTATCCTTTAGCCAAGCGAGTATTTTATCCATGTATAATATATTACTACAACAAGTAATCATGATAAATACATCTCCAAAATTTATACGTATACAGTATTTTCTAGTATACGCAATTTCAACATACATAGTGTATATAAGTAAAACATGTATTTAGGCGAATCCCTTTGCCCCATAAGTATTTTATCCATATATCGTATATCCATATGACAAATAAACATGTCAAACACATTTTCAAAAAATATACGTATACCGTACTTTCTACAAATACCTAGAGTATGTAGAATTCCATATTTTTCATCTTTAATCGAAACGGAAAACAGACAGCACTTTGTACATGTTCAATTGCATGCAGATCATGAATCTACCATTATCTGACATTGAAAGCGTTGAAAACCATAACTTATACACCTAAAGTCTGCACCTTTTGTCGTAGAATCGCAACGGAATCGTTAGGTTTGTCTAGCTTCCGTATACGGCAACTAGGCAACCTAGAGAAGGAAATAGGTTAGCTATTTCATAACCTACAACTATCAAATCCCCCAAACAGGTTAGGGTTAGGGTTTATTACCTAGAAATGATGCCGAAAATGCCAGGAAAATGACAAGAATGAGGTGGTTAAGCACCGATAGCAGCAGGGTAGAGCGGCGGGGAGATCTTCCCACAACTCCCACACTTTCTCTTTCTTTTCCCTCTCTCAAATCTCAAATTCGTATGGCTGCCATGAGAGAGGGTTTAAGGTCCTTATATAGCCAAAAACCTCACCAAAATAGACTCCTGTTCAAGGGGTACGTCTATTATAGGCATTTCGGCACTTTGCCAGCTCAAAAGAGGGGTTCGGGTGGCCCTCCTTGAGCCAAACGTCAGACTTAAGCTCTCAACACATGGATCTACGTGGGATTACGCTTTCGACTCGATCGGATTCCCAGATCGCACGTGGCGGACCATTTTCAGTTCAACGGTCGGTGGGCCATGATCCGAAATTCCAAGTACATGTAAATATTCCTGAAATATTTCCTGATCCGAGGGTGTAATCTGGTCTGATTCTGACGGTCTGGTTGCTTAATACTGATCCGCAAGTGAATGGTGCCAGATCACTATTCCAGATATTTATTTTGTAAAGGAAAGAGTGATTTTCACACTCCCTCGCTCCGGACTCAAGCGAATGGCCGTGGGACATCGGCTGGACCTAATTTCTGAGGTGGTTGTCAAGCCCAATGAGGCGGTCCTAGTTCCTTAACTTCGTTTGAATCGGACTTCCGATGTGCGGTCTAGACCTAATACGAAGTTTTAAGTCATTCTCGAGAGTAGCTGGGTAATGAGTTTGATCCTAAACTTTAGGGTAACCTAGAGTCAATGATTCTACAAGTTTTGGGTCTTGCAGATCGTATTTAAAGCGATTGGTGCTAATTCCACAGGCACTCTAGTTTAGCACTAGCTAATTCTCGTCAAATTTCTAAAGGATTTAGTCCTGTAAGATTTCTGTCTGAGATGGTACTTAGGCCTTTGTAGTTTGTATATAAAGTGATCCAAGTTTTACTACTTAGCTAGTTTAAGTTAGTGTCTAGGGCAAAAGTGCTTTGAAAAATTGAAAGCACAAGGTAGTGAAGGGTGGGATTTGTGAAGAAAATGGTTTAAAAAGGGATTTGAGGCTTTAATTGAGCGTTTGGGAAGTTAAACCTGTGTTAGGATTGACTCATCGCCTAAGGACGTCTAATTCCAGATTGGCAAAAATCTGGGATGTTACAATTTACCCCCCTTAAAACAAAATTTCATCCCCGAAATTGGCTAAGGGTAATAAGGGAAGATTTCTATTATTTCATTTGCCTAAGACTTATTGATTCCAAGTTTCTACGCGTGGTAGGGTATATACCAGCTGGTTCATTTTAGTCTACCCCCCTTAAAACTTAATTCTTTATCCATTTCTCATACCCTGATGGTTTGCTACCATTTATTTCTTTACCTATTTTGAGTCTCGACGATAATTCCCAACAATTTAGAGTAAGATAGCTGTTTTCATTGTTTGACCAACACGGAGAGACGGTAATAGTAGGCTCGATCCCGATACATCGATCATTTACCGGGCCAGGGTAGGAAGCTCATCGTATCCCTTCCGAATCCTGGTGGATCCTGGTCGTCCGCTCGTCAGCAGAGAGTCCATCTGTAGTCACCCAGGATTGGGAATTGGGTCAAGCCGCGAAACCTTCGCAGTTGTAGATGTCAGTAACTCGGTAGTCCGATCACTCTAAAAACGTAGGGAATGTCCACCACAGGAAGGTTAAAATTGTCTATTTCTAAGGTTGCCCTTTAGGTCTTAGTCTAAGAGAGTCATCGTTATTATCTATGTCAAAGGAAATGGTGAATCAAATCGTACTAGATCATCCTAAAACAGTTTCTCATAGTAGAACTTACTAGGGCTTCTATAATGTTCGTATTCATCGAGCACCGTTTCGATCCTGGGCCAGTGGGGTAGGGTCCACCACGTTTCCGCTGCGCCACCCAGATCAAAGAGGCGTATCAGGTGACCTAACTAGATTGGGCTCATAATGTTCTACCCCCCTTAAAATTTTAGTTTCACCCTCAAGGCTCAAGAGCTATGCCCTGATCCGTATGTCGGAACAAGGTGTAATTTAGAACCTATCCTTGACATGAAATGGGAAATACATTGGTCTGCCTTTCATCGACGATGTGTACGATGGCATTGATACCTATGGGCATCGAGAGGAGCTAAAAATGATGGGTAATGTGGTTGATGTCAGGGGCAGGTGTGAGTTTGAGGCAAGATGCCTAATTCTACCAAGGGGTTTTTGTCACGGTCCAGACTTATCCTATTTAATGATGTCTGGCTTAACAGGCAGGCTATCTTTCTACGTTCATAAGCACAATATGTACGCCGACGTGGCATGCGATTTGAGACCTAATTCCTAACTAATTGTTGCCCATTTGGGTAATTCCTTGGGGCCTAAAAGAAAATCTCTATTGGCTATATGTTCTTAACACTTCTCGAAGACGAAGTTATAAACTTTTAGTTGTAAGTGGTCGGGCCAACATGGAAGGACCTCCTGCCTAGCTAGAACAGAAAGTTGCCATATCATTTCTTAATCCTAGTCGATCCCGACCTTCTGCTTGATCAGAGCATAGGGTTCATTGGTCACTACCAGGATTGAGAATTCGATTCAAACTGCGAATACCTCGCTTATATGTAGTTTCTCTACTCCGTGTTCCCGATTGTACTAAGTCCTTGAGAAGGAAATTCTAAGGTATGTATTGATTGGACCTAACATTGAATCCAAGGGATATATAGGTTTTCTCTAATCGTGAATAGTTTCTACGTCAAACAAGCCTCCTAAGAGTCGTTAAATAAGCTTATGAGTACCGAGGGAATTCAACAAAGGAACGGGGTCTCGTTCCAACCTAATCAAGTCAACTAACTAAGTCTATCACTCAATTATCTTAGCATTTTTTTAGTCGTTTACATTTCTTAGTCTAATCAGCAGCCTAAGCTCAACTTATGAGCAGCGGTAATCCACTAGTTGTAATCTAAAGGCTATGCTTATACACCAGATGATTTTATACCCTGTCTAATAAAAGAAATTGTTTTATCGCCTAGGGTCAAAGTTGTCTGATTGGAATTGGGTTACCTGAACTCGAATTTAACTACGCACGAGCATTTCACACATGTTCATACTAGCTAAGAAGATCCTGGGGTTTACATTATTAATTTGTTGGATTTCCCATACGGTCAGGTCTGTCGAAAACTAGGAGTACCGCCCTAAGTCCAAAACTCTAAGGGTCATTAAATGGGATTGCACTGCTAATCCTACCTCGGAATTAGAAGTGGCTTGTTTGGTAGGAGGGTGGGAGGGGATTAAAATTAATGGTATAGGCTTTGGAAAAATGAGCCTTATGTCGGAAAGTGTGAGATGGGATTTCCAAATCCCAGGAATCGGAATTTCTAAGTGTAAGAGGAAAACCCGGGATATACTCTTTATTACATACATTCCAAACATGGCATTAGAAAACATGGGATACACCCAATCTAGGGACCATACCTACACATACATTTATTATTACTTATACAATTCTATCCACCTAACTCACCTAATGCAGTTTAGCCGAACGGACCCTAAAGGGAGAAAAGGGGCTGGAGTTTTGATTCTCCACAGATTTGGTTCTCATCAGGGGTTGTAGGGGCCCAACTGACAAGGAGTAAAGAAAGGAAAATGAAGAATTGGATGGGTTAGAGGGCTTGCCCGATTTTGAGCTCCCAATGGGGGGTGTGGGAGTGCAAGAATAGGAGGAAGAGAGATTGGAGGGGCGTTTGAGAGCGAGGGGGAAAAACGGACGTGAAACAGGGGCCCCCACAAAATTTGGTAGGCACCACACGGGCCTAGGGAAGTTCTATGCCTTTTTCTGGAATTTCTAGTTGGTCTATTATTTTAATTATTTTTTTAGTAGTTCATCATCAAGTATACTTCATCTCCACCAAATTTCATTAGATTTTGTCTTGTAGAAAAATTCTAAAAATTCTAGAAGCAGCAGTTGTCCAAATTAATAATTTTTAGATAGTTGACAAAAAGACCCATATTTAACTATATTAAATATTTTATTATATTTTTCACTTATTTTTATATGAAACTAGACTTATCAATCTTAAATTTGGCTTTTGAATCACCTAAATCGGAGTTATAACGAGGGAGATATGACTTTTTGAAGTCAAATCCGTCAATTGACGGCCTAGAGGTGATTCGAGATAGTTTCAAGCAATCATTGAGGCCTACGGGTCCAATCTCTACGGTTGATCTCAACCAATTGTGTTATTTGGCGAAATTAGAGAACCTAAGTCTGTTTCTACATTCCGTCGCTCCCTCCTAAGTCAGAGTGCGTCAGAGTGCGTCGTGTGACCATAACCCAGGTCCGGTTTAATCCAAATCATGCTCTGATACCATCTTATAACGCCCTGAAAATTGGGGGTCGAGCATAAATTCAACTCCCGAGTTCCAGAACATCACTTATGCAACAAAATGAATGATGATTGAAGGTTGACTGTATTCGTGCGTTGAACATGAGTGAGATTAAGCCAAAACAGCATATCATACTCCAGAGACAGTTAAATTTGCAAGCGGAAGACTGTGATAGATAGATAAAATATATAAACTAAGATGAGTCTCCAGAGTGTGATAACATTACCAGGTTAAATAATTTCAAGTACAATTCTAAAATATACCAAATGTGAGGAAATGTAATGCCTCCTATCCCAAGTACCATAGCCCCGTCAATACAATATCAGGTCTTCATTGACCCGCCAGGGAGATACAGATAGGAGAACTCCTCCTATCATCATAGAAGTAGTCCGGCTCTGCTTCACAAGCATCGCCATCACCTGAAACTCAACAAATCTGGTTGGTGTGCACAACACCGTCTCGTAACGTGGGAGTGAGTGATCAACTCAGTGGAACAGTAAAGCATAGGTTAACATGTTATCAACTCAGTCAAGCAATAATGATAAAGCAGTACAATCAAACAATTCTAACTACTCTCATTAATGCAAGTATGAATGACATGATGTATGCCCTTGCCAAACCACCCTCATGCGACATCATCTTACGTTCGCGAATGCATAACTCCCTCAGTGCTCCACATCTACAAGGCACATGCGGTGCAATGATGTCCTGATTTCCGAGTTGTTATTAGTCCATTTCAAACAGCAATATTGGGAAACTAAGGTACCTCCCTTGTATCACTCCCAAACATGATCCATTCTAGGGTCGTCAGTCCTAGTTAATATCAGACAACGGTGTATTTTCTAGGTCACTGCAAAGGCTGCCAGGGCTGTTACGCACAAAGGTTGCACCGCTCCCCCATCACCTCTTTAACGATTCATCACTATACAGAAACAGGCCTAGTTCATACTCTATACACCGCGGTAAAACTCTAAGGCTCACCGCGATTCCAGAGTATACTCGAGGTCACTACAAAGGGCTGCCAGGGCTGTTGCTCGCATTCGTTGCACCGTTCCCCCATCACCTTATCAATGTAGGCCGACAGCACGAATATAGTGTCCCATACCACCATAATCGGCTCACGAGTTTGGTTGCTCACTGGTCACTACGGGGAGGCATGTGGCCCCAGCGTAGGCCGACAGCTCGACCACGATGTCCCATACCACCATGTCCGGCTCATGAGTCTTAGCAGATCGAGGTACCATGGTTAAAAGGGATTCCACTGGTAAGTTTGGTACCCTAGGTTCAAGCAGTAGCGTCCAAACATGGTAAACATACATAAGACAGATCGGGTTACTTGACGAGCTCAGCTAGCTCGAGCGCACAACAAGTTGAACGACATGAAGTGCATAAGCACTTCGCGTGGCCAACCACTATCGTCAACCGAAGTACGACTCAGGTTCGTCGAACACATCTCACGTGGCAAATGAATCACAGCCACGAATGCAATTCTGGTACCGATTGTCTGGACTATAATCATAGCCCCAAACACAATCAAGTGTAGATAGATAAAACAATAGTAGATCAAGATTCAACTCATACAATCAAGGTCTGGTATTATCCGTTTAGGGCTGCCAGGGCTGTTGCACGCACTCGTTGCTCCGCTCCCCCATCACCCATGACGGATCATACAACGTAAATATAAATTTAAACATATGCATTACATAGTTAAGATCATAAAACAGTTGAGCATGTTATGAATCACAACACAAGCATGAGTTTGTACAAGTTCAATTCCTGATCACACAACTATCCAAGGAGATCATACAAATAGTTAAAAGAGGTTGAGAATCATATCTCAACACCCTTTTACATTACAATTTGCTAACTACTACTTGAGACATTTCAAGAAACACTTAAACAAACATACATCAACATACATGACATATGTCGATCACATAGGAATTAGGCCAAATCCTTTCACTAGGGAGTTGCCCCAATCATAACACGCGTACACCCACGACGGATAGTCATGGCAAGCAGGAATCCAAGTTCCATATTCATTCAGTCATTTTCACAAACACTTGGGCCACACATTTTTAGCATATATAGTGTATATTGGCCGTGGCGTGATTTAGGGCAAATCCTTTCGTCAAAGGGGTATCGCCAATACAACAATCATGAATCCATGACAATTAGTCATGGCGAGCACGAATGAGAATTCTATACTCATTCAGTCATTTTCACAAACACTTAGAATACACTATTACAACATACATGGTGCATGTTAGCAAAACATGTATTAGGGCTATCCTTTAGCCAAGCGAGTATTTTATCCATGTATAATATATTACTACAACAAGTAATCATGATAAATACATCTCCAAAATTTATACGTATACAGTATTTTCTAGTATACGCAATTTCAACATACATAGTGTATATAAGTAAAACATGTATTTAGGCGAATCCTTTTGCCCCATAAGTATTTTATCCATATATCGTATATCCATATGACAAATAAACATGTCAAACACATTTCAAAAAATATACGTATACCGTACTTTCTACAAATACCTAGAGTATGTAGAATTCCATATTTTTCATCTTTAATCGAAACGGAAAACAGACAGCACTTTGTACATGTTCAATTGCATGCAGATCATGAATCTACCATTATCTGACATTGAAAGCGTTGAAAACCATAACCTATACACCTAAAGTCCGCACCTTTTGTCGTAGAATCGCAACGGAATCGTTAGGTTTGTCTAGCTTCCGTATACGGCAACTAAGCAACCTAGAGAAGGAAATAGGTTAGCTATTTCATAACCTACAACTATCAAATCTCCCAAACAGATTAGGGTTAGGGTTTATTACCTAGAAATGATGCCGGAAATGCCGAGAAAATGTCAAGAATGAGGTGGTTAAGCATCGATAGCAGCAGGGTAGAGCGGCGGGGAGATCTTCCCACAACTCCCACACTTTCTCTTTCTTTTCCCTCTCTCAAATCTCAAATTCGTATAGCTGCCATGAGAGAGGGTTTAAGGTCCTTATATAGCCAAAAACCTAACCGAAATAGACTCTTGTTCAAGGGGTACGTCTATTATAGGTATTTCGGGACTTTGCCAGCTCAAAAGAGGGGTTCTGGAGGCCCTCCTTCAGCCAAACGTCAGACTTAAGCTCTCAACACATGTATCTACGTGGGATTACGCTTTCGACTCGATCGGATTCTCAGATCGCACGTGGCGAACCATTTTCAGTTCAACGGTCGGTGGGCCATGATCCGAAATTCCAAGTACATGTAAATGTTCCTGAAATATTTCCTGATCCGAGGGTGTAATCTGGTCTGATTCTGACGGTCTGGTTGCTTAATACTGATCCGCAAGTGAATGGTGCCAGATCACTATTCCAGATATTTATTTTGTAAAGAAAAGAGTGATTTTCACACTCCCTCGCTCCGGACTCAAGCGAATGGCCGTGGGACATCGGCTGGACCTGATTTCTGAGGTGGTTGTCAAGCCCAATGAGGCTGTCCTAGTTCCTTAACTTCGTTTGAATCGGACTTCCGATGTGCGGTCTAGACCTAATACGAAGTTTCAAGTCATTCCCGAGAGTAGCTGGGTAATGAGTTTGATCCTAAACTTTAGGGTAACCTAGAGTCAATGATTCTACAAGTTTTGGGTCTTGCAGATCATATTTAAAGCAATTTGTGCTAATTCCACAAGCACTCTAGTTTAGCACTAGCTAATTCTCGTCAAATTTCTAAAGGATTTAGTCCTGTAAGATTTCTGTCTGAGATGGTACTTAGGCCTTTGTAGTTTGTATATAAAGTGATCCAAGTTTTACTACTTAGCTAGTTTAAGTTAGTGTCTAGGGCGAAAGTGCTTTGAAAAATTGAAAGAACAAGGTAGTGAAGGATGGGATTTGTGAAGAAAATGGTTTAAAAAGGGATTTGAGGCTTTAATTGAGCGTTTGGGAAGTTAAACCTGTGTTAGGATTGACCCATCGCCTAAGGACGTCTAATTCCAGGTTGGCAAAAATCCGAGATGTTACAGGTCACAATCAAGTAAGATGTACATTGGTAGTTGTAACGCCCTGAAATTCGGGGGTCGAGTATGAACTCAACTCCCGAGTTCCAACGCATCACTTATGCAACATACACAATGATGGTTAAATGTTGTCTGAGTTAGCGCAATAAACATGAATGAGATTATACCAAAACAGTAATTCATACTCCAGTTCAATTGTATAAAGGCAAGCGGAAGACTGAAATTTTATATTCAAAGTATATAAAGTAACAAAATTTTATGAACTCCAGAGTATGAGTACTAACTGAGTACCAATATACATGTATTGTTTCTAAGTCAAAAATCAAAATACAATCCTCAAGAGAGGTCCTGTAAATCCCGCGATGCAGCCGGCCTAAGCAAAGCCGTCAGAATACTGCATAAAGGAGAACTCATCCTGATCCTCATCAAAGTCGGGCTCCGGCTCCTGAACCAAGGCGCCATCTACACCTGCGACAGAGTCTGGTGGGTGTTGCAAACACCGTCCCGTAACGTGGGAGTGAGTAGCTAACTCAGTGGAACAATAAAGTATAGGTTAACATGTTATCTATTCAATCAAGCAGTAATGATAAAGCAGTACAAATCAAACATTTCTAACTACTCTTGTTAAGTGCGAAAATGAAATGATATGATGCTGTATGCCCTTGCCAAACCACCCTCAAGCGACATCATCTTACGTTCGCGAATGCTTACTCCCTCAGTGCGCCACATCTACAAAGCACATGCGGTGCGATGATGCTCATGATTACCAAGTTTTTTATTAGTCCATTTCAGACAGCAGTATTGGGAAACTAAGGTACCTCCCTTATATCATTTCCCAAACATGATCCATTCTAGGGTCGTCGATCCTAGATAATCTCATGCGATATTATGGTTTGAGAAGCGTAGTGAAGGCATCGCAAAGGGCTCGTCACCCGTCAGCGCGGATACAGATCTCACCGTATGCGGCTCAATTGCTAGCCGTCAGCTCGAGTACAGGTCTCACCATACTCGGCTCAATCACTAGCCGTCAGCTCGAGTACAGGTCTCACCGTACTCGGCTCAACTCATACTCTAGTTGCTGTGAAAGACTCGTCGCCAATCACAGACACTTGGAGTACACTCGATGATACTACGGAGGACTCGTCGCCCGTCAGCACGAGCACAGGTCTCACCGTACTCGGCTCTCGCTGTAAGTATCGACAGCTCGAATACAGTGTCCCATACCACCGTATTCGGCTCACGAGTTTGGTTGCGCAATGGTCACTACGGGGAGGCACATGGCCCCAGCGTAGGCCGACAGCTCGACCACGGTGTCCCATACCACCATGCCCGGCTCATGCGTCTTAGCGGATCGAGGTACCATGGTTAACGGGATCACCACTGGTAAGTTTGGTACCCTAGGTTCAAGCAGTAGCGACCAAACATGGTGAACACACAAGTACATTTCGGCTTACTTGACGAGCCTGACTAGCTCGAGCGCACCACAAGTTGGCGATATGGAGCACAAAAGCACTCCGTGTGGCCAACCACTATCGCCAACCGAAGTACGACTCGGGTTCGCCAGACACGTCCTTTGTGGCGACATGAATCTCAGCCACAATCGCAAGTCTGGTACCGAATGTTTGGACTATAGGCATAGTCCCAAACTCAAACAGTTCTCATCAATAGCATGTGGAGTAAAGCATGATAAACAAGCAATACAAGCATGTTAGCAGGCATGTTATAAAGCATGAAGTAAAACATGGAGTAAAGCATGTTGTAAAGCATGTTGTAAAGCATGTAGTAAAGCACTATCCACATAGGGATACAATTACGTACACATTACAAGTGAGTGGTTCAAGCAAACCACCGCATGGAGGGAATCCTACATGTCTCTAAGGGAGTCGGGAATCCCATATCAGCACCTCTCTAAGGCACTAACACTCAAGCATTTACACACACAAGCATCTACACAAACACTTGGAATACGTCATTCCAACATACATGACGTATGTTAGCAAAATACATATTAGGACTATTCTTTCGCCAAGCGGTTATTTTATCCGCGTATACCATATTCATACGACAAATAATCATGACCATTACGCTTCCAAAATTTACACATATGCGGTATTTCTAGAATACACAATTTCAACATACTAGGCATTTACAAGCGAACATGTATTTTAGCGATTCCTTTCGCCAAACTAGTATTTTATCCATATATTATATAATCATACATTAAATAAACATGTCAAACATTTTTCAAAAAAAATACGTATACGGTATTTCTACGTATACCTAGAGTATGTGAAATTCCATATTCTACAACGTTAATCGAAACAGGAAACGGAAAGCACTTTGTACATGTGCATTTACATGGAGATCATGAATCTATCATTATCTGACATTGAAAGCGTTGAAAAATGTAACTTATACACTTAAAGTCCTCACCTTTGCCCTTGGAATCACAACGAATCAGCAAGGGTAGTAGCGCTTCCGTATACGGGAGTTTTCTAGCCTAAAGAGCGGAATCGGTTAGCCTTTACATAACCTACAACGATTCTACATCAAATCAGACCTAAGGTTAGGGTTTCTCACCTTAGAACGGAGTGGATACCGTCGGGAGAGCGCCTGGAGTGAGGCGGTGTAGGCCGTGTGATGAATGAAAGCAGCAGGAGGAAGATCTCCCACAAATTCCAAGCTATTCTCTCTCTTTTCTCTCTCTCTCTCTAGGGTTTTTCTCTCAAATTCGTATGGCTGTGAGAGGGGCTGTTCTAATCCCCTTTTATAGCCAAGAACATCCCCAAAACAGACTCAGGTTCAAGGGTGACTGCTTATATAGGCATTTCGCCACTTTTCCAGCTCAAAAGGGAGGTTCTGGTGGCCCTCCTTAAGCCAAACGTCAGACTTAAGCTCACCATCTATGGATCTACGTGGGATTACGTTTTCGACTCGATCGGATTCCCAGATCGCACGTGGCGGACCACTTTCAGTTCAACGGTCAGTGGGCCATGATCAGAAATTCCAAGTACATGTAAATGTTCCTAAAATTTTTCTTAATCCGAGGGTGTAATTTGGTCTGATTCTGACGGTCAGGTTGCTTAATACTGATGCGCAACCGAATGATGCCAGATCACTATTCCTGATATTTATTTTGGGATGGGAATAGTGTTTTTCACACTCCCTCGCTCCGGATCGAAACGAATGGCCGTGGGACATCGGAATCATCTGATTTTTGAGATGATTGTCAAACCCAGTGAGGCGGTCCTAGTTCCTTAGCTTCGTGTTAATCGGACTCCCGATGTGCGAGCTAGACCCAATACGAAGTTTCGTTTCATTCCCGAGAGCAGACGGGTAATGAGTTTGGTTCTAAACTTTAGGGTAACCTAGAGTCACTTGTTTTGCAAGTTTTGGGTCTTGCAGGTCGTATTTAAAGCGACCCCAACAGATTTCATGGCTAACCGAGTTTAGTACTTAGTTAACTTTGTTAAATTTCTAAAGGATTTAATCCTAATGAATTTTCTGGTCGAGGTGGTACTCGAGCCAATGTACGAAAATTCACGGGTCGTTACAGTAGTAAAAGAAAACTAGGGTACATTACTGCAGTTTAAAAAGACCATTATAGATTAGTCATCCAATGATGATTGGGAAAGCGACCATTCAGTAATAATGTCATGACTTGTTCATTCCATGTAGCCTAACATTAGTCATCAATGTCATAATGGCCCTGTAACGGACCGTAACAGCCTATAATGGTCATGTAACGATCCTATAATAGTTTTTATAAAGAGTCGTAACAGCTAATACAGTGGCCATAACGACCATTACGGCTCGTATCATAATGGTAACAGTGGTCGCCATTACGACCACCGTTACCATTATGGAACACCTTGTCATGGTGTGCTGTAAAGGTAACGGTGGCAACCGTTACATGTTACGACGTCATAAAGGCCATAACGATCATTATGGAAAAAAATGACCCGTAAAAGCCATTACAACCCCCGTAACGACCCGTTATGCCCACCGTAAAGGCCATAAAAGCCCCGTAATAGTCCGTTACAGGGCCAATATAGGTTTTTCAAAAAACAAAAATAATAGAAAAAAAAAAAACAACCGTAACAGCCACTACGGCCCCCGTAACGGCCATTACATTCCGTATCGTAAAGGTAACGGTGGTGGCCGTTATAGCCACCGTTACCATCACGGAATATCCTTCTTCAGCCAACTAGGTGGTGGTCAGCCCTTACTGTCGGTGTCCTCTGTGGAGAGATTCTCCAACTCAAGTGGGGCAATGGGTGGGGCTTCAAGGCAATGAGCAGTTTATGCCTTAAGAATGGAGTATCTAAAGGACGAGCACCTAGAGGGCGGAGCAGCATAGACTTGGCTTTGTGTGATCCGCAATAGAGTAGTGGATATTTATGGGAGGTGTTGGACATCCCACCTCTTCAGGCAACAACAGGCATAGGAGAGAATTTGACTAACTGTAAAAGGACTTTTATGAGATAGTTCTTCTCCAGGAGGGAAGGAAGGGGCCATGGCTCAGGGCATGGGATTGAGAAAGGATGTTATCGAGTATATGTCAACAAGATGATAGGAGTCTCTTTAGGAGATTGTGAGGACTTCATAGCACTATTTCAATTCATGGAGGAGAGAGGAATTTTTAAATCTCAAGTTGACAAACAAAGACAAATGCAGAAAACTCCTAAGGGGCGAAGAGAACTAGCAGGTCTCGGGTATATAATTAACTATGGAGCAGGAACATATTCTAAAGGAGAGAAGAAAGGTAGAGGGGGAGGTGAATCAATGAAGCTTGTCGGTTGGAATGTGAGGGGTTTAGGATGTAGGTAGAAGAAGTTCCGGATTAAAGATCCATGCAAGCATTTCCAGGCTCAACTAGTCACTTGCAAGAGACTAAGCTTCAATTGATCAAGACCATTCACTTGTTGATTCTATATAGGGAGGTAAGTGCAGGGACTGGGTGACCTTAATGTAGTGGGATCTGCAGGGGGTGTTGCAATGATTTGAAACACAAAGGTGTAAGTTAAGGAATATTGGAGTGGGGAATTCTCAATTTCAATGGTTTTAAGGAATGTGGGTAGAGGGTTCAAGTGGGTGCTTTTAGCAATGTATGGGCCAAACCATTTTGTCCAGCATGCTTTGTTCTAGTAAAAGCTAGACTATATTCGTAAGAGATGGCAACCACCTTGGTGTTTGGGGGAAACTTCAACGTATTTGGATTCACGTATGATAAACTAAATGGGGGTTGCATTACTCGGAGCATAAGAGATTTCTCGAAATGGGTTTACAAAAAGGATATCATGGACTTCCTGATGAAAATGTTAAGTTCACCTGGAAAAATGGGCAAGAAAGGGCAGTTTAATCCAAACTTGATAGCTTTTGCTTCTTTTGACTGGGTGGAGAGGTTTCATATAATGTAGCAGAGTGATCTCCCAAGGCCAATTTCCAATCATTGTCTGATTATCTTGGAGGTGGAGGGAGAGGATTTGGGTCCAAGACCGTTTGGGTTTGAATTGCTTTGGCTAAAAGTTGAGGAGTTTTCAAACTTGGTCGAGGAGTGGTGGAATTCCTTTATGGTAAAGGGGCGTGCAAGCTTCAAAGTGTTCTAGAAACTTAAATTACTTAAGGTCGGAATCAACAAATGGAAGGCAGAAGCGTTAGGAAGGTAGGATTCAGAAGTAAAAAATTATTCTTCAAACATTCAATTGCTCAACCTTGAGGGGAAGGAGCTATTGGAGGAAGAAAGAGCCATGGGGATCAAGCTCTCGTTCGATTATATGAATCACTTGAAGAAACAAGAGATTAAGTGAAGGCAACGGTCAAGAACTACGTGGCTCAAGAAAGGTGACTAGAATATGAAACCTTTTCATGTCATTGCTAGTGCCTAGGCTAGGGCTAACAAGATTCAAAGTATTTTGGTGAAAGGGTCGAAGAAAAAACTCAGGATTGTGATGTCAATGTCTAGATGTACAAGAATTTGCTCATGGGCGAGAGGTGGGGGCGGAGTTACCGAACAACTTGTCATTTAACCAATTATCCATGGTAAAAGCAATCTTTACAAAAGCCAATTTCCGAGGAGGGGGGCAAAGTAGACATGGAAGCGTTGGGCAAAGAAAAGGGCCTAGGGCATGATGGATTTCCCATGGCATTCTTTCAAGTAGAGAGTTGGTAATGGAAATCCTAATAAACTTTAAGTTTCTTGAATCTAGGAAACAGGAGCAGATTTACGGGGATCCTTCATAGCGACCATCCGAAAAAAAAAAAAAAAAAAAAAAAATTGTGTTGTTTAAGGGATCTTAGACCTATTAGCCTTATTGGCGAGCCTTACAAAATCGTAGGTAAAAGTTTGGTGTCCAAATTTTGCATGGTTTTGGTGAAAGCTATCTCTAATGTTTAAGGTGCATTCATTATCGGTAGACAAATATTGGATAATGCGCTAATAGCGCATGAATGCATCTATTTACATCACAAGGAAAGGTAAAACTGTGGTGTTTGCAAGCTTGATATAGACAAAGCATACACCAATACCAATTATAATTTTCTCGATTGAATGTTGGGGTGGTCGAGATGAAGGCAGAGATGGGGAAAGTGAATTCTAGAATTTGTCCCGTCCTATTAGCCAAATTTCACTATCGATTAACTTGTGGCCCTGATCGAGTGACGACGACCGTTGAACTGAGACTGGTCCTCCGCTGTCAATCTGTAAATCCGATCAGACCGAAAATTTAACTTGATCTAGATCCAATGTCGGGAGACTTACTCTGGACCGCATGCAGAAAAGGGGCCTCCGGATGTGCTCCGTTGAGCCAAAACAGTCGCCCTTGGGCTATATCCTAAGTATACCATGGCCCTGGGACTATTTTCACTAGTTCTGGGCCTATAAAAGGGCCTTAAACCCTCTCTCTCCCTTCACATACAAATTTACAAACCCTAGAAGAGAGAAGAGAGAAGAAGAAGAAAGAGAAGGAAAGAGAGAAAAGTGAGGGATCGCAGCAGGGATCGAACCCTGCCACTCCACGGGCTGAATCGCCTCATCCGAGTCGTTATACTGGCGATTCTGACTCTGTACTTGGGTAAAAAATCCTAACCCTAATCTGTTTTAACGATCCAAATAGAGTATGTGATAAAATAGCTAGCCTATTTCATGCAATAGGTAGCCGTTGTGCCGTAGACGAAGACTTAGTGTACAAACTGAGTTTATTACGAGTTTACCGGTGAAAGGTGCGGACTATAAACGTTTAGGTTATAGTTTTTAAGGCTTTCAATGCAAGCAATGATTTATATCTGACTTGATTGCTATCACATATGCTTAGATACGATGTTTTTTGCGTATTACACATATATATGAACTAAGTTGAAATAGATGCATTCCATGTGTTTGTTGAAATGTTTGTATGAGTATAGAATTATGACTTGTGCTTGCCATGATTCATGTTTGAGGATACATGATTGTTGTACGTGTGGCAACATCCTTGTGAAAGGATTTGCTATAATACCTGTTATAACTACTATATTACATGTATGTCGATATGTGTAGTCTAAGTGTTTGATAAAATGCCTGGATGAGAAATGCTTGTCGAAATGTATTTAATGAGGGTGTTGAGAGGTGACTCTCAATCCCCTTACCTACGGATACAATTTCCTTCATGTAACCTAACTTACTACTATGTGCTTTATGTATGAAATGCCTATGCATGACAACGTGTGTACTATGTGTTTGTTGAAATGCTCAAATGAGATTTGTATTTAGATTGGTTGTCACATGCTGTCTTTGAGTATAACGTGTGAATGCTATCGTTTGGAGTGTGATTGGGGCTACGATGTAGTCGAGGCAATCGGTAATGATTTCCGAGTTAGTGGCTGAGGTCGTTTCGCCACACAAGACATGTTTGAGGAATCCGAGTCGTATGTTAATCGTCGACAGTGGTTAGGCCACGCGGAATGCTTACGCACTCCATGTCGATCAATTCAACGTACGCTCGTACCAGTCAAGCTTGTCAAGTAACCCGATTGGCCCAATGTATGTTCAACATGTATGGACACTACTGCTTGAATGTAAGGTACCAACTTACCAGTGAAAATCCCGTTTAAGCTTGGTATTACGATCCACTAAGACTCATGAGTCGGGCATGATGGTATGGGACACCGTGGTCGAGCTGTCGGCCTATGCTGGGGCGACGAGCCTTTCCGTAGTGACCAGCTAGCAAACCAACCTCAGGAGCTGAATACGGTGGTATGGGACACTGTATTCAAGCTGTCGGCCTACGCTAAGGTGACAAGCCTTTCCCGTAGTGACCTCGAGTATAAACTAAGGCTTATGAGGATGGTGACGAGCCTCTTCATAGTGACCTGAATTTGTCTATCTACTACTTCATATTCAGGGGTGACGTTGCCCTATAACTTGCCTATCGTATGTGATAAACTAGGATTGACGACCCTAGATGGATCATCGTTGGGTGAATGATATAAAGGGAGGTACTGTAACGCCCTAAAAATCGGGGGTCGAGTAGCAACTCAACTCCCGAGTTCCAAAACATCACTTATGCAACATATGCTTATGATTCAATGTTGTCTGTGTTAGTGCATTAATCATGAGTGGGATTATACCAAAACAGTAATTCATACTCCAGATCAAATTGTTAAATGCAAGCGAAAGACTGAAAGATATAACTAATCGTATACAAATCAAAAGATCAAGATCGGTCTCCAGAGTATGAATATAACACTGAGTCACCGTGTACATGAAATATTACATGTAATATTACAAAAGTCAGAAGTCTCAAAAATAGTTCAACTGTAATAAACCCTATAGCCCCGTCAATCCGGATAGCTTAAGCGAAGCCATCGGAGAACTGCATGTAAGAGTACTCGTCCTGATCGTCGTAATAATCAGGCTCCACCTCAGGAGTCACGCCATCATCTGAAATCAAGACAGAGTCTGGTTGGTGTTTAAAACATCGTCCCGTAACGTGGGAGTGAGTGATCAACTCAGTGGGACAATAAAGCATAGGTTAACATGTTATCAATTCAGTCAAGCAGTAATGATAAAGCAGTAAATCACACATTCCTAAGTACTGTTGTTAATGCAAGAATGGTGTAGATGTATGATGCATGCCCTCGCCTATGCTCCCTCAGTGACTTCATCTCACGTTCGCGCATGAACAACACTGCCTCAATGCTTGACTTGCTACGCCTGAACGCACGCGTAATGCGGTGCATGCATATGATTACCAAGTTCTTATTAGTCCTTTTTATACAGCAGGATTAGGAAACTAAGGTACCTCCCTTATATCATTCCCAAACAATGATCCATTCTAGGGTCGTCAGTCCTAGTAAATCTCATACGATATTGCGATTCTAAGTCGCTGCAATGGGCTCGTCGCCAAATCACTACAGGCCTAGTTTATAATCTAGGTGCTACGAAAAGGCTCGTCGCCTCTACACAGACTCAAAGTATACTCGAGGTCACTACAAAGGGCTCGTCACCAATCAGTGTAGGCCGACAGCTCGAATACAGTGTCCCAAACCACCGTATTCGGCTCACGAGTCTGGGTTGCTCACTGGTCACTACGGGGAGGCTCATCGCCCCAACGTAGGCCGACAGCTCGACCACGGTGTCCCATACCACCATGTCCGGCTCATGAGTCTTAGCGGATCGAGGCACCAAGGTTAAACGGGATTCCACTAGTGAGTTTGGTACCTTAGGTTTAAGCAGTAGCGTCCATACATGATGAACATACATCGGCACATCGGGTTACTTGACGAGCTCGACTAGCACGAGCGCACATTGCATCGATCGACATGAAGTGCATAAGCACCTCGTGTGGCCTAACCACTGTCGACGACCAACACACGACTCAGGTTTGTCAAACACGTCCTACGTGGCGAATGAATTTCAGCCACGACTTCAAAACCTGTTACCGATTGCCTGGACTATATCATAGCCCCAATCACATTCAATCCTTAACCAGAAGCATGTATAGTAGTCTAAGCAGAGTTAACAAAGTAATTCAAACATGTTAACAAGCATGTTATAAAGCACAATATAAACAGGAAATACAAACACATACATTTCATAAGTAAGCAATTAAATTAAGCAACTTACATGGAGGAAATCATATACATCTCTAAGGTAGATGAGAATTCTATCTCAATACCTACCCTAAGCACTATCATCTAAATATTTACTCTTACAAGCATTTTCACAAACACTTAGAATACACTTATTAACATACATAACGCATGTTGACTAAAACATGCATTAGGGTGAATCCTTTCGCCGAGTAGTTATTACACATATACCTAGCATATGTACACAATAAATAATCATGGCAAACATACTTTCATATTTTATACGTATACGGTATTTTTACAAATATACAGAATACACTAGACGCCATAATTTGCATACGTAACTGAATCGCAAAACGAACATCGCATTTTACATGTGCAATAACACCCAATCATGAATCTATCATTATCTGACATTGAAAGCTTTGAAAACCTTAACCTATACGTCTATAGTCCGCACCTTACGCTGATAAACGCGTAACAGAGTCAATTCGTTCACCCATGGTTCGTCTAAGGCACAACGGCAACCTATTACATGAAATAAATTAGCTATTTCACTACTTGCAACAGCTGAAACCCTAAAATAGATTAGGGTTAGGTTTTCTTACCTGAAAACGGAATCAGGATCGCAGGAAAAGTGATACGGTAGTGATGAATCGGCACGCAGAATAGCAGGATAGGGTACCAGAAAGCTCCTCTCACTTCTCTCACACTTTCTCTCTCTTTACTCTCTTCTCTCTCCTAAGGTTTTCTCAAATTCGTATGGAGTGAATGAGAGAGGGTTTAAGGTCCTTATATAGGCCTAAAACTGATGAAAATGGCCCCAGGGCCAAGGTATACTTAGGTTATGTCAAAGCACATCTGGTTCAGCTCAATGGAGCACTTCCGGAGCCCCCCCTTGAGGCAAAGGTCGGACTTAAGCTCACAGACCTTGGATCTAGGTCGAGTTAAGTTTTCATTCCAGTCGGGCTTCCAGATCACACGTGGTGGACCAGTTTCAGTTCAACGGTCACCGAAACTCGATCAGGGTTACAAGTACCCGGACATGTGTATGAAATTTCCCCTGATCCAAGGGTGTATTTGGGTCAGATTCTGATGGTCTGATTGCTTATATCAGGCCCGCAAGTGACAAGTCTCAGATTACTTAAACTAGGTTTCATTTCTAAAGAAATCTACGTTTTCTCACACTCTTCACTCCGGGCTCAAGCGAATAGCCCCGGAACACTATCTTGATTTGATTTTCGAGATGGTTGTCAAGCCCAGCAAGGCGGTCCTAATTATATAATTTCGTAGTAATCGGACTTTCGACGTGTGGTTCAGATCCGATACGGAGTTTCAATGTGCTCCCGAGAGCAACTAGGTAATGAGATTGATCCTAGATTTTAGGGTAACCTAGCGTCAATGATTCTACAAGTTTTGAATCTTGCAGATCGTATTTAAAGTGGTTTAAGTGGATTTCACAGCTAATCTACTTTAACACATAGTTAACTTTGTCTAATTTCTAAAGGATTGATCCTGAGTGATTTTTGCCTGAGATGGTACTCAGGTCTTTGTACGGAATTTTCGAGACGTTACAGGTACCTTAGCTTCCCGAATCTGCTGTATGAATAAGTCTAATTAAGAACTTGGCTAATCACGTACATGCATCGCATTTGCATGTGCCTTTAGCGTTGGAGTTGAGTATAGAGGAAGGGGTGCATGCCGCAATCGTGAGATGATGTCGCAGAGAGAGTGTACGCGAGGGCATGCATCATTACAGCATACCATTCCTGTATTAACAAGAGTACTTAGGATATGAGTATTGTACTGCTTTATCATTACTGCTTGATTGAATTGATAACATGTTAACCTTTGCCTTATAGCTCCCCTGAGTTGATCACTCACTCTCACTCTGGGACGGTGTTTTAAAACACCAACCAGACTCTGTTTTAGATGCGGATATTGGCGCGACGCATGAGGCCGAGCCAGACTTCTACGATGATGAGGAGGAGTTCTCATATATGCAGTTATCAAGGTGGCTTTATGTAGACCGTCCTGATCGACGGGATTACAGGGTTATATGATTAGTTGGACATTCACATTTTGTTATTTTGAGAATTATACATGTAATTATTTGACCTAGTGACATGTTCAGACTCGGGGGACTTACAAATCACTTATATGATTTCATATACTTATCACAGTCTTCCGCTTGGGAAATCATCGGTAAAGGAGCTTTTTACCGACGAAATAGATACATCGTCGGGCAAAATGAACGATGGACATATTATTTCACTTTGTTTGGTTGATCATGGATGTTGAGTTGTAATTTTTGTTTTTGGTGTAACTAATAAGTGTATTTAAAAACATATGTACAGAGTGGATGGGGTTGATAGAGCACGGGTGGGCCCAAATATTTTTGAATTTTTTTACCGACGAATTGTGAAAACTATCACCGATGAAAAGTTTCGTCAGCAATAATATTATGTTTTAAGTCGAAAATATTTTTTACCATTCCCTCTTCTTACCCTACCCCCCTCTCCCGCTCGAACGAGAGCTGCTGCCTGCCCGACGCCCCTATTCCGGTCACCCCAAACCCTAACTCGTTGTTGCCTGCCCGACGCCCGATTGTCTCCCTCTCCGTCTCTCTCGTCTCAAATCTCTCTTACGTTGGTCAAATAGGTAATCTGTATATTTTTTCTCTCATCGATTTCTTCTCTTTCACTTTTTTTTTTTTTTTTTTTTTTTTTTGAAATTTTTCTTTCTACCAATTCGATCTATTCTGTATAGATTACAATCATTGGATGGATATCTATTGTGCATTTTCCTGTTTTTATCTTTCGATTTGATGATCGATGGAAGATTCTAGGGCTCGGATGGTATTTTATTTCATTCTCATGATTCCAGTCTTTTTGAAATGGGGGTAAATCAATTTTCGTTTGGATGCCTATAAATGGTTTAAGTGATAATCAATCATTTATAGTATGTCCTGTTTTGGCTGTAAGGTGTAAATGATTTTCTGTCTTTGGATAGCCTGTAAATTTTTAAAGTCCTGTAAATGGAGAGCCAATCTTTCCATTTGGAGAGCCTGTAAATGAAATCTGACCTTTTTGCCTGTAAATGAAATGAGGATAAATGCTGTTTGGGAAATCATTACTGCTTCGGAAATTAACACATTATGCCGTTCGCTTTCTCTAAAAGTCAATTGGCCAAGATTTTTACAGAACTGAAGATACCACTTGTCATCGAATCAAGGATCCTATAAGAACTGTGCATGTGTTATTTATGCTCCAGCTTGAGAGGGAGCGTTAGATACATCAAATATGCTTATATTTATCTTTTGGAACTACTCCTATATCCATGTATTGTTTATATCCATGTATTGTTCTTATCTAACCAATTTTACAGTGACTGCAGAGGATCTCTGTCTATCTCATTGTTCCTTTCCATGACAAGGTCCCACAATTTCGGGGCCCGTGCATGTAACAACAACACACCAGATCATGTCAGCTTACACACCACTGAGCATTACATCCTTCAGCAAATTTCAGGTCCAAGTTCATGTTCCAAAATTCCATGCTGTCATGGTAACACGGCAAGATCTTCCTTCCAAACTAACCACCTCTACGTTTCAGGAGTCAAGACACCTGAACAAATAATGAGGATTTTCCATATAAAATAAAATAGAGAAATAGCTGGCAAGGGCACCCAAACTCTGCACCTAGAATATTTATATCATCAAAGAAATGAACCTCTGGTCAAAATTATTAGCTATCTTGCATTATCGGTTCAACCTGAAATGGCAGTAAGATAGACTATCCATTAGGCCCAATAAAGCATTTGGAAGTAGGATGACTGCAATTATCAGTTTCCAACCTCTTCAAGGAAAGGACACCATCTAATCAAGTCTTGCTGTGGCTGCAGTTGCACAAAAAGTTTTATTGGACATACTATAGCTCTCACTAAACTCAAGTCAGGAATCAGAGAAGTGTTATACTCAAACAGAATGTGAATCTTGTCAGCAAGACCTGTGAAACAAAATATGCTTGTATGAAACTCTCCGCTCATCTTCTGATGGAGGCACACTCGTGTATAAATATGGGTCGTGCATATAGTTCCACTCATAAATCCAAAAACAAAATTTCAGTCATTAGGCAGCCGGAATGATGATGGGAGAATATGAAGAGATTACATTTACATTTAGCGTACTTCTGAAATTTGTTTTTCTCTCTTTTTTTCTTTTTTCTTTTTGTCCCCTACTCCTTGGCTACAGACACCAATTGGGTCTGTAAATGTTCAAACAAAGATGTAGACCTGCTTTTTAGATAATCGTCAAAACTGTACAATGTACATCAGCTCAAGTTCAGCTAATTTTCCTTCTATAAGTTAGGTACAGGAAGGTTCCGCCATTCTGATGCATGGGTAGATAATACAACTCCAATTTGGAAACTCAATGGTAGAAAAGGAAGGAGGCATTCCATACTAGAGTTTCTGAATGGATGCACCCATTGAATCCTATAGTTGCAGTACTGGAGTTCAAAAATGTATGTGGCAGAAGAACAGGTAGTCCATGAGACCAAAATCAATCTGCAAAACCAGGAGCTTCAAAAATCAGTTTGCAAAACCACGGGTTTCACAAGTTCAACATAAAAGTCGCGCTGACGTAAATGACTAAATTGCAGTTAAGTGACCTACACATTGCATTTTCTGCTGTATTTTCTGACTCGGATGCAGGCTTCCAGTTCAAGTATCTGTAACAGAAAAAGAAAAAGAAAGAAAGTTTAGTATAGAAAAGAGAGATTCAAAAATGAAGAAAACAATCCTGGCATCTGTCAGTTAGAACTCCTTATAAGAACAAACTGATCAATCCCAACTCCCTTTTAACAACAAAATTTTAAACTTGGGATGCACGGAGCAAGGTATTCAACAACAGTAACGGAGACCACAATGGCTATGAGGGCCATTACAGCTTTGCAATGGTCAAAAAAAAAAAATTAAGGAAGAAAATGTAATGGGCCCATAACAGCCATTACAGAGCCATTTTTTCCTGTGTTCTTCCTTTTTGAAAGGTAGCGATGATTTTAAATGGGCACAAAAGGCTCAAAGCTACAAAGCATCAACTACATCTAGTATAGGAAAGCCCACTATTTTGGTCAAAATCCTTAACTCAAGATATCCATCCTATTACATCTAATTTAGCTCTCTTATAGAGATCCGCCTCAGTCCCGCTTTTATTTTGAAAGCACCAACAGTTTCTCTCCCTCCAAGTAGCCCAAATACAGCCATCAAAACTCTTTTTTCCCAATTCCTCCACCATGCCATGCTAGAAAGAGGCCCACAGGAACATAATGGACCTCAACATCACCCAAGTCATTCTGAAAAATATAATGAATTTCTCCCATGCCTTCCGAAACGAATAGGCAATGAATAAGTGATCCACTATCACCACCCCCCTCAAACACATCACACAACAATTGGGTGTCGCAACTCGCAAGTAATTGTTTATGAAGATTATCAATTGTGAGGATTCTATTTCTGCCCACCAACCAAGCAAACACAATTACTTGGGAGGGAGCACAGAAAGACCAAACGAAGGATAGCTGACCACAACTCTTCTGTGGGGAGTACTTCAACAACTTATAGAAGGAACAGACCAAGAAACGCTGCGATTTCTCTAAGATCCACACCATAGAATCCTTCTCTCCCATAGATGGTTTAAACCAATGAAGACACTCCAAAAGCCGAACCAAATCCTTAACTACTTCATCCAACAAATTCCTTCAACAAGGGGGACACGAAACCACAACATCACCCACAAGTGAGAAGCAGCAGTCAATGGTCAGTTCCAAATCCGAGGCAACCCAGGCTAACCTAGGAATGCAGAGAGGAGCAAGCTCTCCCCATTCCACAAATCCTTGCAAAACCAAACCTTGCCGTTACAGTGTCATTATGGGCCTTTATTTTTCAGAACCGGCTTTACAGCTCGGTATCACGTAACAACATCCACCATTACCATTACGTTATCGCTGTTACATAACTATTTTATTAATACCACACCACAGAGGCAGTGGAGAATTAGAAAGACATGCTGTTTGCAGATCTTGAATGTCAACAGGGAAAGAAACTAGAGGAAGCTCAGCAACTGCAAGATGCTTACCTCCACTATGAATTGCCTGGCTGTTGACTCGGTTTTGGCTCTCAACTGTAATCAGGCACTCTCATTCAGCATTAGATACATTTGTTTCTTGATATCTTAGAAAGCAAAAATGATTCAGATAGATGTGAATGGTAACTAATTGCTGGTGCAAAAAAATGGCACTGCTTATTCAAAATAAATTGGGGAAAAAAATCAAAAACCCTTAAAAGAAAACCAAATATCATGACATTTCATGATATTCCACCATTAATCAATCTAATTTGGTGCAGAATATCATGAAACTCCATGATATTTCCACAACCAAACGTAGCATCATTAAAAATCTAGAAGTAGTGTATAGGTTTATTCCCCCATTCTACTCATCCACACAGCTTAAGCCAATGTTCCAGTATTGATGATATTATAAATATAATATCATTATTGTTAGATCTACAATATAGATATCCAGTGTAATTTTGAAATTGCAATATACTGCTTGATGTAATCAATAATATTACAATACGCATGATACACGATAGATCATAGTTATCTTCAATTTCTCCTGTCTATAAGTACTTGGTATTAATGATAATATCTATATTAAAGTTAATACCGACATCCTTTGCGCAAATACCCTAAAATTGGATGAAAAATCAAGAAAAATCGAAAGGAAAAAAAAAAAAAACTATTTTGTGAAATTTTTTGTTCTATTCTGTTAGTACTAGGGCTATTTTGATTACTTCACATGGGTATGTTGTTATTTGAATATCATAGTTAGGAGAAAAATCTCAATTCAAGAGCTAAGACAAGCCAAAACTCAAAAGTAAAGAAAATTAAATTATTTTTTTTAAAATGTTAGTATAGATTGGAATAAAAATCCATGACTATACATGTTCTCGTGCATTGACATGGATTTGAAGTGGGAATTTTAAAAAAAAGCAACATTTGAGTGGTGAAAATCCTAATTCCCTCCATTTTAATGAGAATGTAAATTTGTTAGATTCATTATTGAGAGTCAATTATAGACGAGTCAAACCAACTCGACAATTTATATGTGTATGTCTGCCTCAAACCAGTTCTCATCAAAATCGAAACAATTTAGGTGATCATAAGTCACAATATTTAAAACCCTACTCCAAACATGGATTGACCACATGTTGGCATGATTAGCCAATGTTTTCCAACCAACAATCTGATAATTGCTCACCAAATGCATCAATGGAGAGCAACGGCTCAAGAAAACAACCTAATGGCATTACCTTTTGTATTAGGCTCCTTTCAATCAGGTTAGAAAAGATAACTATGAATTGCATCACCCACTTTACATAGAGTTTTCTCACTAAAAGTACAATAACCACCATATAATAAATTGTACATTTAGGTCCTAGATAACGAAGATGCCAAAAGAAGGGAAAAATTTTGTTCAAAGACTAAGGTTAGCACTGCATTCATTGCAAAATGGGAAAGGCGGGTATGTCCAATGGACTTCATCATGGTTCACCTATAGCATGGATGACTGAACCTAAATATTGTATGTATAAACAAACATGCCAACCATGGTGTGCCGTAAAGGCCGTTACATAAAGGTAATGGTGGCAACCGTTACATGTTACGGGGTCGTAACAGCCGTTATGGAAAAAATAACCTATAACCACCGTTAACGGCCCCTATAAAGGCCGCTACGCCCCCTGTAAAGGCCGTAATAGTCGTGTAATTATCTATTACGGGACAGATATAGGTTTTTAGATATTTTTTTCAACATTACAAAGCAGATATAGGTTTATCTGGGTTTTTTTTTCCAATAAAAAAGAGAGAGGGAGAGAGATCGCAACAGCCATTACAGGGGCTGTAAGAGCCGTTGTGACCCATATCATAAAGGTAACAGTGGTGGCCGTTATGGCCACCATTACTGTTACGGAATACCTTGATGCCAACACATACACCCAATGCCAAAATAACCTTAGCCATCGTAGCACACAATGAAACTCAAAATCATGATATATTTCACCCCAATTATGCACCTTGGAGCTCATGGTTGCATAATGAGGAGGCAAGAACTCAAAAAACTATTTTCTTCATTGACAATGAGAATTGTCACAAAATGGCTTTACCAACACCCATATAAATAATACTGAAATGCATATGCTTGGGAAGAGAAATATCTTCACAATATTAACATTCCTAAACATATAGAAATTAGGGGTGTACATGAACCGAGCTAGCTCGGTTAGCTCGCTTGACTCGACTCAAAAAAGCTCGATTTGACTCAGTTCGAAGCTGAGTTCGAGCTGATTTTTTGAGCTCGAAAATGAGTTCAAGACAAGTTCAAGCTGGCCCCAGCTCGACTCAACTCGAATCGAACCTAGCTCGAATCAAACTCGGATCGAACCAGTTCGGTGACTCGGTTACTTTGATATTGATGTTGCTCACCAAGTGTTTGCTGAAATGACTCAACAAAGTGTTTGCTCACCACAGCTCATGGAGAGGTGAGGTTTTGTAACTCCTCTAGCAAAGATACCAACATACTACAACTCCAAATTTCCAAATACTCTAGAGCAGCAAGGTTTCTAAGCTCCCTAGATACAGACTCTAGCTTTGGGCATTTCCTAATTTCTAGGTTCAAGAGATGTGTACGGTTTTCAAACAACTTATCTAGCAGCGACCTTAGCTCCTTGAAACCTTTAACCTTGAGGGAGGAAAGTGAGGATAGGTTTGCCACTGAACCTAACAACATCTCATTACCATCTGTCAATTTCAATTCTTTTAGAGATGGAAGGCATGGAAGCATTGTTAACTTTGGACATCCCGAGACAATTAATTTGACAGTTAATCGAGCAATCCAGGTGTTTGTGAAAATGTTGCACAGGCGAACTCAGCTCGATCTTGGCTCGAACTGGCCCGAGCTGCTGACCGAACCAAGTCGAGCTGACCAGTTAGGCTCAAGGACCAAGCCGAGCCGAGCCGAGCCGAGTTCGAGCTAAGGTTAGCTAGTGGCCGAGCCGAGTCGAGCTGGGGCCACTCAATGTACACCCCTAATAGAAATTGATGAACAGCGGGCAAGCATCGGAAGTAAAGATGGCTACAATAAGTCACTACAAAGAAGGTCAAGACGGGATGTTCTACTCTTCTAGAGAAGAAAATGGTTTTCGTGGCTCTATTGCACCTTTGTTACTAGAAACCCTAAGATGGAACACTCCAGACACCATGTGTTGATTTGAAATGGCTTTCCACAAAATAATGAACTCATCAATAATTCTAGAATCATAATAATGCAGGCTAGACCCACAATTGCCCTTCAAATGATAAATTGAATACTAAACAAGAACTACGAAATCAAGAACCCAAAATTAAGTTGTGAAACTAGTTCATCTTATGGAAAACACAAATACTTAGTTATACCGTGCAATTCCATAGTTGAATGGTGATAATAAGTATCCAGAAGGGCAACAGATGATTTTATTTTACGAACCCTTATTTTCCCCTCCAATCAATCAATTCAGATCGCGGTACACAAATCTTGGCAACTTGCTCCTCTGCTTCAATGTCATTGACAACCCCCCGGCATCTTGGGAATCCACAATAGCAAGCAAGTTGTTCATCTATTGAAAAAAATCTGTAGATTAAAAACAAAAGCAATCAGCGTAAACACTAAGGAAAATGGAAATAAAATGCACAGCATATTAAGACCATAAAGGAACCTGTAATCATATGTCAATTCTTCCCACTGCTTGATATCTCTTTTTGCAAATATGATTATATGCTCATCACCATGAACGCTTATCACTCTTGAATAACAATTAGGCTGCACGAAAGAAAAGGTTGAATGAAGAAACCACGTACATCTAAGCATTTGAGAAATATCCAAAGTTCTCAGACTAAAAGCATGCAATTTGATATCATCTACAGCATGGTTGACCATTAAACCACAGTCAGCAACATTAGGTCATGCATTCGTTTAAAAAAGACTAGGCAAGCCATTTTCCCATCCCAAATGCATCAGAAAGAAACAGGGTTGCCAAGTGACCGAGGTTTTGGCATATGATTCATAGTTTGCGTAGTTTCGCAATGCGTTAAGGACAGGTAATGAGCAGGGGTTGGACAGACTGCGGGTAGATAAGTTGGCTAAGACTGTAATTGGGAAGGTATTAGGAGCTGGTTGTGACAGTTTGGGGATAGGATCATGGACTGGGTTATCAGACAGATTTAGGTTCAGCTTATGGACTGATATTGGCTAATTGTGTCCAAGATTGAAAGCTGAAAGGCTCAATTCGAGCGTTTGGTGGAAGCCAACAGATGAGGGACAGCATTTGGACAGGTTTAGAGGGACTTTGGAGCACCTAGTACACACATCTAAAGTGTGGCCTGAATGATGCATCACTACCTCTCAGGGTGATTGAGGCTTCCAAGGAAAAAACATGACAAAAGAGTCAGCTTCGGGTGCATCTTTAGCCTTTCCAAATACGAGCAACAACACCAAGAAAAGGAAAGCATGCTGCTCAAGATTCTTCATACCAATGGGAAGACCATGCATCTGCTTGTAGCCCAGTTAACTAAGTGTGCCAAGAGAACTTCCAAAATTTCCCACTTTGCAGTTCCTATCAAACAACCATTTAGGCATTTCTTTTGCTCTTTTATGATCTCCAACACAACCGCAATCCTCTTTTTCAATTTGCAGTTAGCAATCCAAACCTTCTGGCTTGAGAAAAGCTGGTGCAAGCAACGACCTTCTTGAATAACTTCCTCTCCTCTTTGTTGTTTCATGGCTGAGGGAATAGGAGAAATCTTCTCTTTCACCCATGAGCTTTAAAGATCCTTGCATTTTAGAACCTGGCAATTGATGTTGCCATTTCCCACTCCCATCTCCTTCATAATTGTTACCACATCCCTTCATGGAAAGTCCCAACTCCACCCTTTTCCCATCCATCCATTTGCCATTGAACTCAGTGGTGGCCCTAATTGCTTATTGCATATTTAACAAACAAACCCAAATTGAACAGTAGTCTTTGAGTTACCTTGACAAACCTCCCAATGTCCTCTTCGAGTCTTCAGGTGTCGTATTGTATGAAAGTTGAAGGTGAATATCAGGATCAATTTCTCAAAATCCATATTCGATATTTATCTTTGGTATTTTCATGCATGAACAACCTACTTTATGGTATGCCTGCATGTCTACCTACCCATTGTTGAATGTTGAGTGTTGACTTTCCACTAACCATGCTGACTTTAGTTCACGCCAAATATTGTTGAAATACAACCAAATCTAGCCAAAAACAAGGAAAAATAAGAAATAAAACTCATGTCTTACCTTTGACAATGATTTTTCCCCAAATCAGTGTTCGCGCCTTCGATTCATCAGAATGGGCTTCCATACACCTCCTCTCTCTCCCTCTCTGTTTGTCTCCAACCCAGTAAATAATTCACCCCAATATGCATATCTCATGCATGTCTTCACCTAATTGATGAATTCCTCTACATGGAAGAATCCATGGAAATTGGGCATATCAACTTAAATATTGATATTCTACAAACTCTCAATGAATCAGTATGCATGTGGTACAAACCACTCAAGTTTCAGCATATCACATGGGGTTTGTATTCGTCTTCCGAAACATTGCCTTTGAATGAAAATGATTTTTTATCTTCAAGGGGATATTCATGTAATCCAACTAAGTGGGTGGAATCTCCTCTTCCTCTGGTTGATCTCAGCAAAGGTAGGCTGATCTTCATCATCCATTTCAGAAGTTTCCCCATTCTTCTTCACAATAATCCCAACCATTAAGTGCACCACTCATCAAGTTTTTTTCTTTAACAATCAGGGAGCTCTTTCTAATAATAATTAAACAAAGAACCTTCTCTGCAGCGTTCACCCAGCCAATTAATTCCTCTGCATGTAAGAGTCCATGAAATTACGGGATATTGACTAGAATTCCACAGACACATGAACTCGCTAAAAATTGGTAAGTGTGATTAACCACTATCCAGTGTCGGCTCATCAAACATCACTACACGGTCCTCTATAATACAAAGATAATCATTATATTTTAAAACTTCAGTGCTCCACCAACTGTATTTTATGTTAATCAAGTACAAGACCAATGTCAAGCACAAGCACAAAGCCAGGTGTTGGATTTGCTTGACCCCCTAAACATAGAGTAACACCAATGTGTTTGTGATCCTAGGTACTTTTTTATTTCTAAATTATTTCTTAACATATTTTTTTATTTCCTTTAAACTTTATTTCTATGACTCAAATTATATGAAAATAAAATGTGTTCTAGCTAAGCATATCTGACAAGGATCCCATAGCAATGTTGGTGTCCTGTCATATCCAACATGAGTCCCTCAAGGAATTTGAATGACCTAGGGATCATAGGCATGGTTCTGAATATCGGTATCAGCAAGGGGATCGGCCCCCCCAAAAACCAATACGATATGGCATTGTTTATCAATAACGGTCCTGTACCGACCTGCTTCAGACAGATTTCTTTTTCTTTTTCTTTTCTTGTTTTTGGCCCAAAAGTACGAAAATATAAGAAAATTAGGTACAAAAATAAAAGAAAATAAGGACAACTAAAATATCCAAGAATCTATCATTTTTTGTGTTTTGAACATGCGTTCAATGGCAAAAAAATTGCCTGTCAAATAAAAAACAATAAAATAAATACAATGACTACATCCAACTAATAATAAAATTTAAAAAATGTCAAAATAAAGGTATTCATCTAACATTTTAGCCATATACATTTCCCCAAATTGATTTTCGAAAAGAAAAACAAAGTTTTGAAGATGGTTGAAAATGGATAAAAATAAAATAAAATCACAACTCATAGATGATAGATCTATGTTCAAACAAGATAGATCTATGTTCAAAAACAATAATTTTTCATTCAGCCAAACTGATTTTTGAAAAATAAAATAATTTTTTTTTACAATTGCCAAAAAATGGGAGAAAATACATTAAACATAAATTTACAGCATATAACATGTAGATCTATGTTCAAAGAACTTAGATCTACATTTAACAACATAAATCTATAATTCCCCCAGAGAAATTTTAGAAAAAGAAAAAAATCGAAAAAATGTCTAAAAATGGCTAAATACAAAAATAATTAAAATCCAGCAGCTAATGGTAAAATTACCTAGATCCATCCTCAATTCATTTCCCTACACTTATAATAGAAATATTAAAATTTTAATAAAATGCCCAAAACTGGTTTGAAAGTAAAAAATGTTGAAAAAAATTTATTTAAGCAATGCATGTGTAAATCTACAGATCTATAGAATCAGCATTGTCTTTATCCATTATTACAACAATTTGTTGAAAAGGGTATAAAGAAAAAGAAAAAGAAAAAATTTATTAACGAAAACTGAAAAAAAAAAAATGCAAAATCCCCAAATCAAACGCAAATCAAGCATAATTTGATCAATTTGAGGTGTTATCATCCGGATTTGACATAATCCCCCCCCCCCCCCCCGAAAAAAAAAAAGGGCACCCGACGTTTGATCCTTCCATTCAAACCCAAAATAGTTGTTTTGATCTTCAAAATAGTATATGTGGTTAGAATTGGCCATAGAACAATACCTGAGCAAAAGAAAATCGAAACGAGAAGGAAAAGAGGGAAAAAGGTGAAAAATCAAAGCCGGCTGTGCATTTTTATGTCCATATCAATCTGACCGATACACGTACGATGCTTTCGTGCCGATGCGGGCCGTATCAGCTGATATGCGACGTATCGGTGCAGGTACAGAGCAGTTTCTGACATGAACCAATATGGGCCCATGTCACATATCATATCATGCCGATACAAATACAATAAAGTCATATCACTCGATACAATATCGATCTTCATATCTATATCATAGGCCACGTCAACCACTTGATTTTCTTTCAAAATGAATATTTTCACCTCTGTCTATATAATCCTTTTGAGGATTACTCTAACTAATCCTAGAGTGCTGCTCAGAGGGGACTTTGCCCCTTTCATCTACGTATGTAGCAGATATGTCATCTACACGTCATGACTTGGACAAGACCCATAACACAATGCACAAATATATAAAGAACATATTTCATGTGCATTAATGTCAAAAGCTCAGAAAGCCTTTGAAAAAAAAAAAAAAAATGTTCTATGGGCAAAAATGTGAACAAATTTCTGAAATAAATATTTGGCAGAAAAAAAAGCCGTGTTTTTAATTAGAAAATAGATTCCATTAGTAAAGCCATCATCGCAATGGATGGTGAGAGAATGAGGTATAAAGCAAAGAAGATTCACCCAATTGTCAGCATCAAATGCAAACATCTATTCCCAATACCTAAACCCCAAACTGTAAACAACTTAAGTCCCACAACATCTTGAAATATTAATTCGTAAGCAGAATCTTGTAGCCTTCAATTTTATCAAAAGATATGGTATGAAAGGAAGCATGTTTGAAAAGATAAAAGGAAAGAAAGGACATAAAGAAGTTCCACCTTAACTAATCCTAATCAGTTTCAGCTAAAAAGTATCCATTATAAATAAATAAAGTCCTCATTGATTGATTAAAACACAAATATCTCAAGATCATAATCTTTAATTGGGAAGTTGTATATAATGCTTACCTCGCAAGAGTGGTTGATCAAATGAGCAATGCTCCCTGCCCTCGTAGCATCAATGACACGCTCATCATCTATCCTGAACATGTATGTCCCAGCACCCTATATGATAAAACAAATACATGTTGAAGCTACTAGTTTTCAGATCTTTATTCATTCTTTTGACATGACTAGATGGAGACTGGAAGCTTTTCCCGGTATTAATCATTCCAAAATGAAGCACCAACAAAAAATATCAAGAGATGTTGAATAGTAATGAGAGACAAAATTAGGGGAAGTGTAACCTCTTCAACCAATATACAAAGCTAAAAATTACGCCGAAGTAGGACAGCTAACACTTCTTCATGTCAAACAACATATGCATAATCTAAAGCATCCTGATTTGAAACATGAGAATTTGTCTTCTTTTTCTTGGGGAACAACGTTAAGAGATCATAAAACCCCTTACAAGATAGACTACTTTCCAAGATGCCTCTATACAAGCTTGACTACACTATGCAAATGTTTCAAGACCTGCCACCTGATGAACACCTTTTTTTTTTTTTTTTTGGAAGACACAGGGTGTCCCCACCTCTTTTGAAGTGAGACTAATCCCTGTGGATACACATAATCACCCAACAAGGTTTGGGCGAACACCTTTGCTCCTCACCCTGAGAGAAATAACATCCATCGACTCTCCTCTATTGCAAAAGGTGTCGTTGTTCCATTCCATCCAGACAGACCATAGACCAGCCCATGCACCAAAGAGACTTCTCTTTCGCCTGGAATAACCCCTGACAAGCCTAAACAAAACACTCAATCATCCCTGGCAGTGCCCAAGTAATCCCAAAAATGTTAAAGAACCCTGTCAGGCCAATGTTACCAAAAACACAAAACCCCCCACATTTTCCTTTTCAGATTGAACGTTCCAGATTATGGGTCATTTGCAATCCAGATCACTATTTTTAGCAATCCAAAATTAGGATTCTTTGTTCTTAGTTATTGCAAATTTATATTTACAATGTAGAGAATTATATTTATTCAGTTTTAATATGACACTAAGCATGTGGGGTCTATAACAATGGCATTCATCATTTCATATATAGATTGCAGTATGAGTTCATATATAAAAATATATCGCATGCATAGAATATGTATTTGAGTGATGCACTTGATCCTACACGGCTACACCTAGCATACCATGTATTGGAAGAAGTAGCATACTGCGTACCCGTCCACATACCACATACCCAAGTGACCCAAGATCCACCTAACCTTGGGCCAGACAGTGCCTTCAATTACAAAGCATAGTCCACATAGATAGTATCTACTAATTCCTTGTTCCAAAGACAGAAAATGCCTCAGGGGATTGGCAAGAACTTTATCCTTCCCAACAAGCCAGCAAAAGGAATGTGAACTGTAACGACCTGTAAATTTCCGTACATTGGGCCGAGTACCACCTCGACCAGAAATCACGTAGGATTAAATCCTTTAGAAATATAACAAAGTTAACTAAGTACTAAACTCGGTTAGCCATGAAATCCGTTGGGATCGCTTTAAATACGATCTGCAAGACCCAAAACTTGCAGAATTAGTGACTCTAGGTTACCCTAAAGTCTAGAGCCAAACTCATTACCCGTCTGCTCTCGGGACTGAAACGAAACTTCGTATGAGGTCTAGATCGCACATCGGGAGTCCGATTAACACGAAGCTAAGGAACCAGGACCGCCCCACTGGGCTTGACAATCATCTCAAAAATCAAATGATTCCGATGTCCCACGGCCATTCTTTTCGATCCGGAGCGAGGGAGTGTGAAAAACACAAATTCCATCCCAAAATAAATATCTGGAATAGTGATCTGGCATCATTCGGTTGCGCGTCAGTATTAAGCAACCTGATCGTCGGAATCAGACCAAATTACACCCTCGGATTAAGAAAAATTTCAGGAACATTTACATGTACTCAGAATTTCTGATCGTGGCCCACTGACCGTCGAACTGAAAGTGGTCCGCCACGTGCGATCTGGGAATCCGATCGAGTCGAAAACGTAATCCCACGTAGATCCATAGATGGTGAGCTTAAGTCTGACGTTTGGCTCAAGGAGGGCCACCAGAACATCCCTTTTGAGCTTGGAAAGTGGCGAACTGCCTATATATGCAGCCACCCTTGAACCTGAGTCTATTTTGGACATGATTTTAGCTATAAAAGGGGCTTAGAACAGCCCCTCTCACAGCCCATACGAATTTGGGAGAAAACCCTAGCAAGGAGAGAGAGAAAAGAGAGAGAAAGTGAGAGAGAAGTGGGAGATCTTCCCTGCCCTTTTTCCCTGCCATTCTACAAGTCACACCGCCCTATTCTAGGCGCTTTTCCGGCGTTCCCGACGTCACTTATAGGTAAGAAAACCCTAACCCTAAACTGATCTAAGGTTGGGAGAGTTCCAAGTGATGAAATAGCTAACCTATTTCCTTCCCTAGGTTGCCTAGTTGCGGTACACGGAAGCTAGACAAATCTAGCGGGTTCCTTACGCTCCAACGGCTTAAAGGTGAGGACTTTAAGTGTATAAGTTACGGTTTTCAACGCTTTCAATGTCAGATAATGATAGATTCATGATCTGCATGCAAATGCACATGTACAAAGTGCTTTCCGTTTCCTGTTTCGATTAGCGATGTAGAATATGGAATTTCACATACTCTAGATATACGTAGAAATACCGTATACGTATTTTTCTTGGGAAAATGTTTGACATGTTTATTTAATGTTTGATTATATGATATGTGGATAAAATGCTAGTTTGGCGAAAGGAATCGCAAAAATACATGTTCATGTGTAAATGTCATGTATGTTGAAATTGCGTATTCTAGAAATACCGCATACGTGCGGATTTTGGAAATGCAATTGTAATGATTATTTGTTGTATGATTGTGTGATACATGGGTAAAATACTCACGTGGCGAAGGGACAGCCCTAACACAAATTTCGTTAACATACGTCGTGTATGTTGAAATAGTGTATTCTAAGTAATTGTGTAAACGCTCGTGTGCGCAAATGTTCATGTATTAGTGCCTTAGAGAGGTGCTGATGTGGGATTCCCGACTCCCTTAGAGACAAGTAGGTTTCCCTCCATGCGGTGGTTCGCTAGAACCACTCACCTGTAATGTGTATGTAATGGTATCCCTATGTGGATAGTGCCTTACTACATGCTTCACAACATGCTTTACAACATGCTTTGTAACATGCTTTACTTCATGTTTTACTTCATGCTTTATAACATGCCTACTAACATGCTTGTATTGCTTGTTTATCATGCTTTACTTCATATGCTATCGATGAAAACTGTTGAGTTTGGGACTATGTATATAGTCCAAACATTCGGTACCAGACTTGCGGTTGTGGCTGAGATTCGTGTCGCCACAAAGGACGTGTCTGGCGAACCCGAGTCGTACTTCGGTTGGCGATAGTGGTTAGCCACACGGAGTGCTTTTGCGCTCCATATCGCTCAACTTGTTGTGCGCTCGAGCTAGTCAGGCTCGTCAAGTAACCCGATTGTCGACTGTGTGTTCACCATGTTTGGTCATTACTGTTTGAACCTAGGGTACCAAACTTACCAATGGAATCCCGTTAACCATGGTACCTCGATCCGCTAAGACTCATGAGCCGGGCATGGTGGTATGGGACACCGTGGTCGAGCTGTCGGCCTACGCTGGGGTTTCGTGGTGTTGCGATTGCGTCAGCCCGAGCCTCCCCGTAGTGACCATTGAGCAAATAGACTCGTGAGCCGATTATGGTAGTATGGGACACTATATTCGAGCTGTCGGCCTACATTGATAAGGTGATGGGGGAGCGGTGCAACGATTGCGGGTAACAGCCCTGGCAGCCCTTTGTAGTGACCTCGAGCGTACTCTGAGTCTACGTGGAGGCGACGACCCTTCCGTAGCGACAGGAGTACATACTAGGCCTGTATCAGCTTAGTGATGAACCGTTAAAAAGGTGATGGGGGAGGGGTGTAACGATTGCGCGTAACAGCCCTGACAGCCTTTGCAGCGACCTAGAACTACACTTCGTATGAGATTACCTAGGATTGACGACCCTAGAATGGATCATGTTTGGGAATAATACAAGGGAGGTACCTTAGTTTCCCAATCCTGTTGTTTGAAATGGACTAATAACAACTCGGTAATCATGTTCATCATCGCACTGCATGTGCCTGGAAGATGTGGAGCACTGAGGAATGTATGCATGCCGCGGACGTAAGATGGTGTCGCATGAGGGAGAACGTCGGTGAGGGCATGCACGCATAACTGCATTTCATACTTGCATTAATAAGAGTCTTTAGGATTGTTTGTTTGTATTGCTTTATCATTATTGCTTGACTGAATTGATAACATGTTAACCCATGCTCTATTGTTCCACTGAGTTAGCTACTCACTCCCACGTTACGGGACGGTGTTCTGGACACCCATCAGACCCGGACCTAGATGCAGGTATAGACGGGTCGACGGAGACTGAGCCTGATTTCGAGGATGATCGGGAGGAGTACTCATACATGCAGTACGCTGGTGGCTTCTTATAGGCTGGCCAGTGATCGCGGGACTTCGGGATCGATGTTTCCAGTTGTATATTTTGATATTTTGTTTTAGAAACAACACATGTATATGTATACTCAGTTAGTGTTCATACTCTGGAGGTTGAGATGGTTGTTATACCTTACATACATTATATATGCATTTTCAGTCTTCCGCTTGCCTTTTTGAAATTGTTCTGGAGTATGAATTACTGTTTTGGATTAATCTCATTCATGTTTATTGTACTAACACAGCCAACGTTCAATCATACTCATTTATGTTGCATAAGTGATGTTTTGGAACTCGGGAGTTGAGTCATGCTCGACCCCCGATTTTCAGGGCGTTACATGAACAACAAAAGAATAATCACAGTAGGAAAAGGGCATTAAAACAAATGTTAAGAACATACTACGTTCTATGTCCATGGTTCCAACCACACAAAAAACTAACAGGTGTTAAGAGCAAACTACGGTTCTAACCCACATGTGAAACAAACTATCACAGTGGGAGAAAAACAAAAGTGAAACAACATTAAAAACATCTATAATGTAAGCAAGTGGCAACGATGCCACCCCAGTTGCTTCTCAAGAAAATAGGAGGGTGCTAAAATAAATCTTGTAAGAGACTTCCACTATCTTCTCATTTAAAGAGGTAAATGCATGTGCACGAGGAAGAGGGGAGAGTGGGGAACATGGAGACACTTACCACTAGTGAATTGTATATAAAATGTTCCCGTATGTCTGCAATTGGAGGTCTAACAAGTTCACCCGTGTATTCAATGACCTGCAGCATTCAAAGTATAATTGTTTCACACATATGCACGATGAAATCAAGAAGCAACTAGAAAGTAATATATTAAACTCACCATGTCCCCTGCACTATGTGCAAGCTTTGCAAAGATGCCAAACCCATGTATTCCAGATTTTCCTGCACAGAATAATAACCTCGACAGGTTAGACTAGTCAGCAGTTGACAGAAAATTATGACAAACAACAATTCACATCTCATTGTCTCCATAGTATTCGAACTTCAAGCGTGAAAGGAATAAAGAACACGTAACCGATTCAAAAAGACGACCTATATTACCTTGATGAATCACCTCAGACATAAATATAAATAAAAAGGGAATTGGTGAGTGAATGCGAATGCAAATGCAGATACTGTTCTTTTACAGATTAAACTTCATGACACGTCTGAGTTGTCAATGTGTTGCAGTCAACCCAAGGAATGAACAACAAAATTTGTTGATATAATATCTAAGGCCAATCATTATTTTGCACCTAAAGAACATAGACTAAAAAGGACAATATTTTCAACCAGCAAAATTAAGCTGAGCGAATTAGTGAGTTTGCAATATCGATATCATCGGTATCGCACATCAGCGATATGAAATCTGTGGAGTACAGTAAATACTGTGCATCACATATTGTATCGCAATGTATTGCTAAGTATCGTTATGTATCACCGATATCATAAAATATTCAAAATATCGGCAATTTCTCCTTTGAAAAAGTCATTCATATAAACAAGATCGCTAGATATAATAGTTGACACCGACAGGAACTCTACTGCCTCATGCGAAAGCTCTCCGAAATTCTTTTTTTCATCATTTTCCTTTACTATTCTCTAATCTAAAAACACATTGTGAGTGGATTTCGGTGCATCTTTTGCAATTGAGAGAAAAAACAGAGAATTCAAACTGGTATCAAGATTTTTGTAAATTTGGGGGCGGTTTTAATTCGGTGAGTGATTTTGCATTTCCATCCTTCTTTTTTTTTTTGTTTAAGTCATACAAAATCAGTGCCGAAAGGTTAGAAATTCTTGATTCTCCATGTTTTGCATGAAAAATTAAGCATTTCAACCTTCGATTTCGAGATTTGAGTGTAGGGGGTCCAATTTGGAGGAAATATCGAAATTTCACCAATTTCTCTCAAATTGGTTGCAATCTTACACTCCAAACACAAAATCAAACCTGTATGAGGCCTGATCTACTAATTTGTAACGTCTCGGAAAAATCCGTACAAAGACCCGAGTACCACCTCAGGCAGAAATCACTCAGGACTAAATCCTTTAGAAATTAGACGAAATTAACTAGTGCTAAACTAGATTAGCTGTGAAATCCGCTTGAACCACTTTAAATACGAACTACAAGACCCAGAACTTGTAGAATCATTAACGCTACATTACCCTGAAATCTAAGATCAATCTCATTACCCAGTTGCTCTCGGGAGCACATTGAAACTTCGTATCAGACCTGGAGCGCACGTCGAAAGTCCAATGACCACGAAACTAAACGCTTATGACCGCTTTACTAGGCTTGACGACCATCTCGGAAATCAAGTCCTAATGATACTCGGAAACACACAACTTGAGCTCGGAGCGAAGTGTGTGAGAAACACGAATATCTTTAGAAATTGAACTCAGATTTAAGTGATTTGGACCGTTCGCTTGCAAGCCAAATCTAAGCTTTCAGACCGTCAGAATCTGACCCAATTACACCCTCGGATCAGGGAAAATTTCCAACACATGTCAGCATACTTGTGGCCCTGATCGAGTGTCGGTGACCGTTGAACTGAAACTGGTCCGCCACGGTCGATCTATAAATCCGATCGGCCCGAAAACTTAACTCGACCTAGATCCCATGCCAGGGAGCTTAAGTCCGACCGCACGCAGAAAAGGGGCCTCCATAAGTGCTCCGTTGGATCGAAACAATCCCCATTTGGCTGTAACCTAAGTATACCATGGCCCTGGGGCCATTTCGGTCAGTTTTGGCCCTATATAAGGGCCTTAAACCCTCTCTCTCCTTTCACATACGATTTTGCAAACCCTGGAGAGAGAAGAGAGAGAAAAGAGAAGGAAAGAAAGAGAAAGAGAGGGAGAGTGTGGGAGATTGTTCTCGGGACTCAATCTCGCCATTTCACGTGCTTATCCACCATTCCTATATCGCTATTCGGGCGATTCCAATCCCGCTCTTAGGTAAGAAAACCTAACCCAAATCTTTTTTAGGGTTTCAGATAGTGTAAGTGATGAAATAGCTAACCTAATTCATGCTATAGGTTGTCATTCTACCGTTGACAAAGACTTAGTGTCTAAACTGAATTCTTTACGCGTTTACCGGCGAAAGGTGCGGACTATAAACGTATAGGTTATTGTTTTCAAGGCTTTCAATGTCGGTTAATGATTTATTACTGACGTGGGTGCCATTTCACATGCCAAATGCGTTGTTTGTTTCGCGATACAGATATACATGAACTATGTTGAATATATTGTATTCCAGGTGTTGGTAGAAATGATCGTATATGTATGGAATTTGAAATTGTGTTTGCCATGATAAATTGCCGCGAATATATGCTAGTTGTATGTGTAACAACTCCTTGGCGAAAGGATTCGCCCTAATACATGTTATGCCAAGATACATCGTGTATGTTATAATGTGTAGCCTAGGTGTTTGTGAAAATATCTGAATGAGTATAGAATTTGTATTCGTGCTCGCCATGACTAACTGTCGTGGGTATATGATTGTCGTGTAGGTGACGACTCCTTGACGAAAGGATTTGCCCTAATTCATATTATAACCAACATACGTCATGTATGTTGGAATGCGTAGACTAAATATTTGTAAAAATGTCTGAATAAACTAGTAGTTAGTAATTTGTATTTTGTATGAGTGTTGAGATATGATTCTCAACTACCTTAACTATGTGTATGATTTCCTCTATGTATTTTATATTATAGTGTTTGTTTAGGTATGGAATGCATATGTGTGAATTCATGTTTAAGTTGTAATCCATAAAATGCTCAAATGCTTGTATGATTGGAATTATTGATCCATTACTGCTCTGATTATCTCATATGATTTTCTGTTATAATTGAATGTGGTTTGGGCTATTATATAGTCCAGGCAATCGGTAACGGACCTCGAATTGGTGGCTAAGGTTGTCTCGCCATACAGGACGTGGTCGATGAATCTGAGTCGTACTTGGGATGTCGACAGTGGTTAGGCCACACAGAGTGCTTACGCACTTCATGTCGATCAACTCGACGTGTGCTCGTGCTAGTCGAGCTCGTCAAGTAACCCGATTGGCCCAATGTATGTTCACCATGTTTGGACGTTACTGCTTGAACCTAGGGTACCAAACTCACCAGTGGAAACCCCGTTATCCTGGATACCTCGATCCGCTAAGACTCATGAGCCGGACATGGTGGTATAGGACACCATGGTCGAGCTGTCGGCCTACGCCGGGGCGACAAGTCCATCCGTAGTGACCAGTGAGCAACATAAGCTCGTGAGCCGAATACGGTGGTATGGGACGCTGTATTCAAGCTGTCGGCCTACACTGATCAGGTGACGAGCCTTTTGTAGTGACCTCGAGCATACTCTGAGACTGCGATGAGGCGACGAGCCTTTCCGTAGCAACTAGAGTATAAACTAGGCCTGCACTTGTAGTGACCTAGAACCGCAACTTCGTATGAGATTTACTAAGACTGACGACCGTAGAATGGATCATTGTTTGGGTATTGATATAAGGAAGGTACTTTAGTTTCTCAATCCTGCTGTATGAAAAGGACTAATAAGAACTTGGTAATCACGTTCATGAACCGCACTGCATGTGCCGTTTGGCGTTGAGTAGAGAGCACTGAGGAAGTGACTGACGTGCGCGACCGTTAGATGAAGATCGCAGAGGGAGTGCAAGCGAGGGCATACATCATTTAGACGTACCATTCCTGCATTAATCAGAGTACTTAGGGATGTTTGATTGTATTGTTTTATCATTACTACTTGACTGAATTGATAACATGTTAACCTTTGCTTTATTGTTCCACTGAGTTGATCACACACTCCCACGTTCTGGGACGGTGTTTTAAACACCAACCAGACTCTATCTTAGTTGCAGATGGAGACCCGACTGATGAGGCGGAGCCAGACTTCGCAGACGATGAGGATGTTTTCTCATATATGCAGTATTCAGGCGGATTTATATACACCGTTCTGATCGACGGGGCTTCAGGGTTATACTTATAATGGACTATCACATTTTTTTTAACATTTTGTATTTTGAAACAATACTTGTAATTATTGACTTGGCAACGCATACATACTTTAGGGACCTATACTGGTTTATAAAGTTATACATATTCGTTTCAGTCTTCCGCTTGCGTATTACAATTGTCCCTGGATTATGTTTTGCTGATTTGGCTTAATCTCATTCATGTTTTATGCACTAATACAAACAACATACAATCATCATTAAATATGTTGCATAAGTGATGTGTTGGAACTCGGGAGTTGGGTTTCTACTCGACCCCCGATTTTCAGGGCGTTACATGATTTATGAATTTTTTATGATTTTTCAAAAAATATATATATATATATATATAATAAAAAAATGAAGAATTTATTAAATTATTTTTTTTGAAATTTCACTTATAGTAATGGTTAATCGAGTCCAATTTCACAGTATGTAGAAATGTTTGATGAAATCATCAACACATACATTCTAATTTTGAGATTTGAGGGGAGTGGGAAGTCCGATTTGGGGAAAATTGGAGAAAATTAAAAAAAATTCCCAATTTCTACCGAATTTGTTACAATCTTGCACTCCAAACATGAAATCAAACATATATGAAGCTTGATCAACTAATTCATGTATTTTTCTGATTTTTCAAAAAAAAAAAAAAAATTAATTAAAAATATTATAAAAATTATAAATAAAAAATTGCCAAATTTTCTACTTCTTTTGCTTTTAAATGTATTGATTGTGTTTCCATAAATGTCTTCATACATTTATAAATGTTATGAATTTACTTTGAATATATTTGCATCAGTTCAGTCAAACAACGCATAGCTTAGGACCCTATACACAGAAAACCTATTATGTGCACTTATTTTTTGTGATGTTATGATTTAAAAGTGTGTATTAATGTCTTTTTTAACAATCCCTGAAGTTTCATTGAAAATTTCAACCAATTTCCCAATGTTTCCCTATGTTTCCTAAAAAGTGTGATACATTACCCAATACAAACAATATATCCCGTGCAATAACTGATACGTATCCGTATCCCAAGGGTGTTATACGTAACACAATACCGACACAGTAAACACTGAGTGTGAAAATGAAATTTTATAAGAAAGGATCCAATGCTAGGTTTAGGGTTTAGTAAAAACAAGAGACAAATAGAGAGAAAAAAGAAACAAATCAAAAGAGACAAATATCTTTCATCAAACTACAGTGCCTCTGAACAGACACCAATATCCAAGTGTTTTTTAATTCGGAAAATTCCACATGATAATGATGCGCCAGCCAGCAACCCAACGTGGATAAAGGAGGTTCGATGTCAAGTAGGTGGTTGTTGAACTTTTGCCGAGCAATCATGAGAAAGAGATATGAAGGCTTGTGCTACAAGGATAGGGACAAATATAGGAATGATGGCAAAGACGAGATTTGCAACGTCCACACAAATAGTTGGGAGTACATTGTGATGTTATTTCAAAGACAACATGCCACGGAAGTGGAAGTTTGGATTGCATGCAAATGGTAGAGTAAATTATTCTAAACTTTGATCCTTGTCTCTGTAGTGTCCTTCCCATTCATCTAAGGCCCCATTTGGATGACAATTTTCACCCAAAAATATTCTACAAAAGATGCAGATTTGGAAATCAGTTTTTTTGGACACATTTTATCTAGAAATGCAGTGTGGAACTTTGGATGACAATGTTTGCTTTTTCTTTCTTTTCTTTTCTTTTTCTTAAAATGATGTTTGGATGTAAATGTCTGAAAAATCATTTTTACGCTAAATAATGCACTGTGATGCAATTTATCAACACAATTGCATCTTTTAGGCCCTATAATTAATGCTCTATGTTCCAAAATCTCCTCGCTAGGATTACTCTTAACTTTCAATTAGTGGCCTAGAAACAGACTATTAAAAAGACATAATATCTGTCAATGTTCCATTAAAAAACCCTATATTGGTGGACTAGGATCATCCAATCATGTAAAGTAAGCCCTAACTAACTTGAAGAAGAAACCTCAAAGACATTGATTAAGTACCAAGCATGAGTTTATTTTCAGCCACCAAGTATGAGTCAAAAACAGCCAACCTTTAGAAGTTTAAGGGGGAAAAAAGTATGACTTCGGTAAGAATACAATCCCGGATAGAACTATTTTGTCTTCGCAAATCTCCGTAGCAAGAGAAAGCAACAAGAAGAATCAATGTTCCATAAACAAATTGCAAAGTGAGGTTCAAATGTAAAAAAGAATAAACAAATACAATATAAACGAGGCCCAGTGCAAATCCAGTTGGCACAGGTACCATAGCATCCCACACTTGTGTCAAGCAACATGCTAGCATGTTATGCGATATTCTACAATGCCACCATCAAGATTCTATACCAGGATCTCAAAGAAGTACAAGAACAAGTTTCAATGGAAACAAAAATCTAATTCTAAATATAGCAAGATCAGCTTTTGTTTTCTGCTCCTACTTCTCACATCCAAAACCGGTACTTGCAGGAAGGTGGCTCCAAAATCACTTCATTCTAGACAAAAGAGCCACCGTAATCATTCTTGGGACTTGGAATTGGACCGTAATCATTCCCAGAACCTATAATCACACCATAATCATTCCCAGGACCTGGAATTACATATAATCGTTCCCGGGACCTGTAATCACACTATAATCATTCTTGAGACCTGTAATTGCACCGTAAGTATTCTCAGGGCCTAGAATTGGACCATAATCATTCCCAAGACCAGTTCTACTCTTTGTTTATTTTCAATTTTAATCGTTGGATATCAAGAAAAAAGCTTAAAAGGGAAAACTGCAGGTCCACATAAAAGCTCCAAAACAACTAAATGCATGCTTCAGTGAATATATATATATATATATATATATATATATATATATATAGTGTTTGAAATATCAGTATCGCGTTACCTATCACATCCTCGGGATACAGATACGCATCAGTTATCGCATGGGATACATTGTTTTCATCGGGTAATTTATCGCACCTATTAGAAACATGGGGAAACGTTGGGAAAATGGTTGAATTTTTCAATGAAACATCAGAGATTGTTAAAAAGACCTTAATACACACTTTTAAATCATAACATCTCAAAAAAGAAGTGCACATAATAGGTTTCCTTTGTATAGGGTCCTAAGTTATGCGCTGTCTAACTGAACTAATGCAACTATATTCAAATTGAATGCACAACATTTAGAGTGTATGTGATTACAAGGACTTAACAAATCAGTAGATAAGCCCTCATACATGCTTGATTTCATGTTTGGAGCGCAACATTGCAAGCAATTTAGTAGAAATTGGGAACTTTTCAAATTTTCCGCAAATCAAACCACCTACATTCAAATTTCAAAATTAGACTATATGTGATGATCATTTCATCAAATACTCCTAAATACTTTGAAATTAGTCTCAATTGACAGCGAGTTGAAGGAAATTTTTGAAATAAAAAAAAAATCGTGGACGACATGAAGAACTAATGGATATCAAAATCAAAGCTCCAACAACTCCAACTCCATGATTTTTCATGCAAAACATGAAAAACCAACAGATATGTAAACATTTGACACTGATTTAACATAATTTAATTTAAAAAAAAAAAAAAGGATCAGAAATTTTGTGTGCGTGTGCGTGTGTTGGGGGAGTTGAAATGAATGCAGCAAAAACAGTTCCATGTTCCACATATGGAGCAAAAACATGAGAGAAGATTTCAAAAAAGAAGTTGCATATGTAAGAAACATACAAAAGCAACTGCTTTTACAGAATCATCTATAAGACATGAATCAGCTCTAACCAAGAGATATTTGCAGTACCAAATGTCAAAAAAAAAAAGACAACTTAAAAAGGATTACAAGGAAAAACACTTAATAAACCATTACTTATCTACAATGAAAATGATATTTGCAAGCTTTAAGACCCAAAAAAAACCAATAGAATCACAAGAAAATGACATCATAAGAAGGAAAAGGGAAAAAAAAAATACTTTTGGACATGAACAGAACCTCAAAGAAGCGATTTTCGCAGTTCAAATGTTCCATAAGAACGAATATATGACTATATGCATATATATATATGTAACATGACATGAATTCTGAAAGAGAAAACCACTTTTTGAAAATGGGTTACATCCAAATAGCATAGAATCCTCAAAAAATGAGAGAGAGAGAGAGAGAGAGAGAGAGAAAGAGAGAGAGAGAGAGAGGAGAGAGAAGAGAGAGAGATTACCAATTACCATCAGTGGGTTTCGACAAGGACAGGTAAAAACCTCTGGGGTACAACGGTAACTTGTAGGGGCTCGGATTTTCACAGGAGGGATAGGAAGGAAGAAAAAAAAAAAGGCCTGAGAAAAAGCATTTGAACAAGAGAAAAAAAAAGGGGGGCTTGTGTGGCATTTCCATAAAAACTAGTTTGGTAAGTAAACTCAATTATACAAAAAAAAAAAAAAAAAAAACAACAACAACAGTTTCTTTGAAGTGCCATCCCAGCTCAACCCTGTTCAACTTATTTTGAGACAACGCCCAAATGAGGCATACATTTTTACTTGTTGAATACTAAATTATGGTAATCTAGTCTGCTTTATGGCTTGTTTTGCTCTTTGTAAATTGCATTGTGCTACTTGGATGCTGGAAGTAATCTCAGGGACAGGCTGAAATCGGATGAGACCAATGGAGACAATAGAGATGAGGAAAAGCAGGCCATGTTGATACAATATGGAATGCCATGGACAAGGCAACGGAAGACCAATGGAAACAACAAAGATGAGGAAAAGCAGGTCATGCTGACACAACATGGAATGGCAATATGACATGGACAAGGCAATGGGTTAAAAGGGAGAATCATGACAAGTGAAATAGGAAAATTATCCTCATTAGTACTTGTACTCTAAATGATAGGAGTTTTAACTAATCCTAATTTTCATGAATGCAACAAGCAACTCCTTGTCATATATTGAACTCTTGTTGGAGACTTCTAATAACTATTCATGACAGAAGTTCCATTGTTGTGTTCTCAAGTTATCATATGGATACGTGGACTATAGAGCAACATGCCAATATTTGTAGTAAAATAATTTAAGAACTATTGTCTCTTATGAGCAATGCTATATTTCACCCATACGCACTTAATTAAACTTGAACATTGTCACTGGGATTAAAGGGACAAAAGTATGCTGCAAAAAATGCAAAGTATGGAGGCTTTCTATATTGGCTTGGTTGTAGTCGATATAGGAATGTAACAACCACACATTCAACAACAAATTCGAATCCAGAGAGGTTGTTTCCCATTTTACAAGGAAAGAAAGAAGACTGACTGAAGAACCTCTCGTCTGGAGTAGAGTGAGAGGTCACCCCTTTTATAGGCCAAAGTAGCCGGATTTTACAAGATTTCAATTATGCTACAGTGACCTACCAACACTACAGTGTCTCATAGGAGAAATTGTTGCAGTAAAGACAAACTGCTACAGTATGGCTATAGTACGGCCTTTTCGGCCATCTATAGTGAGTCCATGCCCATTGTCGTTGTTCCGTTCGAGTCAATCCAAGTCTAAGCTCAAGCTCAGTGGTTCACCATCTGAGTTGAGGGGTGTGTCAATTCCAACTGCTAGTGGACTTTGTGGATAATTTGCATTAGCAAAAGGGCCATGCTGCTCAAAATAATTTACCAGAGTTTCCGCAAACCATTATGTAGGAGCTAAAGTTGGGGTGGAAAATGGATGGGTTCGAATCTATGGAGGAATAACGAACCATCTTGGCAGTTAATTTCTGCCATTTGTATTTTGAAAAAGTACCATTGGTCAGGATATCTTGAATGGTGCCTTACTAAGTTCTAGGAATGCCATTCTTGAATTGTTGCTTCGGTTTCTACAAAAGAGAAACGCATGTCCAGCTTGCCTATGATGCCTTGAGCGATGTGGAATACAATTTGCACATATTTGTCATGACGATCATCGAGCAGTTGTTGCCACTCATGAAGAGAATGAAACCAAGAAAGCCATTTGAAAGTATTGTATTGAGCTGCAGTCAGAGGGATTTGACCAACAGCTATCTGAAGAAGATAGGTTGTAAGTTTTCATATGTGAAAGATGATTGTCATGGCATGGGTTTCAAACAGATACCGAAGGAGACGGAGCAATTCTTTTGTGGTGCCATACAAATTTTTGAATGACAATGGGGTAAGAAATGGGTACACTAGGTGAGGAATCTGGTGGAGAGAGACATTGTGCCTGAGATGAATTTCAAGATGGCATCACAACTGGTAATTGCTTCAGTGAGCAAAGTAGAGTCGAGCAATGGTTTCTTCAATTTCTGCAGGCAAAGGTGGGATTCTATGGATTGGGAAAACACATGGTGGCTCAGTAATATGGGCTAGAGAGACTTCTTCTTTAAGGGGATGCATAGAGAGGAAGTCAGCCAAGGTATTTAATTGCCTTTGATGTGTTGGACTGTAAAGGACCACTGAGAAAACCATTCATCCCATCGAAGCAGTTGGGGCTGAGCCATTGAGGTAGTTGCTTCTACTTGAACTGAAGCACGCACAGGAAAGAGGACATCCATTTTGATATGGAAGGTGTGACCAATGAGGTAAAAATGAAAATTTTGGATTCCCTTTTTGACAGCAAGGATTTCTTTAAAAGAGGAATGGTAATGTTGTTCACTTGATTTAAACGTACCACTTTTGTATCCGCGGATTTTGAGCATGTTCCCTTCTTCAATGAGAAGAACTGCTCCCCAAAATTCATCACTTGCATCGGTTTGGAGAATACGTCGCCCAGTTGAGCTAGGAATTTCTAATGGTGGTAGATGGGAGAGCTGGGTTTTGATGGTTTGTACTGCAGAAGTTTGTTGTGGTGACCATGGAGGTGAGTTTTTGGAAAGGCGTTGGGAGAGGGGTTTTGTGAGTCCGACAAGATGAAGGACAAAATCTGCCACAGTTTACTATCCCAGGCAATTGTTCGACTTGTTTCCTGGTTGTGAGTTGGTCAGGAAAAGCTGAAAGCTAAGAAGCAGTGCACGGTGGGGGACAGTAAGCACCATCTTTAATGGTCATGCCAAGAAATTCAATATTCCGGGAGCATAGAGTCATCTTGCGGGCTGCGAGCATGATGCCATGCTGGTGGACCAGCTGATAGAATTGCTCAAGGAGCTTGAGGTGATCTTTCTTTGTAGCTGAGAAGAGCAGAATATCATCAATGTAGATGAGAGCTTTCTGAAGGATTGGCTAGAAAATGCGCACCATGGCTTGCTGGAACAATGAGGGGGCTATTTTCAATCCAAAGGGAAGAACAGTCCACTGGTAGTGAGCATTTGGAATTGTGAACAAGGTCTTTAGCCTATCATCAGGATGAACGCCAAGCTGCCAGAAGCCTACTTGCAAGTCAAACTTTGAAAAAACATGAGTATCAACTAATTGCTGGAATAGTGAGATTTGGTGAGGGAGAGGAAACTTTTCATCTGCAAGGAAAGTGTTCAAGGGCTGGTAATTTATCACCAGTCTGGGTTTTCCTCGTGTTTGTTCTGCTTGCTTGTTGACATAGAAAGCTTCATAGACCCACTGCGAAGTGGTTGGCTCAATGAGCTTCTAGTCCACGAGTGTTGATAATATTTAGTGTTACTTTATAAAAGAAATCATGCAAAGTTGGATTTATAAAAGGATCGCTAAGGTCATTCAATATTAACTCAAAATTAAATAAATTGGGAAAAAAAAAAATGGCCACGTTAGACGTTTGTATATAGCTTTTTATCAGTTGAACTGTTAACCAGAATGAAGCATGCATTCTGTTTGCAATTACGTAGAGAAATTTACCCAATTCACCATTTATCATCATTAGATTAGGAGAGAAACAAGCATTTTTGGAAGGTGGTAACGTTAACTAAAAATCTGTAGATCAATGGTTTCTTCTTTGGTGATTGATTAACCAAAGCAGCATTTTGCCTGGTTGATATAATTGACTCGGAAACCGTGCATCCCTGCAGTCTCTTTAAGAACCAAAAGCATCTCTAAGGTATTGAGGATAATCAACACAGCAACAAAAGGAATTTTTGATCAAGTAAATAGAATAATATTGAACATGAGTAACTCCTAATGAAAACATATCAAAAGCAGGGGACAAATAAATGTAGGAAGAAATGCTTGATAGCATGAGCACAATCTAAAACTGCTACCTGAGAAGCCCACCACAAAATGAAAGTATATGATATAAATCATTCAATGCATGGATCCTCACCAAATGCTAGACGTTTCCTAAAGGTTTCCCTCATGTATGTGTACTTCTCAGCCATGGATCGAGGCATTTTCAACTTTTGAATGCTTGAAGGGATGCTTGAAAGAACAAGTTCATTGCAAGAGGGAACATTGCCCAAGGATCCATTTTGACGGTACCCACTAACCAAATATGGCCTGTTCTCCACAAACAACCTTTTCACAGATGCAGCAGCAAGGGCTTCAGGTTCTTTACGTCCCCTTCTCCCAAAGAAATCATAAGGCTCTGGTCAAGAACAGAGAGTAGGAAGATGAAAAACAGAAAGAGACTTATATCAACAATCTAAGAAGCTAAGATTCATGTGCTGGTAGCCTCAGCAATACAAAAAAAAAATGGTAGGCCAGTACAACTATGTGGTAAAGAGATGCAACATACAGACATGAAATATCTTCTGCATCTGTGCATAGCGACTATATAAATAGTATATGCTGTTAGCCTATAACCAACGGAGACCAGTGGTTATGACTTACGAGTAATGTAAAACAAGACACCTTCTACAACACCTTCAGAACTTGCTGATAAGTGATAACACAAACTCTGAGATGATTAAGGCCAAGGATGGAGTAAATAGTTACTAGATCATCATAAACGCAACAGAAACAGATGTCTATTAGCGTACCAGTGCGAGCACAGCCAGATAGATTAGAGGGGGGAGTGTAGCTGGAGCAGTTTCTCACAGTTTGCCCTATCTGTTCATCGGACGGTGAACGTTCATGTGATGGTTGCCTATGCCTCTTGCAGAAAGAAAGTAGACGAATGCACTGATCATCATCCTCATCAACGGACATGAGATGGATTCTGTCCTCATCCTCCAGCTACATGCATAAAAGTCAAGTGCAGCATAATATATGTGAATAAAGTGTCTAATGAAAAAAAAAAAAAAAATTACCCACAAAACATGGGCAAAACTAGAACGAACAAGAAACACAAGCCTCAAAAATCCTAGTAAATGAAAATGGAGAAAAAGAGAGGTACCTCTACACAAAGATCAGCAGCACGTGCACAAAGAGGATGATAAGCTACACGGCAAGTACTATTTGAGCACTGAAAGAAAATTGTACAACTGTAAGGTCTGCGATACATCTTGTATCAAACCAATATAACATATAAAACTCAACAAAGAAAAGCTAATCGTGAAGGACAAAAACCATTCAATAATAAAGTTAGCTCAAATAGCTAACAGAAAAGGAAAGAAAAGAGTATAACTTAGCAGCCATCCCATGGTTAGTACGTGGTATACTGCTGATGTGTACATGAAGCAGTCAGCTCACTTAAGTGGCCACATCCCAGACACACTCCAATTCAACAGTTAACGGAGAAAATTGTTTATGTCGCCATCATACCTCTGACCATTGACCATGTTGTGCTAGTTACCAATCAGTTCATGTTGCTCCACAGAAAACACAAATAACAGTAACAACGAATAATCTAATCAAACCACCAGTTGGATGAATGCATGCTGTCAACAAAATAAATGTTTATCCCCAACTTCATCTATTTTACAAGAGCCTGACAATGTGTAATGCTAAGGGCATTTACTTTTAGCTCTTGTAATGACTGAGAATCTGTTTTAGTTTGTCTAACTTTGAGATCCATATATATATAGTATATATATATTATATATATATAATATATCAGAATGCCAAGCCACATCCTTTGACAAGTACAGTGCCAAGACTAAATATCACCTACAGATGTTATCAGGCCCCATGCAGTACTGCTAACAGTGGTGAACTTTGACTATTCCAGACAATTGGAATCCACATGCAAACAATCCAGGCTTCAATAAGTGAAAGTTTCTAATTCAGTTAATAGGTGATGGCGAACAATCGATACCCAATACACTGATTTTAAACCTCGCTTGCAACATTGGTGCAGCTCAAAACCTCATACAAAAAAATACAGGATCTGAATCAAAAGTTGCAGCAAAAGTCCTAGAAGAAAATAGACCTAGGGCCTGAAAATCCCCAGAACAATTAGTTGCTCGAATTTCATAATTCAAGCAATGGGCTCAAAACATCCATAACACTGTACATTTCAGAATATTATAGCAATATGCATCAGTACGTCACAGGACTCTAAAACATAGAAACTATGTTTGAAACAACCGTCTTACTTTCCCAATTCTGAGGACTAGAAAATAAACCAAATTCTGTTTATAACTGCCTTCTAACTTTTCTTATTCAAAACAGCAACTAAACTCTCCTCAACAAACTCTAATATGCTTCTAAAGAGAAAAAATGTTAATTTACAACTAACCGGTAAAGAGGATGAATCAAGAAGTATCAACTATAGGGCAACAAAATCTGATTCACCCAATAAAAAATAAAAATAAAAAAAACCATAGGGGTAGAGAAACTAACAATTAACAAATACCCCAGATTCTTCAAGTCCACTGGCGTAACCATATTGCATATGACATGATGGATATGACTATGAGTATGCGTATGGGATCCATGACAGAAATGGGTCCTACCCCTTTTTTTACTGGTAAACCTATATATTTTTATATTAGATACTAAAATATAAAAATAATTCAAACAAATTTTTGTATAAGTAAGCTGAGCTTGAACCCAAAACCTCAAACATTGAAACACGCCCTATCTACCATTCAGCTACAGGCTCGAACCTAAAAATAATTAAAAATATTAAAAGTGTGTTAATTAAAATATAAAATAATAGCAGAGTCACTGCACTCTGAGATAAATAAGGGTTAAACCGATTTTCCCTCCAAAATTTAAGATAAATTGCACAACTTTCTAGCATATAGGAACCCAGGTCTACTGGAAATTGCATACATGCCATTATAAAACTAAAAAAAACAAAAAACAAAAACTGCCCTCTAATCTATAAATTTTAAATATTCCTTGTAACAAACCTTATCTCCAGATTTAAGCAATTACAATCCTGCCCTTGCATCCTAGGATTAGGACTTTAGCACCTTATTTTGTACTTACCCTTTCTAACGCACAAATCAATTCTCCAGATTTAAGCAATTACAATCATGCCCTTGCATCCTAGGATTAGTACCTTAACATCTTATTTTGTACTCACCTTTCTAATGACCAAATTATTCTCTCATTCTGCAAGAATTTCACTCCCACGCTTTATAAATGGGCATTCAATGCTCTCATTCCAGTCCTTTGATCCATGGAATTCTAATGTGTTGAGATTATACACCAGTAAGAGAAGCTTAAAGGGAGAAAATTCAGAAAGAATTAGACGTCTAGTAGAGGAGAAGGAAGGTGAAGCTTGAAGAAGAGGGAGGAGTGAGTAGATGACTAGAGTCCCTTCCAGATCCATTTGAATTGAGCCATAGCTTCCAGTAGTCGAAATCTCCCACACCAGGAGTTCTGATTGTATAGAAGATTCAAGATCAAGGCCGAATAAAGAACACTTGAAGAATAATTTATAACATTTTTGCTATTTTTTCCAAGTTTACTTAAGTTGCTGTAAATTCCTGCTAAACTTAATGAAAATGAACCTTGTAGTCCTTTGATCTTTGCATTTGGGTTTAGAGATCAAAAATTTGGGTGTAGGAAGGTGCTTGTAACGTCCCGGAAAAATCCGTTCAAAGACCCGAGTACCACCTCAGGCAGAAATCACTAAGGACCACATCCTTTAGAAATTAGACGAAGATTAATTAACTGTTTAGCTAAATCACCTGTCGAATTAGCTTGGGCAGCTTTCAATACGAACCGCAAGACCCAAAATCAATAGGATCGCTGACGCTACGTTACCCTGAAACCTAGGATCAATCTCTAAACCCAGTTGCTCTTGGGAGTGCATTGAAACTCCGTATCGGACCTGGACCGCGCGTCGAAAATCTGATAACTACGAAACTATACCGTTATGACCACCTCACTGGACTTGACAACCACCTCGGAAATCAAGTCCAGATAATATGCCGAAACGCACAACTTGAGCCCGGAGCGAAGTGTGTGAGAAACGCAAATATCTTTAGAAAATGAACTCAAACTTAAGTGAATTGAGTCGTTCGCTTGCAGGCCAAATCTAAGGATTCAGACCGTCAGAATCTGACCCAACTACACCCTTGGATCAGGGAAAATTTCCAACACACGGCAGTGTACTTGTGGCCCTGATCGAGTACCGATAACCGTTGAACTGAAACTGGTCCCCCGCGGTCGATCTGTAAATCCGATCGGACCGAAAACTTAGCTTGACCAAGATCCAATGTCAGGGGACTTACTCCCGACCATATGCAGAAAAGGGGCCCCCAGATGCCCTCCGTTGGGCCGAAACAGACGAGTTTTGGCTATAACCTAGTATACCATGGCCCGGGGCCATTCCCATCAATTCTGGCCTATATAAGGACCTAAAACCCTCTCTCTCCCATTTCATACGAATTTCAAACCCTAGAGAGAGAAAGAGAGAAAGAGAAGAAGAAAGTGAGGAGAAGAGAGAGAGAGAGTGAGAGTTTGTTCCTGAGATTCGATCCCACCCCTCCACGTGCTTAATTCATCGCTACTGTATCGCTATACCTGCGATTCTGATTCCATTTTCGGGTAAGAAATCCTAACCCTAATCTGTTTTAGGGATTTAAATAGAGTAAATAGTGAAATAGCTAACCTATTTCATGTTATAAGTTGTCGTTGTGCCGTAGGCGAGGACTTAGTGTTTAAACTGAGTGCGTTACGGGTCTACCAGCGGAAGGTGCGGACTATAAACGTTTAGGTTATGGTTTTCAAGGCTTTCAATGTTAGTTAATGATTTATGACTGACTTGATTGCTATCACATGCTTAGATACGATGTTTCCCGCGCTTTACACATATATATGAACTATGTTGAATATAGTGTATTCCATGTGTTTGTTGATATGATTGAATGAGTATGGAATTTGGATTCGTACTTGCCATGATTATTCGTCGTGAATATATGGTTGTTATACGTGTGACAACTCCTTGGTGAAAGGATTTGCCTTAACACCTGTTATAACCAACATACGTCACGTATGTTGAAGTGTGTAGTCTAAGTGCTTATAAAAATGTCTGAATGAATATGGAATTTGGATCTGTGTTTGCCATGATTATTAACTATGAATATATGCTTGTTGCGTATGTGGCAACTCCTTTGCAAAAGGGCTTGCCAGGATATATGTTATAACTAATCTAATACATGTATGTTGAAATGTGTAGTCTAAGTGTTTGATAAAATGCCTGAATGAGGAAATGTTTGTTGTAATGTATTTAACAAGGGTGTTGAGATAGAATTCTCAATCCTCTTATCTATAATTATAGTTCCCTTTATGTAACCTATCTTACTACTATGTGTTGTACGGATGAAATGTCAATGTAAGATAACATGTGTATTATGTGTTTGTTGAAATGCTCAACTAAGATTTATATTTAGATTTGGTTGTCACATGTTATCATTGATTATCACTTGTGAATGCTATCATTTGAAGTGTGATTGGGGCTACGATGTAGTCCAGGCAATCGGTAATGATTCTCGAGTAGTGGCTGAGGTCATTTCGCCACACAAGACACGTTCGATGAATCCGAGGCGTATGATGATTGTTGACAGTGGTACCATGTCGATTAATTCGGCATACACTCGTACCAGTCGAACTTGCCTAATAAACCGATTGGCCTACTGTGTGTTTACCATGTATGAACACTATTGCTTGAACGGTACCCTTTACCAATGCAAAGACCTGTTTCAACCATGGTATCACGATCCGCTAAGACTCATGAGCCGGGCATGGTAGTATGGGACACCGTGGTCAAGCTGTTGGCCTACGTCGGGGCGACGAGCCTCTCCGTAGTGACCAGTGAGCAACTCAGACTCGTGAGCCGAATATGGTGGTATGAGACACTGTATTCGGGCTATCGGCCTACACTGGCGCAGCCTGGCTATGGTCCCCAGTCGGGTTGGTGACGAGCCTTCGAAATAGACTGCCAGTTGGTAGGGCGTTAGTGTTGTGACCTCGAGTATGAAATAGGCCTATCCCGGCGCAGCGTGGCTGTGGTCCCCAATCGAGTTGGTGACGAGCCTTCGAAAATAGACTGCCAGTTGGTAGGGCGTTGGTGGGGTGACCTCGAGTGTGAATTAAGCCTACGCTGACGGTAACGAGCCTCTCGTAGCGACCTATGGTGTAAACTCGCGACCCTAAACGAATCATTGTTTGGGTAAATGATATAAAGGGAGGTACCTTAGCTTCCCAAACTTGCAGTATGAAAAGGTCTAATAAGAACTCGGTAATCACGCTCATACACCGCATTGCATGTGCCTTAGGCATTGGTGTTGAGCACAGAGGAAGGGGTGCATGTCGCGACCATAAGAGGAAGATCGCAGAGGGAGTGCAGGCGAGGGCATGCATCATTAATACATATCATGTTTGCATTAACCAGAGTACTTAGGGATGTTTGATTGTATTCCTTTATCATTACTGCTTGATTGAATTGATAACATGTTAACTTTTGCCTTATAACTCCACTGAGTTGATCACTCACTCCCACGTTCTGGGACAATGTTTTAAACACCAACCAGACCTTGTTATAGTTGCAGATGATGGCGATGCTTACGAAGCGGAGCCGGACTTTTATGATGACGAGGAGGAATTCTCCTACATGCAGTCATCGGGCGGGTCTATGTAGACCGTGTTCTGATCGACGGGGCTTACAGGGATGCTGACTAGATATCATTACACTCGTTATGATTGTATTTTGGAGCACACATGTATATTCATTGTGTACATTTTGGGAATATACATGTATATATTTAACATGGTAACATGATCACACTTCGGAGACTTACTAGAGTTCATATATCTTATACATCTATTATAGTCTTCCGCTTGCGAAATTCACTTGTCTCTGGAGTATAATATGCTGATTTAGTATAATCTCATTCATATTTAATGCACTAATACGGACAACATTTAATCATCATTATCTATGTTGCATAAGTGATGTGTTGGAACTCGGGAGTTGGACCTATGCTCGACCCCCAATTTTCAGGGCGTTACAGTGCTTAACCCCTTCAAAATTAGATCAGGGAGTCACTTTCAGTAGATTCAGTGCATGGGAGTCATTTTCAACATTGTTGCGTAGTTCTAGCTCTCAACACATACCGACTCAAAAGAGCAAGTGGCGACTCCAAATTCCAATTGATTTGAGGTGATCTACCAAAACTCGATCACAACAACCAAATTACTAGTGGGCAATCGAAAGCAGCTACAGTGAATGATAAAATTATGCATTATTTTCTGTTTTCT
>JAJHSJ010000005.1:85617016-85894498 GCA_021015155.1 Magnolia officinalis | reverse complement strand
TTGAAACATTTATGTTGGTCTGCAGAAAGTGAGTAATGTTCATTACTAGTCATGATCTTTTGCATGATTTCTTGATGCCATGAATGAATATGATGCGCAAAAGACTCTGCAGGCTCTAACGGCCTATGAGACAGAGACAGTGACGTAGGGACAAGATCAATAGGTTTCCCAGGTTTATAACCAGTAACGACTTCATAAGGACCGAGACTTGTGGACCTACTGACAGAACTATTAAACGCAAACTCGGCTATAGGTATTATGGTGTCCCATGTTTTGGTGTGCTTTATAGCCCAACTAGGGGGAGACTCATCTGGTAGATCATCAGGAACGACATCACGAAACTCATCTACTACCGGAATGGCCTCAGTGGGTAACTCTACACTAGCCTCTGGTGTACTCTCTCTAGCCACGAGGTCGCACATGTTGTACCCCTCAAAATAATGGTCTTGATGTCCCTCGTGGGGTGGGGGTACGGGTGCACGCCCATGACTGATTCCTTGGCCACCTCCATTCATTGGTCTATCCTCCTGGCCACCTGCCTGAGATTGGCCATCTTCCCTAATGGTGGGGTTTGTCCTGAGGGAGGCCTCTATTTGGTCAAGGCGTTGATCTATGCTTCGTTCCAAGCACTTACCCCAAGACTCGATCTGTTGAGACAGCTTGTTTAGTGACTCCAACAGTTGTTCCATGTTTAGTGTAGGGTGCTAGCCAAAACCATGACCCGTACGTATGGGCGTACAACTTGCTAACTCCACCTAAGGACTTTCTATGACGACCATATGGGACTAAATAATCCTATAAGACTCTTTATGAGGGGACTATGCAATGTTACTTCGGCAATATAGTTAATAAAATGAGGGACTATGGACTCCTAAAAGCTACATGTGATGGACTAGATGCATGACAGACTCAAATAAACTAACCCTAAACAAATAATGTATTCCCCTATAAGAACCCTAAGCTCTGATACCAAATTTGATGCAGGACATTAAATTTAAATATGATGTGCGAGATTTCAGGCTTAAGATCACCTTACTTCAGAACCAATTACACAAATTCCATATCCCACATGAAAGTCCCAACCATTCAATTAAGGGGAATCTATGCAGGACCAGGCCTACACATGATAGGGCTAGATCAATAAAAAGTATGAACCAAACGATACTCAAAGATAAGAAATAATCATCCACACATGCATAGTAATCAGTCCCTAATCCAAGGGATTCAGAAATTCCAATTCGGGGAACCCTAGGGTAAAAAAAGGGGCATAAAATTGGAGATTTGAGTAATTTAGGGTTAGGTTTAGGGATTTTGGGTGGAAGCGGAGTAAAAGAGAGGAGAGAGACAAACCAGAGAAGTATCGCGCGCGTGGACAACAACAATGGCCCAGATGCACGTGTGCGTGATCCCAGCCGCACGTGTGTGGGGCTCACTATTCAGAAAAAGGCCACCTTGGCCCTGGTCGGCCAGAGATGGACTCCAAAACTCCCAAATCTCAGCTCGATCCGATGTACGGTTTGTGCGTGGTGCTCCGCCGAAGTTTCGGCCCTCCTGTAGGGCCAGATTCTGAAATTCTGCTGTGGGGAGGAGAATTGCTGCAATAGGTGATTGATTCGAAGTGTAAATGATGGGGTGAGATGAGAAGAAGGGATGGTAGAAGATGGGCAGTAGAGATGGCGATGGATGGGGGCGAATCGGGATAGATATGGCTTCGCACCACGGTAGTTAACCCTTCGATGAAGGGAGGACTTCGCACCCAATTAGGCTTTACAACTCAGAGAGTAGGAAAACACAGAATTTTATTATAATCTTCAATGAATCAAAAGAGCTACAAGGGGTGCCTATTTATAGGAAAACCCTATACCTCAAAACTCGCGTCATGTGCGCAACCTATTTACTTGGCGGCGATGAAGTAACTAAAATAAAAAACCAAACAAACAAAGAAATCTAAAGCGTTCATGATGTTCTAAATAATAACAATAAGCAAAACCTAAAATATGAAATCAATCCGACTAGTGGGTCACGATCATGAGATCCCATGATGGCCTTTTCTTGGTTATCGGGTTCACTCTCTTGAATCAAAACTTCGTCTTCTAGCTAGGAGGCCCTCCCTGGACGTTGTCATCGATCCAAATCGACGGTGGGGCCCTCCTTCTGGCGTATGTGCGTAGGGGGCCCGGCGTGCGTGCGCATGTGCGCGGGATGTCCCCATCACTTATGCTACACACTATAAAGGGTCAAACGCTATGCTATATGCTACATACTATTTAAAACATTGTTCAGGAGATGTTAAGAAACACATGATTACCCACTTCGGACTCAAAACATTATTAAAAGAAAAAAAAAAAACTATGCATAATATTTTTCTATTGTTTATGAGACAAAAATATGTGTTACCTTTAGTGATGCAATTATATTCAAAATGAATTCATATGTAATGGTCTCCCCATTACAAAACATGGTTGTGAATTAACAATTTTTTTTCAAAATAACAATATATACATAGATGCAAGGGTTCACCTAGTGCATATCCCTTGTATATTTTTTCATTTTAAAAATATATAATAAAAAAAAAAAAGCTTTTTTCCAAAACAACGTAAGAGTGTGACCAATCTTTAAATTGGCCTACACTTTTTTTTAAAATACTTGTATAAAAAAATAAAAAATAAAAACCTATGCAAATAATTAATATACGTTGTTATATCCAAAATGAGTTCATTTGTGTAGACCTGATTGACAAGAAGAGAGGAGAGAAATGAGAAGAAGTTGAGGGGGGGGGGGGGGATTAGTGTTTGACTACATTCACATGCCCTTAGCCTCCTCTTTTTATATTAAAATATAAAAGTAATAATGACAAGTGTATCCTTTAGTAACAAAAGCAAAAATACCAACTATGTCCTTTAATAACAAAAACAATAGTACCCATGTAACATGACTAACGTCCCGGATTTTTCCCAACTTGGCGATGGACGTCCTTAGGCACTGGGTCGATCATAACAACTTATTAACTTCTCAGAACTCAATCCCAAAGTCTATAATCTCATTTTAACCCATTTCCTTCAAAATCTCACCTTTCACCACTTTATTCTTCAAATTTTTCTAAGTACTTTCATATTAGACACGAATCCTAAAGTTTAAGTGATGAAGAACAATATTTAAACTAAAATTTACTATAAATAGTAAATAAATAAATAAAATGGGTTTTTGACCATTAACCTTTTGGAATCTCACGAAATAAATAGGTTATTTGGATAGAGCAACTTCTCCTACCCCAAAATCATATATTGCAAGTCAAATAACTCATTCCGGTTTGCAAAATACACCCGTTTCAAATATCGGGTGGCGAAACCACCACCAGACAGGACAGCGAGCGGTGATGGCATCGCCGTGACGGTGATGCATTGCGGTCCAGCGGGCCAAGCGGCCCATTTTCTGCAATTTTTCTTCCGACTTCGAAAAGTCATATCTCCCTCGATATAACTCCAATTTAGGTGATTCAAAAGCCAGATCGAAACTTGATAAGTCTAGTTTCATATAAAAATAAGTGAAAAATATAATAAAAATTTTAATGCAGTTAAATACAGGTCGTTGTGAGAACTGTCCGAAATTCATTAGTTTGGACAGCTGCTGCTTCTAGAATTTTTAGAATTTTTCTACAACACGAAATCTAATGAAATTTGGTGGGGATGAAGTAGACTCGACGACGAACTACTAGAAAAATAATTAAAATAATATACTAATAAAAAAATGCCAAAAAGGGACATAGAACTACCCTAGGACCTTATTCTGTCGTAATTAGGGCGTAATTTAGTTAAGTACTAAACTAAATAAGTGGTGGAATTAACTTGAACCACTTTCTATACAAACTACAAGACCCAAAACCCATTAAAATCACTAACCCAACATTAGGCAATCTCAAAACCCAGTTGCTCTAGGGAGCACATTGAAACTCTGTATCGGACCTGGACCGCGCGTCGAAAGTCCGATGACGGCGAAACTATACGATTATGACCGCCTTACTGGGCTTGACAACCATCGCGGGAATCGAGCCCAAATAGTATCCAGAAATGCACAACTAGAGCCCTGAGTAAAGTGCGTGAGAAACGCGAATATCTTTAGAAAATGAACTCAGATTTAAGTGATTTGGGCCGTTCGCTTGCGGGCCAAATTTAAGGTTTCAAACCGTCAGATTCTGACCCAACTACACCCTTGGATTAAGGAAATTTCCCTACACAGGTTAGTGTACTTGTAGCCCTGATCGAGTGACAATAGCCGTTGAACTGAAACTGGTCCTCCACGGTCGATCCACAAATCGGATCGGACCGAAATCTTAACCTGGCTTAGATCCATTGTCAGGGAACTTGCCCCTGACTGTGTGCAGGTAATGGACCCCCAGATGAGCTCTGTTGGCCCGAAACAAATGCCCTTTGGCTATAACCTAAGTATACCATGGCCCTGGGGCCATTTGCTTCATTTCTGAGCCTATATAAGGACCTTAAACCCACACTTCTCTCTTCCATACGAATTTCTCTAACCCTAGGAGAGAAAAGAGGAGAAAAGAGTGAGGAGAAGAGAGGAATTCCTGGAGATCGTTGCTGGGATTCACTCCCACAACTCCACGCCTCGATTCACCTCCCCACCATCGCTACACGAACTATTCCAACTACGATTTGGGTAAGAAATACTAACCCTAATCTTGTTTTAGTAATCCAAATAAAGGATTCGATGAAATAGCTAACCTATGTCGTGATTTAGGTAGCCGTTGTTCTGTAGGCGGAAGAGTAGGATTCGAACCGAGTCGAAACGAATTTTTCGGCGAAAGGTGCGGACTATAAACATTTAGGTTATGGTTTTCAAGGCTTTCAATGTCAGTTAATGATTTATGACTGACTTGATTGCTATCACATATGCTTAGATGTGATGTTTCCGCGTATTACATATATATATGAACTATGTTGAAATCAATGATTTCCATGTGTTTGTTAAAATGTTTGTATGAATATGGAATTATGATTTGTGCTTGCCATGACTATTAATCTTTTATACATGTTTGTTGTATGTATAACGACTCCCTTGTGAAAGGAATTGCTATAATATACGTATAACTACTTTATTACATGTATGTGATATGTGTAGTTTAAGTGTTTGATAAAATGCCTGAATGAGAAAATGCTCATTGAAATGTATTTAATTAGGGCGTTAAGATATGATTCACAATCACCTTATCTATAGTTACAGTTTCCTTCATGTAACCTACCTTACTACTACGTGCTTTATGGATGAATGCCTACGTATGTTAACATGCACTATGTGTTCGTTAAAATACTTATATGCGATTTATATTCAGATTGGTTGTCACATGCTGTCTTTGACTATCACATGTGAATGCTATGGTTTGGAGTGTGATTGGGGCTACAATGTAGTCCAGGCAATCGGTAATGGTTTACGATTGGTGGCCGAATTGTTTTAGCCACACAAGACACGTTCGATGAATCTGAGTCGTACGCGGTTTGTCGACAGTGGTTAGGCCACGCGGAGTGCTTACGCGCTCCATGTCGATTAGTTCAACGTGCGCTCATACCAATCGAGCTTGTCAAGTAACCCGATTGGCCTAATGTATGTTCACCATGTATGGACGCTACTGCTTGAATCTAAGGTACCAACTTACCAATGTAAAGCCCGTTTAACCTTAGTACCTTGATCCGCTAAGACTCATGAGCTGGGCATGGTGGTATAGGACACCGTAGTCGAGCTGTCGGCCTACACTGTGGTGACGAGCCTCCCCGTAGTGTCCAATGAGCAAACCAAACTCGTGAGCCGAATACAGTGGTATGGGACACTGTATTCGGGCTGTCGGCCTACGATCAGGTGACGAGCCTCTCGTAGTGACCTCGAGTATACACTAGGACTACGCTAAGGTGACGAGCATTTCCGTAGTGACTTCGAGTATAAATTAGGCATGCGCTGAGGTGACGAGCCTCTCCGTAGCGACCTAGAACTACTATCGTATGAGATTAACTAGGATTGACGACCCTAGATGGATCATTGTTTGGGTAAATGATATAAAGGGAGGTACCTTAGCTTCCCGAATATGCTGTATGAATAAGCCTAAATAAGAACTTGGCTAACACGATCATGCACCGCATTGCATGTGCTTTGGCGAGGAAGCGCACGTTTACCGGGAGTGTTGTATGCGCGAACGTGAGATGATGTCTCTGAGGGAGTGCAGGCAAGGGCATACATCATTGTCGCATACCATTCTTGCATTAACAAGAGTACTTAGGACATGATTGTTGTACTGCTTTATCATTACTGCTTGACTGAATTGATAACATGTTAACCTTTGCCTTATAGCTCCACTGAGTTGATCACTCACTCCCACTCTGGGACGGTGTTTTAAAACACCAACCAGATTCTGTTGTAGTTTCAGGTGATGTCGAGGCCTACGAGGCGGAGCCTGACTTCTATGACGACGAGGAGTTCTCCTATCTGCAACTCTCTGGCGGGTCTATGTAGATCTGGAGTTGCGTCACTGGGGCTGCAGGGATATGGATTAGATGACACTACACTTTATCATTTTGTACATTTTGGAACTAAACATGTAATTATTTAACCTGGCAACACGTTCATACTCTGAGGACTTACAATCACTTATATGCTCTATATATTTATCACAGTCTTCCGCTTGCGTAATCTAACTGTCTCCGGAGTATGATATGCTGATTTAGTGTAATCTCATTCATGTTTAATGTGCTAATACAGACAACATTTAATCATCATTATCTATGTTGCATAAGTGATGCGTTGGAACTCGGGAGCTGAGCTTCTGCTCGACCCCCGATTTTCAGGGCGTTACAACCCACCACATCCTAAACACTAATAATAACATATAAGGGCCATAAGACAGAGATAGGTGGGGTTGTGTAGTGATGCAACCCACATCCCTTAACACTCCCTCTCATGTTGGAGATATATCTAGAGCTTTAGTGAACATATCTGCCAATTGATCTTGGGACTTGACAAATGACGTAAATTCCTTTGTTAGCCACTTTCTCTTAGATGAGGTGGCAATATAGCTCAATGTGCATGGTTCTCTCATAATAGAGAGGATTGTCGGCAATATGAGAGGTCGTTTGATTATCATAAACAACCTCATGAGAATATCAACTATAAACTGAAATTCACACATCGTCTTTAGCTAAATGAGTTTATACATCACATGAGCCATTGCCCTCTATTTTTCCTCAACGCTTGAACGAGTTGCTACACTAATTCTTGCACTTCCATGTAACAAAATTACCACCTATAAGGGTACAATAGCCACTAGCCAATAATAGATTGCCTATCAGATGGGAGATCAGCCTAACTTGCATCAGAATACCCTTCTACTAGAAGATGGTCGCTTCGCTTATAGAGGAAACTATAACCAGGAGCTCCCTTTAAATACCCGAGGATCCAAAGCATGGCCTCCATACGAGGAACATGAGGAGCCTACCCGAACTGACTAACCACACTCACTGGATATGTGATATTAGGTCATGTACCTTTTTTATATGGGTCATACGAACATGAGGAGCCTTCACGAACTGACTAACCACACTGAGGAGCCTGCACGAACTGAGAAAATACGTGTACCCTTTTTTTACGGGTTGTTACAGCCCATACCATAAAGGTAACGGTGGTCGCCGATACAGCCATTGTTACCACTACGAAATACCTAGGTTCAAAGATTGTGACATCAGTTGACATGTAATATTTGCAAGAGAGGATTACAACACCAGCATCCCCGTTTATTATGAAAATATCCAAGAAAAATATACTTGAAAGCTTTTGGTTCAAACTGGTCATGGACACGATTAAACTGATGTACGAAACACATGTAACCAAATACTTTCTAAGGGATGAAGAAGGTGAAAATCAAAGGAGACAAAACAGAAAAGGACAATTTTCCATCTAAGACAAATGATAGCATGTGATTTATTAAGTAGCATGCAATTCAAACCTTAACACTCCAAAACATTTTCGAAAACTTCATATTCAACAACAATGCCCTAACAACTTCAAGTAAAAGATGATTCTTATGTTTAGATACCCCATTTTTTTGGTGAATGATGTCATGAGATGAGAGATACAATTGAAGTCATGAGACATCTTCTCTGGCAATGTCGAAACAGAGACTACGCACCTTGACATTAAATTGTGTTTGTACTTTCATATGAAATTTCCTAAAGCAAGAAAACATTTCATATAACCATGCCATTCAAGAATAATCAACCACAAAATAATGAAATACTTGAAGTTAGATAAATAATAATGAAATACCTGAAGTTAGATAAACTAGTAATACGAACCGGGCCCCAAACATCAAAATGCACTAAAGAAAAAGATTTTTGGCTTCTTTTTTTTTTTTTTTGAAAGGTGGCACTACTAGGGATTGAACCCTAGATCACTCACACACACTACACTACCAGCTCATCTAACAAGTGGTAGTCTTTTTTAGTGAACCTTGTTTCACTTTTTATGTCCATACAAAGCAAAAAGGGCACTCTATGATACTTACTTAACTGACAAGCCTCACTCACTAACTTAGACACATCACACATGATAGCGACGAAATGAGAATCTTTAAACTACTCGAGGTGTGACCAAGCCCAGAATGCCACTAATGTGGAGAGATAGTTGCCCATAATGCAGATCCAATTATTACACTATCAAGGCACCCCCCCCCCCCTTTCCTGTCTTAGATCCTCAAATTCACAATATGAAGGGAAACAAAAAAAAAAAAGTGACAGAATAGTTTAAGGATTTAGTTAGCTTGCTGATAACTGTAACGCCCCAGATTTTTGCCAACCTGGAGTTAGATGTCCTTAGGCAAGGGGTTGATCCTAACCCCTTATTAACTTCTCAAACCTCAAATCCTTTAGAAATTAAACGAGAATTACCTACGTGCTCAACTAGATTCCATGCGAAATCAGCACTAATCACTTTAAATACGATCTGCAAGACCCAAAACTTGTAGAATCATTGACGCTAGGATACCCTAAAATCTAGGATCAATCTCATTACCCAGTTGCTCTCGGGAGCACATTGAAACTCCGTATCAGATCTAGACCACACGTCAAAAGTCCGATCTCTACGAAATTATAAAATTAAGACCGCCTTGCTGGGCTTGACAACCATCTCGGAAATCAAATCCAAATAGTGTCCTAGGGCTATTCATTTGAGCCCGGAGTGAAGTGTGTGAGAAACGTGGATATTTTAGAAATAAAAATCTAAATTTAAGTAATATGAGACTTGTCGCTTGCGGGCCGAATATAAGGATTCAGACCGTCAAATCTGACCCAAATACACCCTCCAATCAGGGGAAATTTCCTACACAGGCCAGTGTACTTGTGGCCCTGATCGGTGATCGTGGACCGTTGAACTAAAACTGGTCCACCACATGCGATCTGGAAACCTGACTGGAACGAAAACTTAACTTAACCTAGATCCATGGTCAGGGAGCTTAAGTCCGACCTTTGGCTCAAGAGGGGGCTCCGGAAGTACTCCGTTGAGTTGAAACAGACGCTCTTTGGACATAACCCAAGTATACCTTGGCCCTGGGGCCATTCCCATCAGTTCTGGGCCTATATAAGGGCTTTAAACCCTCACTCTCTCATCCCATACGAATTTGGGAAACCCTAGGAGAGAGGAGAGAAAAGAGAAGGAAAGAGAGAGAAAGAGAGAGAGAGTTGGAGTTCATCCCTGGGATTCAATCCCATCATTCCACGGACTGAATCAGCCCTTCCGTACCGCTCTACCGGCGATACCGATCCCGTTCTTAGGTAAGAAAACCTAACCCTAATCTGTTTTCGGGTTTCAGGTAGTGTAAGTTATGAAATAACTAACCCAACTCATGCTATAGGTTGATATACCCTCATTGACGAAGCCTTAGAGTTTCTAGCGAATTCGTTACGCTTCTACGGCGTAAGGTGCGGACTATAAACGTATAGGTTACGGTTTTCAAGGCTTTCAGTGTCGGTTAATGATATATTACTGACGTGGATGTTATTTCACATGTATAAAGTGATGTCTGTTTCGTTTTTCAGTTATACGTTAACTATGTTGAATATACTGTATTCTTCGTATTTGTAGAAAATACCGTATACGTATGAAATTTAGATTTGTGCCTAACATGATTATCTGTCGTGAATATATGCGTGTTACATGTGCGACAACTCCTTAGCGAAAGGACTTGCCCTAAATCACGTTACGGTGAATATACGTTATATGTGATAAAGTGTGTAGCCCAAGTGTTTGTAGAAATGAATGAATGAATATGGAACTTGGATTCATGCTTGTCATGACTATCCGTTGTGGGTGCACGCGTGTTCTACATGGGGCAACTCCCTAGTGAAAGGATTTGGCCTCATACCTATGTGATCAACATACGTCATGTATGTTGATGCAAGTAGTCTAAAGTGTTTGCTGAAATGTCTGAATGAGTAGGTAGTTAGTAATTGAAATGTATAAGGGTGTTGAGATATGATTCTCAACTCCTTTAAATATGTGTATGCTTTCCTCCATGTACCGTATATTATAGTGTCGGTTTATCTATGTAATGCATATGTGTAAATCCATGTTTAAGTTATATTCCATAAAATGCAAAGACAAAGCCGTGAAGGGTGATGGGGGAGTGGTGTAACGATTCCGTGCAACAGCCCTGGCAGCCCTAAAGCGGACAATATCGGACCTTTGCTTGTACGAATTGAAATCTTGATCCATAACTGCTTTAACTATCTTCTAGGATATTTTGTTGTAATTGAATGTGATTGGGGCTATTGTATAGTCCAGGCAATCGGTAACCGCTCCTAGATTGGTGGTTGATGTTGTTTCGCCACACAGGATGTGTTCGACGAATCCGAGCCATACTTCGGTTATCGACAGTGGTTAGGCCACACGGAGTGCTTACGCACTTCATGTCGATCCACTTGATGTGCGCTCGTGCTAGTCGAGCTCGTCAAGTAACCCGATTGGCCCGATGTATGTTAACCATGTTTGAACGCTACTGTTTGAACCTAAGGTACCAAACTTACCAGTGAAACCCCGTTAACCTTGGTACCTCGATCCGCTAAGACTCATGAGCCGGACATGATGGTATGGGACACCGTGGTCGAGCTGTCGGCCTACGCTGGGGCGACGAGCCTCCCCGTAGTGACCAATGAGCAACCCAGACTCATGAGCCGAATACGGTGGTATGGGACACTGTATTTGAGCTGTCGGCCTACACTGTTTTGGTGACAAAGCCGTGATCGGTGATGGGGGAGTGGTGTAACGATTCCGTGCAACAACCCTGGCAGCCCTAGACGTGCCATTTGTAGTGACCTCGAGCATACTCTAAGACTGCGGTGAGGCGACAAGTCTTTCCGTAGCAACTAGAGTATAAACTAGACCTGCACTGATTTGGCGACGAGCCCTTTGCAGCGACCCAGAACCGCAACATCGTATGAGATTTACTAGGACTGACAACCCTAGAATGGATCATTGTTTGGGTATTGATATAAGGGAGGTACCTTAGTTTCCCAATTCTGCTGAATGAAAAAGACTAATAAGAACTTGGTAATCATATACATGCACCGCATTACGCGTGCGTTCAGGCGTAGCAGGTCAAGTACTGAGGCAGTGTTGTTCATGCGCGAACGTGAGATAAAGTCGCTGAGGGAGCGTAGGCGAGGGCATGCATCATACATTCATATCATTCTTGCATTAACAAGAGTACTTAGGGATGTGTGATTTACTGCTTTGTCATTACTGCTTGACTGAATTGATAACATGTTAACCTTTGTTTTATTGTTCCACTGAGTTTATCACTCACTCCCACGTTACAGGACGGTGTTGTGCACACCAACCAGACCCTGTTTGAGTTTCAGATGGTGGCGATGCCTACGAGGCGGAGCCGGACTTCAAGGATGACGAGGAGGCATTCTCCGACATGCAGTTTTCAGGCGGGTTCATGTGAGTCGTGTCCTGATCGACGGGGATTTCTGGGATGTTGACTAGATGACATTACACATTTTGTATGTGTTGGAATTGTACATGTAATTATTTAACCTGGTAACATTATCACACTCTGGAGACTTACCACAGTTTATATATTTTATATATCTATCACAGTCTTCCGCTTGCAATTTCACTTGTCTCTAGAGTATGATATGCTGTTTTGGTATAATCCCATTCATGTTTCAATGCAATCATCATAATCATCATTATCTATGTTGCATAAGTGATGCGTTGGAACTCGGGAGCTGAGTTTTGCTCGACCCCCGATTTTCAGGGCGTTACAATAACAAACTCAAGGAAATTTTGGAACGTAAAGTACTGATGACAATGAAAGTAAAGTTAGGCGAGCAATACCTAACCAAGACAAATAAGTTAAAGTATCATCCGCTAAAGTCATAGACGAAGTGGAGGAAGACTTGACTAACTGAGACAACATGCTGTGCTTAGCAGTCATATGATCGGAAGCTCCAGAGTTAATGGCCTATGGTATGCTTTCAGAAGAAGTATGACAAATTGTACATGACTAAACAAGAGTGGCTATGGAGGATGATGCATGAGTGGAACAATATTTTAGAAGCTTGGCTTACTCTTCCTCGAATAAGGTAGCCGTATCACCTGCAGTATTGGACCGAGAATGAGTGGGCATGGGTTTGCAAACATAACCCTTAGTGCCATTATTTGAATAGCAAACTAGATTTGCCTATGCTAGTTTACCGATAAGATAACAGTATGTACCAGCAGTGCGGTTATTGAGACCAAAATGGGAGAACTGCCTATTACTATGACCACAACCTTGGCTCATGCCAAAATTCACACCACAACTTCCCCAATTATTTCTACCTCCAAAGCGACCTCCCCATAAATCTCTACCACCAAAACTTCTACCACATCGACCACCACGACTTCCTCCATCTCCTCTATTAGACTTAGAAACAAATGCAGAGTGGTCAAATGAAGACAAATTGTGTGAATTTCTATTTTGCACATTGAACACGAGCAAATTCGTTAGTGGTTGATGGAATCTCACTATCTCCAAGAATCTAAGATCGTACAAACTCGAACTCAAGACGAAGACCATAGGAAAATTTAGCAACCAGAATTCTTCTCTTTGTTGTCTCATGGTCTCATGATCAATAGACGAAAGTTGTTACACATTCAATTCTTCACATGCCTCGCAAGGCTAAATAGAATTCCCCAACACTCTTATCTCCTTATTGAAGGGCAAAGATATTCTGAAGTAACTCTATACACGAGTTAAATTCTTTTCGCCCAAATACATTTGTCTCGATTTTTCCCACACTTCCTTAAATGTCATGAAAAAGATAATGATTGCACTAATTTGCAGCTACATACTATTTGCAAACAGGGTTCTAATCTGAGCATCTTTCCCCACCCAAGCTTCATATTCTGACGAACTTTCTTTAGGTTTGGGAGAAATCAAATACTTTAATTTTCTTAAATACCTTTACAAATGTGGCCCATTGTAAGTAATTTATTCCATTAAGTTTGGCCGACGTAATTTAAAGATTTACCAACTTAGATGTAGGCTAAAGGCCAGTCTTGCTTCATTCTTGGCATCCATATTTGAAAGTGAATAAAAGATACAAGGGAAGAATTTTTAATTTTAACTTACCCAGCATGGATCTCAAAAAACGTATACCAACCAACACAATTAGTTGATAGAACTGCTTGCTTCAAACCTCCCACACATACACTTGCTCTTTAATCCTTGCCACAAATAACATCCACAAGTAACTTCATGTTCAAATCTGACTGTAAAGCAAACCACAAACGGGTGATGGCCCACTTTGATCCATCACAATGGTTATATATGAAACTGAGCCTCACACGTATTCATGGGGCATGATTACACAACCCACCATATGGTGGTTGAGCAACAATGAGAGAAGATTTGTTTTGATCAGCCCCCAAACTTTTTTAAAATCCATCTAAAAGAAATATAAGAAGAAGAGAGAATAAACGTGAATATAAGAGGAAACAAAGCCTGGATAAGTCAAGTTTAATGCTCTAATACCATGTAAACTTGATTGACAAGAAGAGAGATGGGAAGAGGTTGGCAGAGGGGGGGATTAGGGTTTGGTTACATCCACATGCCCCCACCCTCTTTTTATATTAACATATAAAAATAATAATGACAAGTGTATCCTCTAGTAGGAAAATAAAAAATTCCAACTACATCCTTTAATAACAAAAGCAATAATGCCCACTATGTCCTAAACACAAGTATTGGCATATAAGGGCTAGAAGATAAAGACTTCCACATCTGTTAACAATATGTAATGATCTCCCCATTACAAAACATAGGTTGCAAATTACCTAATTCTTTTCAAAATAATAATATATAGATACAAGCAAGGGTCACCCACTACATATTAATTATTTAAATAATAACTTTTTTTTCCAAAACAAAGCAAGAATGTGACCAATTTGTAGATAGGCATACGCACATCGGCAAATGTACTTTCCTCACTTGCATTAAAATTTTGAAGGATGAAAATGGAAGAAATTCATATTTCCCTATTTTCTTCACTTTCCAACTTAAAAAACAAAATTTCTTACTTGAAATCCATGTCAATGCATGAAACTCACGCATAGATATGTATTTCTACTTGATTTCTTGCAAATCAAATCTGTGGAGAAAGAAAATGAATGAAACAAACTTCACTCACCTTTGGCATTCTGGTTCGAATTCTCTTGGGCATGATTTCTCCACAGAATTTGTGTTTCAATACAAACAACTAAAAATTTGTCAAACACACTAAGTAACGCAATCCCAAAAACTGAAGGAAAAAAAGCTATTTTCCATTTCCTGAATTTTTTGCTTCACTCGAATATCACATGTCATTGTGTCAATCAATACTTGCAAAATATCATGAGTTCAGATTGATATTTTGCATTTATAAGGCATGAATCATGCTAATATATCGACGATAATATCTTCAATACCCGGTAATTTTTGTGTTACCACCTATTTCGGTATCACTGACCTATGACACCAATAGTATGATGGATACTATAGATGCACTGAAAACTGATCACTAGTAACAAATAGAAATGTGGGAGAGAACTTCTAAGAAAACCAAGGAACATTCATTGAATTTTTCCATGCTAGAGAACAAGTTCTTGAGCTCATTCAATAAAAAGCCATAGAGCTGGGATGAATCCCCCACTGGTCAATGTTCTTCTCAATGTCCTTAGTGGAGTATTCCCCTCTCTCAACAAAGACGACGAATACAATCTCTATCTATCATCTCACGGTCTCTATTCTTCGAAAGGCTTCCTCATGACACTTTACCAGTGAGGACCTCTTAAGCCTTCTTACTCCGAGGCAGTGTTTTAAGTAGTGAATATTGTGTACCGCAGCATTCACCCCTCTGATACACGAGGCATAAATTACATAGCACGTAGCATAAGCTACATACTATTTTTTAATTTTTTATTAAAATAATATGAAAACTAGAGCAATGAGTAAATATAAGGATAAAAATAGCAATAGAACTGATTCATTGCTCTAAAAGCTCGAGCCATTAGAGGATGGCGTATCAATGTATATCAAGGAACTTTTAACACTCCAACACTCCCTTGCACGTGAAGGGTGGAACTCCGCATGGGACCATAAACAGCCTTTGTGGGACAATATATTAGGGAGGCATATTTGTTGCTCCCGAGATTCGAACACAAGACCTTCCTCTCTGATACCATGTCAAACAACCACTTGCTCTAAAAGCTCGAGCCATTAGAGGATGGCGTATCAATGCATATCAAGAAACTTTTTACACTCCAACAGCTCAAATTATTTCACTCATATATCATTGAAAACATCAACTACTTTTGGGTGAAATAGCAAATCATTGAAAACATTAATTGATTTTACTATTTTAGTGAAAAAATAACAGGCATTGTAGGCTACGTAACGTGTAGCGCAAGCTATATAGCAGATAGTGAATGCTACATTGTAACACCCCGGATTTTTGCCAACCTGGAGTTAGATGTCCTTGAGCAATGGGTCGATCATAACACCTTACTGACTTCTGAGAACTCAATCCCGAAGTCCCAAATCCCCTCTTCAACCCATTTCCTTCAAAATCTCACCTTTCACCACCTTGTTCTTCAGATTTTTCTAAGTACTTTCATATTAGACACAAATCCTAAAGTTTAAATGATGAAGAACAATACTTAAACTAAAACTAACTGTAAATAGTAAATACATAAATAAAATGGGCTTTTGACCATTAACCTTATGGAATCTCACAAAACGAATAGGTTACTTGGAAAGATCAGCCTCTCCTACCCTAGGACCTTATTATGTCGTAATTAGGGCATAATTTAGTTAAGTACTAAACTAAATAATCAGTAGAATTAGCTTGAACCACTTTAAATACGAATTGCAAGACCTAAAACTTGTAGAATCATTAACGCTACATTACCCTGAAATCTAGGATCAAACTCTAAACCCAGTTGCTCTCGGGAGCACGTTGAAACTTCGCGTCGAACCTGGACCGCACGTCGAAAGTCCGATTGCTGCGAAACTATACGAATATGACCGTCTTATTGGGCTTGACTACCATCTCAGAAATCAAGTCCTAAAGGTACCCAGAAATGCACAACTTGAGCCTGGAGTGAAGTGTGTGAGAAACGCGAATATCTTTAGGAAATGAACTAAAACTTAAGTGAATTGAGTCGATTCGCTTGCAGGCCGAATCTAAGGATTCAGACCGTCGGAATCTGATCCAATTACACCCTCGGATCAGGAGAAATTTTCAACACATGTCAGAGTACTTGTGACTCTGATCGAGTACCGGTGACCGTTGAACTGAATCGGGTCCGCCGCAGTCGATCCTCAAACCCAATCGAACCGAAAACCTAACTCGACCTATATCCAATGTCAGGGAGCTTAAGTTCGACCGCATGTAGAAAAGGGGCCTCCAGAACAGCTCCGTTGAGCCGAAACAGTCAGGTTTTGGCTATAACCTAAGTATACCATGGCCCTGGGGCCATTGAGGTCGATTTTGGGCCTATATAAGGACCTTAAACCCTTTCTCTCCCTTCACATACGAATTTCTAAACATTAGAGAGAGAAGAGAGAAGACAGAGAAGGAAAGTAAGGGAAAGTGAGAGGTAGAGTTAGGGTTTGTTCTCGGGATTCAATCCCGCTGTTCCACGTGCTTAGCTACCACTACCGTATCGCTATTCCAGCAATTCTGATTCCGTTTTCGGATAAGAAATCATAACCCTAATCTGTTTTAAGGATTCAGATAGTGTATGTGATGAAATAGCTAACATATTTCATACTATAGGTTGTCGTTGTGCCGTAGACGAAGGCAAAGTGTTCAAACTGAATCCGTTACGAGTTTACCGGCGAAAGGTGCGGACTATAAACGTTTAGGTTATGGTTTTCAAGGCTTTCAATGCCGGTTAATGATTTATAACTGACGTGGGTGCCATTTCACATGCTAAATGCGATGCCTGATTCGCTTTACGGTTATATATGAACTATGTTGAATATAGGCTATTCCATGTGTAGGTTGAAATGACTGGATATGTCGGGAATTTGGTTTTGTGCTTGCCATGATTATTCACCGTGAACATGTGATTGTTGAATATGTGACAACTCCTTATGAAAGGATTTGCCCTAATATAGCTTATAATTGACTTGTATCGTGTAGGTTGAAATGTGTAGTCTAAGTGTTTGTGGAAATGATTGAATGAGTATGGAATTTGAATCCCTGCTTGCCATGATTATCCGTCGTGGATATATGCCTGTTGTATTCGTGACAACTCCTTGGCGAAAGGACTTGCCCTAATACATGTTATGGCCAACATACGTCATATATGTTATATTGTGTAGTCTAAGTGTTTGTTGAAATGACTGAATGAATATGGATTCATGATTTGTGTTTGCCATGTGTATGGAATGTAAGAACATGATTGATGTGTATTAGACAACTCCTCGGTGAAAGGATTTGCCCTATTATATGTTGAAATCAACATACGTCATGTATGTCGGTTATGTGTAGTCTAAGTGTTTGACAAAATGCCTGAATGAGTTGTTGCTAGATGAACTGTAGTTAATAAGGTAGTTGAGATAAGATTCTCAACCACCTTAGCTATGTACATAAATTCCTTCAAGTAGCTATAAATCTATATGGTGTGTTTGAGTAGAATATGTATATGTAACATGGCATGTTATATGTGTTTCAATGTATTTTCAAATGTTATCCATGGTTGAAATGGTTGTTAAGTGTTGTATGATTACCACATGTACATATTTCTTACATCATATTGTGTTTGGGACTACGACGTAGTCCAGGCAATCGGTAACAACTCCTGTTTGAGTGGCCGAGCTAGTCTCACCACAGTTGATGCGTTCGGTGAATCAGAGTCGTACGATGATTGTCGACAGTGGTTAGTGCCCCATGTCGATTCATTCAGCGTACGCTCGTACCAATCGAACTTGTCAAGTAACCCGATTGACCCGATGTATGTTCACCATGTATGGACGCCATTGTTTGAACCTAAGGTACCAAACTCACCAGTAAAAATCCCGTTTAAACCTTGGTACCTCGATCCGCTAAGACTCATGAGCTAGGCATGGTGGTATGGGACACCATGGTTGAGCTGTCGGCCTACGCTAGGGCGACGAGCCTCCCCGTAGTGACCAGTGAGCAACACCGCCTCGTGAGCCGAATACGGTGGTATGGAACACTGTATTCGAGCTGTAGACCTACACTGATCAAGTGACGAGCCCTTTGTAGTGACCTCGAGCATACTCTGAGACTGCGTTGAGGCGACGAGCCTTTCCGTAGCAACCAGAGTATAAACTAGGCCTACACTGATCAGGTGACGAGCCCTTTGTAGTGACCTAGAACCCCAACATCGTATGAGATTTGCTAGGACTGACGACCCTAGAATGGATCATTGTTTGGGAATTGATATAAGGGAGGTACCTTAGATTCCTAACACTGTTGTATGAATCAATCTAATTAAGTATTGGCTAACATGAGCATGCACCGCATGTGCTTTGGCGAGGAAGAGCACTTTTGGGAGGTTGCCATGTGCGCCGTGAAATGAAGACGTTGAGGGAGTGTAGGCGAGGGCATGCATCATTAATACATATCATGTTTGCATTAATCAGAGTATTTAGGGATGCTTGATTGTATTGCTTTATCATTACTGCTTAATTGAATTGATAACATGTTAACCTTTGCCTCATAGTTCCACTGAGTTAATCACTCACTCCCACGTTACGGGACGGTGTTTTAAACACCAACCAGACCCTGTTTTAGTTTCAGATAATGGCGATGCTTATGAAGCGGGGAGCTGGACTTTTATGATGATGAGGAGGGTTTCTCTTATATGCAGCTATCAGGCGGGTCTATGTAGACCATGTTCTGATCGACGGGGTTACAGGGTTGCTGATAAGATGTCATTACACTTGTTATTTTGCACTTTTGGAACACCCATGTATATTCATTTTGTTCATTTTTGGAGTATACATGTATATATTTAACCTGGTAACATGTTCATACTCTGGAGACTCACAACAGTTTATATATTTTATATATCTATCACAGTCTTCCGCTTGCATAATTTAACTGTCTCTGGAGTATGATATGTTGTTTTGGTATAATCCAACTCATGTTTAATGTACTAATACGAACAACATTCAATCATCATTATCTATGTTGCATAAGTGATGCGTTGGAACTCGGGAGCTGAGCTTCTGCTCGACCCCCGATTTTCAGGGCATTACATACATAGAGGGCAGCATAGCTTGTTGCGTATCCTATGTGGCATTAGGTACGCTACATGCGACTTAAGTTATTTTCATGCACCACATAATGCAAAGGCTAGGCCACGCTACATGCATAAGCCAAACCTTAACAATAGTTTCATGTTTGGAATGGTACATCCTTTTTATCTAGCTAGAGTGTGTGTGTGTGTGTGTGTGTGTGTGTGTGTGATAAGGTCCTTTTGCTTCCTTAGCATCCAGTGGGTACTATTGGAGTTTTGACCTCTAAGCTCAAAGAAGGAGAAGGAGAAGAAGAAGCCAAATCCTTTGGAGTATGATCCTCCAGGAGATCTTGGGGAGCAAATGGAAGGAAACCTATCAATAGCCATCCATCGAACCCACAATGTTGGAGGGGTTGCGCATGCTGCCAAAAAATGTTAATGGTTGGACTAACCCACAATGTTGATAGGATCTCTTTTGGCAATCTCAGGTTAGGTGACAACTCCAGAAATATTCAACTGTCCTTCTCCAAGTGTAACGACTCGGAAAATTCCGTATGATGGCCCGAGTACCACCTCAGGCAGAAATCACTTAGGATCAAATCCTTTAGAAAATTAGATAAAGTTAACTAAGTGCGAAACCAGATTAGCCATGAAATCCGCACTAATCACTTTAAATACGATCTGCAAGACCCAAAACTTGTGGAATCGTTATCGCTACATTACCCTAAAATCTAGGATCAATCTCATTACCCGTCTGTTCTCGGGAGCACATGGAAACTCCGTATTAGATCTGGACCGCACATCGGAAATCCGACTAATACGAGGTTATAGAGTTAGGACCGCCTTGCTGGGCTTGATAATCATCTGGGAGATCAAATCCAGATAGTGTCCCACGGCTATTCACTTAAGCCCGGAGCGAGGAGTGTGAGAACACTTGGTTTTCTTTAGAAATCAAGTCTCATTTAAGTAATCTGAGACTTGATGTTTGCGGGCCAAATATAAGCAATCAGACCGTCGGAATCTGACCCAAATACACCCTCGGATCAGGAGAAATTTCATATACATGGCAGTGTACTCGAAATCCCCGATCGAGTTTCAGTGACCGTTGAACTGAAACTGGTCCGCCACATGCGATCTGAGAAACCGACTGGAACGAAAACTTAACTATACTTAGATCCAATGTTAGTAAGCTTAAGTCCGACCGCACACAGAAAAGGGGCCTCCAGAAGTGCTCCGTTGGATCGAAATGGACTCACTTTGTATATAACCTAGGTATACCTTGACCTTAGGTCAATTTTGGTTATGTTTTAGCATATATAAGGACCTTAAACCCTCTCTCATTCAGCCCATACGAATTTGAAGAAACCCTAGGAGAGAGAAGAGAGAAAAGAGAGAGAAAGTGTGAGAGAAGTGGGAGGATCTCCCTGATACTCTACCCTGTTGTCATACGTGCTTAATCGCCCCGATCTAATCGCTTTCCCGGCGATTCTAGCGTCGTTTCTAGGTAAGAAACCCTAACCCTAATCTGTTCTAAGGTTATGATTGTTGCAAGTGATGAAATAGCTAACCTATTTCATGTCTTAGGTTGCCGTTCTGCCAGTAATTAAGACTTGGTGTTTAACTAAGTCCATTATTCGTTTCTACGGCGTAAGGTGCGGACTTTAGACGTATAGGTTATGGTTTTCAACGCTTTCAATGTCAGATAATGATAGATTCATGATCTGGGTGTAATTGTACATGCACAAACCAATGTTCGTTCTACGTTTCGATTGCGTATACAAATTATGATGTATTATGTATTCCGTATAATTGTAGAAAATACCGTATACGTACAAATTTTGAAAGTATGTTAGCCATGATTAATCACTGTATGAGTATGCTATATATATGTATAATACTTACTTGGCGAAAGGATTCGCCCTAATACATGTTTTTGCTAGTATACACTATGTATGTTGAAAGAGTGTATTATAAGTGTTTGTGAAATTGTGTGTGAGAGTAAGTACTTAGATGAGAGTGCTTTAGATAGGTGTTGAGATAGGATTCTCAACTACCTTAGTGATGTGTATAACTTCCTTCATGCAAGTTGTTAAATTAATTGTTTACTTGTGAAATATATGTGTTTGTATTTCCTGCGTGCCTTGTGCTTTATAACATGCTTGAATTATTTTGTTTATTCTGTTTTACTCTACATACTTCTGGTTAAGGATTGAATGTGATTGGGGCTATGTTATAGTCCAGGCGATCGGTAACAGACTTGAGTTCGTGGTTGAGATTCATTTCGCCACGTAGGATGTGTTTGACAAACCCGAGTCGTACTTCGATTGGCGGCAGTGGTTAGGCCACACGAAGTGCTTGCCGCTTCATGTCGTTCAATTGGTTGTGCGCTTGTGCTAGTCGGGCTCATCAAGTAACCCGATCCGTCTAATGTATGTTCACCATGTTTGGACACCTCTGTTTGAACCTAAGGTACCAAGCTTACCAGTGGAATCCCTTTAACCGTGGTACCTCGATCCGCTAAGACTCATGAGCCGGGCATGGTGGTATGGGACACCGTGGTCGAGCTGTCGGCCTACGCTGGGGCCACGAGCATCCCCGTAGTGACCAGTGAGCAACCAAGACTCGTGAGCCGAATACGGTAGTATGGGACACTGTATTCGAGCTGTCGGCCTACACTGATTGGTGATGAGCCCTTTGTAGTGACCTCGAGCATACTCTGAAACTGTGGAGAGGCGACGAGCCTTCTCGTAGTAAACAGAGTATAAACTAGGCCTGTATTGATAAGGTGATGGGGGAGTGGTGCAACAATTCCGTGTAACAGCCCTGGCAGCCCTTGCAGCGACCTAGAACCGCATCATCGTATGAGATTATCTAGGATTGACGACCCTAGAATGGATCATGTTTGGGAATAGTACAAGGGTGGTACCTTAGTTTCCCAATACTGTTGTTTGAAATGGACTAATAACAACTCGGTAATCATGCTCATCATCGCACTGCATGTGCCTGGAAGATGTGGAGCACTGAGGGATGAACGCATGCCGCGGACGTAAGATGGTGTCACATGAGGGAGTATGTTGGTGAGGGCATGCATCACGACTGCATTTTATACTTGTATTAACAAGAGTACTTAGGATTGTTGATTGTACTGCTTTATCATTACTGCTTGACTGATTTGATAACATGTTAACCTATGCTTTATTGTTCCACGGGACGGTGTTCTGGACACCCACCAGACTCTGTCTTAGATGTAGGTACCGATGATACACAGGAGGCTGAGCCTGATTATTATGACGATCAGGATGAGTTTTCTTTCATGCAGTTCGCTGGAGGCTTCGCGTAGGCTATCCAGATTTACAGGGCTACAGAGTTTATGATTATAGTTGTACCATTTTGACATTTTGATTCAGGAACAAATACATGTATATGGTGACTCAGTTGGTATTCATACTCTTGAGATCGAGATGGTTTTGTTTTATACATCTATATATATATATATATATATATATATATATATATCTTTCAGTCTTCCGCTTGCGTTTGTACATGGATCTGGAGTATGAATTACTGTTTTGGTATAATCCTACTCATGATTATTACACTAACACCGACAACATTCAATCATAAGCATTTGTGTTGCATAAGTGATGTTTTGGAAGTCAGGGGATGAGTTGCTACTCGACCCCCGATTTTCAGGGCGTTACAGCAAGCCTACCGATCATGGGGGACTCCTACCTAGCAGAGTTATTGGCAATCAAGCTGACATCATTCACTTCTCAGAATGCTTTGTTGGGCCATTATTGGTGGAAGGAGACTCTCACAATAGTATTGCATGGGCTATCCAGGTAAGACAACTCCATGACTGATTCATTACCAGTTCACTGGCTCATTCACGGTTCATCGTACCCATTTTTAAAACTTCACTATCAGCGCAGCCTTCAAATTTCTCATACCAATGAGTTAAGGTTGACTCCGTCTCCCATGGAGATGACTTGAACCAGAATTCCAGGTAAGACAGTTCCATGGTTGATTCATTACCAAGGATGAGACGTCAACAAACTCTTACTGGTGATTCCTGTCCATTATCTTGATAGATTTTTTAATGCTCTTTCCTTTTGAACAATTTTTTTCTTGATTATCATATGGCTTTGATTAAATGACTAGTCTATAATAGAAAAAAGGAAAAAACAAGTTTAACTTTAAAATGGTGCCTAATTTGGTAACAATGGTTTTCACAAGCTTAAGCTTGATGGATCAAATATAACAGATATAATTACCCACAATGAATAAGCGCATGCCAAGGAGCAATAGATGGAAGGAGAAACAAAAATGGTAAATGCATCAAACTCCCTACTATCATGTAGTAGTACATGCAACCAAAATTAGCTCTATCATCAACAGGTTAGACAAACCTGCCAAATAGAATCTTCTTTGTTTTACTAGATTTTTTCAATATGTTCCAGGAGAAATAAAATTGGTCGTCAACAGCCATGAGTCCGCAGACACAAGCGAAGTTATACTCTCTCTTAGGCGTAACATATGAAAATGAATCTACACTCCACTAAGGACAAGATGGAACAAATGAATACAAGCAAGAGCAAATGGTATACTCCAAACAACATCAAAAAGAAAATAAACCATACCGGTCCCTAAAGGATTAAACAGTTAGTGGATATGCAATTACAAACCTGCTCTCCGTTGTCCGATGTTACTCTAAATAATGGCCAAGCTTTTGATTCAGGATCTCTCAACACCTCCATCTTATAGGAAGTAATTATACTCGGATCTGTAAAAGAAATTATATTGAAGTTCGGCTCATCTCATCAATTAAAAAAAAAAAAATCCAGACAGGTAGAGTTACTGAGAAATTTTATAGAAAAGTCTAGCAAAAATGCATCACCTATTGTTGAAATATACTTCCTTACAGCAGTATATCCTTCTGGCCAGATGTATCGCTTGTTGTGAAAAAATTCCGAGTCCGTCACAATCTTTCCTGAAAGATTAATTGTGTCCACACAGAAGTAAAATGAGTGAACTTCATCAACTAGTTCCAAGCAAAATTGCCCTCACTTCTACTCAGTTAATTAACAAGGTACGCTGAAGTGGTTCAATGAACATCAAATGTTTGCACGATGTTGAATTAGTGAGAAGAGAATGTAGTGAACTTAGGTTTCAGAAAATGACCAAGGTTCACAACACGAAGATCTTCAATTTCAAATGGGCAAGATGCCATGCATTTCTGTGTGCGTTCGTCTCCTGTATAATCTTCACTAGAATCTGACATTCCCTCATCCTCCTCACTTGCACTCTCATCATCATCAGCCTTATTGCCCTTCTGCCGCTTTTGCATTCTGTATGGAAGTTTTCCTTCACGGAGGTACCTGGTAAAAGCCATCCAAAATGCCAAATAAGATAACCATACACACAAAAGTTAAACAATTTTTACTAATGCAATAGAAATAAATTGTCAAAGATTATAACCCAGAAATGTGTCATCAAGACAGGTATCTCAGATGAACAATTGAGCCTATCCAACCATTCAGGTTGGGATCCAGCCTATCCAGACATCCAAATTAAAGATCTGGACCGCATCAAGGGTCCACACCCAGCCAATCAATGAACTGGACCAGGTAAAGAATTTGATGACAGATCAGGACCAATTCAGCCTGATTGGGTTGTGGGACCATAGATCGATTTGGATTGCGTTGATTGATGAGAGGTGGGACTGTGGGCCCCACTAGTCAAGCCGCAGACCCTTACAATCCTTACAAACAAACTGTGGGGCCTCTTTGGAGGGTTTGTACAGATCATACAGTCCCAACAGTCCACACGATTGCTATATGTGCAGTTTTAGCAGGTTTGGATTATTTACATTTAGGTTCACTATTTGGATTGGAAGCTTATCTGCAAGCTGAGTTAGGACAATGTTTCTTTAAAGGCCAATAGAAAGCAAGTCAAGGTTCTAGAGACTTCTTTCCAGAGTCTTTAATGGAGCCTATAAATAAGCCACCAGGCTATATGCTTAGAACAATGTTGATTGTTTGAAAAAAATTACAAAAAATAAAATAATTTAATACAGTTAAACCTTTAACTAAACAATGTTGATTATTTGAACAAATGAATACAGTTAACTTTTTTGGTTTTCCTACAAAAGCATTCTAGCCAAGGAGAGATACTCTTCTAGAATCTAGCAGTGTGATTCATCTAGATACCTTTGGTGTGATTCCATATGGTTTACTACTTAGTGGTCTGGTCCTCAATTCTGCTTCAAGTGATCAATCAAAAAAAAAAAAAAAAAAATCTGCTGCAGGTGAAGAGATCATCAATTATGTGGCATACCGTAAAAGTTTTGATCATTGTGGGGCTGATCTATGGAAATCTCCTTTATTTGTTGTTCAACCACCATACAGTTTGGTTGTGTAGTTGTGCCTCATGAGTATGTTTGTGGCCTGCTTTCGCATATAGCCATTTCGGTGGTTTAGAGTAGGTCATTGTGCATCTATGGTTTGATTTGAAGATCAAGTGGAGTTACAGAGATCATGAATAGAAGTAAAAGGTTCCCCCTATTCATCATCAATCGGCCCCTACGTGTGTGGGGGTGGTCATTAATCCGTTCTTTTCTTAAAACAAGTACTCAGTGAGTTCAAGTTCTTCCCCAGGTGTTTGATCTCTTCTTTTCTTTAAATATGTATGTCAAGAATGATGTTAAGGGTAATCTTCCACCTTCATACAAGTCGATGAATCTTCAAATTACATTGGCCAAACTAAATGGTGCAAATTATTTACAATGGACCACATCCATAGAAGTACTTTTTACAAGAAGGAAATTAAAGTACATAACATCCCAAAGCCTGATAAAAGCTCAAAAACATTATGAATATTGGGTGGCAAAAAATGCTCAAATTAGAGCTCTTTTGTTGAATAGCATGGAACTGCATATTAGTGCACTTGTTATCTTCTTTTTTTTAACAGCAAAAGAAGTGTGGAAATTTTTGAAAGAGATTTATTCAAATGAGAAGATTTTGACTCATATATATGAGTTGCTCCAAAACATTTTTGCATTTCGACAAGGGGATAAGAGTGTAACAAGTATTATTTTGGTGTTGCGGGGTATGTGGGAAGATTTGAATGTTATCAGCCCGTGTACATGACAGTTACCAAAGAAACAATGCCAATTTTTTCTCAAATAAATTTTACGAAAAGAAAATTAGAACCTGAAGATTACTAATTAATAATTAAGATATACAAGTAGTAAGTAATACAAAATTACAAATATAAATTACTAGTTACTACCTTACTATTTCCACACTTCAATTTCAAGTTCCAATAATGAATCAAAATAACATTAGCAATTTCTACATTGTTAGATACCAACTAGAATTAGTAATTAGGAAGTAGAATTCTAATCCAGATTACTAATTAGTGAATATAAATTTTGAGCTACATTTTCCTTGCTTACTGAAATTATCTATATTTTATATAGTTTTTTAAACAAAAAAAAAAAAAAATGATAAATCATACAGTGAATAGCCACAACCTAACCAGGTCTCCCAAAATTGCTTGGCTCTGATAGTTTGGCATTTGGACCAGGAAAGCCATCCACCCGGAGCAAGTTGCACTCAAACACGGGGTTTTGTATGGACCAGCCCGTTTTATTGGGCAATTCCGGTGTAATCCAGTCCGGGTTTTAAAAGAATGCTATGGACAACCAAAGAGACCTAATTCTAGACTCCTAATAAAAGCTCTTGCAATCTTTACTAAATAAAGACTCCAAAGAATCAAGTTGAAACTGCACAAAGGGTTCTTATCTCTTAAAAGTCTCTAAGGACAACTCAACCAGTGAGGCACATCGGCCGAACCACAGGAACCACAACTTGGGCTTTTGGGGCCAACATCTTCATCGCAGACTTCTTGCAATCATTCCATCTTGCATTACTCAACATGTCGGGCCTCCCAAAGCTTGGAGGACCCAAATACAACCATATATCTGCCGTCTGCACTACAGTGGTTTCTTCCTCAACCTGCGAAACCCCTCAAAGCTTCAAATCACCATCCCCTATTATCTTCTTCACCACAGTGAAGAATAATCCTCCTCAACCTACCAATAAGTCAATGAGATCAACCATCTGCTTGTCACTAAAGTCCCTCCAAAGATTTAAAGTCCTGAAATTTCATACAATTGAAGAACCTTTGCTCTTGACATTGCAGCCCAGCACTACCCAACAAGTCCTCCCTCAGTTTTATTTGCAGTAAAACTTTTGATTGCTCATAAACCAGAAGATAACAAGATGAAGGTAATAAAGAAAATAATAATGCAATGAGCGAAAAGAGCACTTTTCAATACAAAGATTAGCTTTCTTCAAGTGCATAAAGAGCATTTTCATTTCTAAACGTATACATACATGGTTGCTTCTTCTAAGCTTTGCTTGAAACTTGTATGCCTGCACTTCAAATGGTAGCAAGAGAGGAGGCCTCTGAGAAATGAAATGACCTGTTTCACATTGATCCTGGACAAAACAAGACAAGGATGTAAGTATACAATGCCCTTCAAAAGTATCAATAATAGCATTGGCTCACCAAAAATTGACGGACTTTAGGATAATAATCCTCTCAATATCAGCCTAAGGAAAACACCAAACACTATATACAGACCAGAGCACCAACAACTTCAGAGTAATACCAGACCTTGCGAAATCATGGGTCCCAAAAAATTGCACAGGAACTCTCTCTCCCAACCTTGGCTTTAGACACCTTTTTGCATCAATATGTGAATCATTGACAACAATAGCAGGCCACATGGCATGCCCTGTAAAAGACATCACTAATCACCACAATGGATTGCCATGAAGGTGCTAAATTGAACAAATTTAAATATAAGAACAATGAAGATACAAAAAGATAAATAGTAATAGTAACTCCTTGAGTATGTCATAAACTCAGCCAAACCAGTACTCCTATGAGCATAGACTCCTTTCATACGAGTACGCATTTATATACAAGTCAAAGAAAGTGGATTAAGAAGGTGCAAAGATTGCACAATAAATAATGATTGTCCAAAACATACTTTGGAAACTGAATTAGCTGGCACAATAATGAAAATGTCGCTAAAGGAAATTCCTAGCACAAGATAAATTCAAGGTATGATCTACAACCTAAGCTCTAAGGAGCCATATTCAGATATTCCTCCTCAATGCCTGTGGAATAATATTGATGGTGTGCTTGGATGCACTGTCAAATTGAACCACAATTATCAGCCTAATGAAGACAAAGGAACCTAACTCTAATTTCTTCCTCAACATTAATATTCAGGTTCTACACTCCAAACTGGAACTATCACTTCAATTCAGAATTCAGGTGAATGTAACTGAAGTTGAGGGCTGGGTCCGCACCATAAATACTAGGAAATATCATTATTTCCAGTCATTTCCTCTTTCATTAAATGTGCATATTCTCGTCACAGTTTTGCATGACATGCAACCTTAATCTATATAACGAGGACATAACACCTTATATTTCTTGCCGCATTGATGCTTACATGTGCAACACCCTTGGACACAGCTCAATATATAACACTTCTTTTAAAGAGTAAATGGAGATTTATTAAAGGCCCAGCGACAGCCAACAAGAAAAGAAGACGAGGACAAAAACACCAAAGAAGGGGGGACCCAAAGCTCGGCAAACAACCAAAAACAAAAACAAAACAAAACAAAACAAAAAAAAACCCACTCGTCATCTTGGAGGCTTTACAAGAGACCCCTAATCAGAAACAAACGCTAAGACATTAGCTAGAACCGCCCCAATAGACAGGGAAGAGTTTTGGAAACATCTTCTATTCCTTTCTGTCCATGTTGCCCACCAAACCATTGGAAGATAAATGTGCCGATGGGTTTCATCCTTGACTCAAAGCCCTTCCCTATGCCAACCCCAAAGAAGATCCCAGACATTGCTTGGCATGGGCCAAGACGAGGTGAAAGAAGAGAGGGCATGCGACCACACCTAGGAGGTGAAGGGGCATGAGATAAATAAATGATCCACTACCTCCTCAACATTCAAACAAAGACAGCATCTATTCATAATAACCAGTGAGCGCTTTTGAAGGTTATCGATCGTGAGGACCCTCTTCTGTCCTACAAGCCACGCAAAAGCCACAACCTTAGCCCCCCCAGGGGAAACGAAGCAAAGTCTATCAAGAAGCCAAGTAAACTCTTCCACCTCTTGGTCCAAAAGGTCCCTTCTACGTGGGGGAGTCCAACAAACATTGGGTCCATTGAAGGAGAGACAGTCTGCGACTAGAATATTTGGAATGGGGGAAAGGTTTGGGCAAGAGGGACATCACCACACCACACATCGTCCCAAAATCTAACTTGGGTCCCATTTTTGAGTGAGAAGGATATGCCTTTCTTAAAGACCGAATTGGAAACCTTGTATAAGGAGGTCTCCTTGATCTCCCATCCCCCCATCTGCAGCCCATATTTGGATGCAATCGTTTCCCTCCAAAAGCACCCTTGCTCTGTGCCAAACCGCCAGAGCCATTTCCTAAGAAGAGCATTGTTCATACAGAGAAGATTCTTCACCCCAGCTCCTCACTCATTAAGAGGTTTGCAGACTTCTTCCCACCTTAAGAGATGAAATTTGTTACTATCTTCTGCACCTTTCCATAGGAAATCTCTTCTGAGTTTATCTGATCTCTTCCGAACTGAAGCACAACATTTAAACAAAGACATGAAGTAAAGTGGCATGTTGGAGAAGGTTGTCTTAATGAGAGTTAACCTCCCACCCAAGGAGAGACATCGACTCCTCCATTAAGAGAGAAACTTCTCAATTTTCCCAATAACCCTACCCCAAAGATGAGTAATTGGTTTCCCCACGCATAACGACAACCCTATGTAAGAGGAGGGGACGGATCCTGCCTTACAACCGAAGATCAAAGCATAAAAAGAAGTATCTTGTTTGGAGAGATGAATGCCTAGAATCTCGCTCTTACTCAAATTGATCTTCAAGTCGGAAATTGCCTCAAAACAAACAGTGATCGTACAAAGATTATCTACCATAGATGGTTCTGCATCGCAAAAAATGATAGTATCGTCTGTAAATTGAAGGTGGGAGAGAGGCGCTACCAGATTGGAAACTCTAAATCTGCTTATGAGGTTGGATTGTTGCCCTCTTGATAGCATCCGATTGAAAGCTTCCGTCACGATCAAAAACAAAGGGATAGTGGGTCACCCTAGTGAAGACCCCTAGTAGGTTTGAAGAAGCCTTTAGGGGCTCCATTCACAAGTACCGAACACATATACGAACGGACACGAATCTGCATCAACGTCTCCACTTATCACCGCAGCCCATCTTTTTCAGCAAGTAGTCGATGAGGTCACACTCCACATGATCATACGCTTTCTCAATATCTAGCTTGCAAATGATAACTAGCTTTTTTCCTCTAAATCTGAAGTGAAGACAGTCATGAGCTAGAAGTGCATTGTCCAAAATCTGATGACCCCCCATAAAAGCTCCTTGACATTCTGAAATAATATTACGTATGACATTCCGAAACCACAAGGCAAGGATTTTAGCTATGATCTTTTAGGGACTTCCAATGAGGCTTATCATCCTTGATATTTTCAGCTCCTTTCTTCTTTGGGATGAGAGCTATAAACGTTGCAACGTACGCCGAATGGAGATGGCCATGAGAGAAAAACTCAGTGACAAAATTTAGAACATCACCTCTCACAATGTTCCAAAACACTTGAAAGAATGCCAACGAAAAACCATCCAGCCTCGGGGCCTTATCCTAACCTAGGTTGTCCATAACCTCCTTAACTTCTTCTTTTGTAATCAGACGTTCCCACTAATTTGCAAAATCCTCCAACAGAGAGGCGAAGGGGAGGAAGTCAGCTGAGGTCTAGCCCAAGAATCCTAGGAAAGAATCTTCTCATAAAATGAAACTATGGCTTTACATACCTAGGATTTTTCTTCAAATATTTCGTCATTAACCGATATAACATATATTTTGTTGTTTCTAGCTCTAGCGGAAGCTATATTGTGGAGAGAAAAAAAAAAAACTCGTATTTCTATGTTCCTCCTTTAGCCAAAGAGCTCGTGGGCGTTGTCGCCATTTAATTTCATCTTCTTTTAAACGTTTAGAATACTCTTTAAGTAACAAACTTCCCCTATTCCTATCTTCTTTATACATCACGTGACCTTCTTCCTTAAAGTCAAGAGCGTGGATCTCCTCAACCATGCTTGATGTCTCAGCTTCCCCCCATACACCTCCTTGCACCACACATTGAGCTTCCCTTTAAGGTATTTCAGCTTCAGATGCAACAAAAATCCAAGCTCCTCGTGACCTTGGAAAGGCTTCCACCATTCCCCCATGAGGTCATGAAAACCTTCAACCTCGAGCCGCAACAATTAAAACCTAAAAAGATTGGGTCCCCAACTATCGTGCGTAATAAAGAGGAGAATTGGCCTATGATCAGAAATTGTTCTGGGCAAGCCCTTTAGTTGGATCAAAGGGTATTTGTTCAACCATTCAAGAGACACCATGAATCTGTCGATACAGGTCAATATATTAGTAATATGCGAGAAATAATCCTATACAATCAACGACACATAAGGTTATGGTGTTGTCAAGCTATGTGGGCCCCACAATGGTGTGCGCGTGAAATCAAGCCACCCATAAGACGCACTCAGTTTATTTATGCCCAAGGAGTAAGTTGACTTTTGACCCAAGGTCTTTTTCTCATCTGATAAAGCATGGAAAGAAGCCTCTTCCCTCCCATGTGTGTGTGTCACTCGTCTCCCTCCCTCCCTCCCTCCCTCCCTCCCTCCCTCCATAAGATATCCAATGTTTTTTCGTATCATTATCAACGGATGTATCACACCCTTGGGATACAAGAACATATCGGTTATCACATCATTGGATGTATCATTGTTTTTAGGAAACATAGGGAAACCTTGGGAAATTAATCAAATTTTTCAATGAAACTTCAAAGGATGTTAGAAAAGACATCAATACATGCTTACAAATCAAAAGATCACAAAAAACAAGTGCACATAATAGGTTTCCTTTGTATAAGGTTCTAATTTATGAGTTGTTTGACTGAAGTGAAACAATTATATTCAAAATTAATTCATATGATTTATAAATCATAGAAATATGTATAAAAACACTATCAATTTTAAAAATTGCACAAGTGGCATACAAGAAATTGAAATTAAATTATGGCTCATAAGTCATAACCCAAAAATTAGGTTTATTTCCTCACCCAGATAAGATTGGTAGACATATATTGGACAGTTAAGAAAGAAAAATATCCAATTGTCTGATTTCAGAAAACAACTATCCACATTAACAAACAGGATCATGCAAACAATTTGATTTTGGGATTATGACTTAGCAACGGTGGGTTCCACAATATAATTGGTTGAATTTAAGTTAATATGTGACCCTTGTACAACTTCTTAGTGCATTGGGCATGTGATGCCAAACTATCATACAAAACCCCTTTTTAAAGGTTCGCAGCTTATGTGGGCCACACCATGATGTTTATGTGAAATCCACCCACCAAGTAGGGCACCCAATGTTAGGCCCAGAGCCCAAAAATTAACCCCATCCATGATCCAGGTGGACCACACAATTGGAAACAGTGCACACCCCAGGCCCAAAAAAAGCCCCATCCATGATTCAAGTGGACCACGTGATTGGAAACAGTGCACAAGGCAATTCTCACCCTACAAGTATTTTCCTCGATGTGGCCCACGTGAATCATGTTTGGGCTTGATTTTTGGGCCCCACACCTAAATTTTGTTGTGGCATCTAATGGTTGGAGTGGATTTCATAAAAACATCATGGTGGGCCCTATAAAAATTAAGGGTGGATGTTTCTCTCCAAACTATTTCCTTTAGTGTGGACCACCTGAATCACAGGTCGGCCTGATTTTTTGGCCCTAGGCCTAATGTGGGATTACATATCAAATGCCTGAAGTGTCACATACACATCAAGGTGGGCCCTATAAAAAAATAAGGGGTCCCATAAAGAAATTAATATATTAGCCTCTCAGCAAGGATGCCCAACCTTACTTTTTAATGGGGCCCGCCGTAATGCATTGTGTAAAATCCACACCGACCATTAGATGTGTAATCTCATGTTAGGTTCAGGGCTAAAAAATCAAGCTGAGATGTGATTCGAGTGTGCCACACCAAAGGAAACAGTTTGGAGAGAGACGTCCACCCTTGATTTTTATAAGGCCCACCATGATGATTATATGAAATCCACTCCAACTATTAGAAGACGCAACAAAATTTAAGCATGAGGCCCAAATATCAAGTCCAAATGTGATTCACATGGGGCCACCAAGGGAAACAGTTTGGAGGGTGAGAGTTGCCCAGAATACTATTTCCAATTGGTTGGTCCTCCTAAATCACAGATGGGGCTGACTTTTGGGCCTTGGGCCTAACATTAGGTGACCCACTAGGTGGTTGGGGTGGATTTCTAATAAACATCACGGTGGGGCCCAACCTTTAAATACCATGGGCGAATGACGCAAGCACCCTTTTTATTTTGAAACGACTAGTCTCCCGACACAAACGTAAGACAGCAAAAGAGAAAAAGAGAGAAAAATAGGAAGAGAGAGAAAGAAGAGACAGAGAGAGAGAGAGAGATGAAGCAAAGGAAGAATTGCGACATAAGTTTTTTTTTTTCATTCTCCTCTCTTTTTTCTTAAGAAAATGAAACCCTCTTATATCGATGATATCATCGATACCTATTCCACATTGCATCGGTGAGATCGGCAATACAATGTGATATATCATCAGTATATCGTCCACACCAAAAAAGTTGGGGTACTTCCCAAGGGTTTTGTATCATCAAAAATATTAGCCAAAAATATCAATATTGCAAACGCTAATGATACCAAATCCCAACAAGTGATGCCCCAATGCTTCAAAATAGGTTATCCATACAATAGTTAGCAAAACACCATACAACTAAAAAAAAAGGAAACGTATAACAAATGTTCGCATTTAATTCAATTCCAATTCTAGATTTTTTTTTTTTTAAGGTCAAAAGTTCAATTAAAGAAATGGCAGTGTCAAAATGGAAAATGAATCGTTCAAATTTAATACAATTCATGGAACAAAAAAAAAAAAAAAAAGTAAAAACGACTATATATTTACATGTGCCGCATACTGTATATAAATAAGACTAAAATGCAAACCCTCAATTAAAATTGTTAGAACTTAGAATCTCTAAATAAATGAGTAACAGTGTCTGTAGATGATTAAATAGTGGGTTAAAATCACTCTTTGCCTCTCTCAAGCATTTCCAAGTTATCCCTATTATTAATTGACCCCTCCATCCATTTTTTTTATCCACCTTCCACTCAATTCTACCAATCTCTATATCCAAACCACTCTCAAAAGATCCTTTTTAATAAAATGACCAACTTTTTTTTTTTTAATGTAAATTTATTTTGCCCAAAACAAAGCCTTTTCCCAATGTCAACTTTTTTTTAATGGCTAGCAACTAAAAGTTTAGCAATAAAGAAACCAGAAAAGAGATACAATGAGGAAGATAAGCAATAAGAAATCAGCCCTCTTCTCCACAAATATAGGAAGAAGATCCCTCCAGCACATCCAATCACGCATCGAAGTTACAACCCTTAAAGTGGATAACCACTAAGGCCCATATATACACCCTCCCTTCAACTCTACGAAAGAACACATAGTTACTTTCCAATTTGTTGTGAAGAGATTTGTTATTCATTTCCACTTTTTTTAAGGATCTATTGTTAATTCCATAATGACAGAAGGCGAGACAACAAAGATAATCTCAATAAAATGTTCTTCCTTACTAGGAAAGGCCCCCATTTCTAGGCCAAGAACAAGGTTTCAATTGACCCCAACATTACCAACTGGAATACAAGAAGGAGATAAAAATCTCCCCCACGGGAATGAAGCAACATTGTAGTGGGTGAACAATTGATTTTTACACCCCCAATCTTTTAGACATAGGGATCACACATTTGTGATAATCATAATTCTCCATCAGAGATTATCACTAGTCAAAAATATTCCTTTTGGCATAAAATTGCCCTGGGTGGGTCAAGATAACACCATGCATAAGCCAAAGAGACAACTTGGCTCATTCCTCCAATATTTTGGGCATACAATGGGACTTAACAAAGAATAGGCTAGAATTTTCACCCTTCCATCTCTATCTTTATTTACCAAAGAAAGAATAGCTATGCATCCTATCTTGAAGCCTTATGAAATCACCGATCTCCTCATCGTTGAGGTATCTTCAAAAGATTGGAGAACAAGGAATAGCATCCCCCTTCCATGTTAAAACAACAAGAGATGCAATCCCCTTGATTTGACGAGACCCTATACAGTCTTGTGAATAAGAACTGAAGTGCAATTTTATTAAGCCAAGTGCCTTCCCAACAAAATCAGATAAGAGGCTTGTTAAGCAAGCATCATGTCTACCGCTTGTTAGATGAGCTGGTAGAGAATACCTAGTGTGTGTGAATGATCCAGGGTTCGATCCTGGGTAGTGTTACCTATAAAAAAAAAATAAAAAAATGAAAGATGATTTTCCCAATTAAATCAACTAAAAGGCTAGCTTTCCAAGTGAAATTGTGGGAATTGAGAAGGAAAGTAAATAAAAACAATCTCAAGAAGAAACATAACGGGAAGGAAATCAAAGAAAATTGAGACATGGAGCATCGGTCAAGGGAAGTACATGCCAAAAGGAGCGGATAAGGGCAAATGGATTTTGAATATGAAAGATGGAACACACCATAAAGCCATTGTTGTCAAATGTCGCATATATCATGCAAAGTCATAGATGCAACTAGCCCAAATCATTTGCATGTCACCAGTCAAAACCATTTGTAACCATCATAGCAAGTAATTGGCATATTGGTTGTTATTACTATGATGATCTATGATAGCCAAATCTTTCAAATCCCTTAGGTCTCCCATGCTAGATAAGGAACAACATGTGTATCGGTGATGCACCGGTTATGCGTGAGGTAGTGAAGTTAACATTGTAACTTGAAAACAAGTACCATATTGGTCATGCAAGTACGTCTCTCTGGAACTCACTCACATATGGATCTTGATAGTAAGATGTCAATAGGAACATAGGCCCTAAAGAACATGCTTCATGCAAGCCACTACTCACATGAACATCAAAATGCGTGATGTGGTGGTCCTTCAAGCTGGGATCCATACTCAAAAAAGGATTGCTCCAGATCCCTTTCAAGGTCATCTGGCTTTACCTAGCATTCAACTCCTTTAGATACATTTAATGTGAAAGAAGGCACTTAAAAGAAGCCACTTTTCATGCTTGATCCAAATGGAATGCTTTCTTATCACCTCTGGTTTCTGGGTTTATTTGACATTTTTTTACTATTTCTATGACATGAAACCTACATGTCACCTTTAAGATGCGATACCTAGATTTCCAAAATAGGCAACACACCTCTGAAATGTATGTTTACAATACTTAAAATACTAGGTGTAAAAGCTGTACTTAAGCTACATTTTGTGCAATATCCATGTTGTATCAGGCTATCATAGCATTTAAGGCTCCACAAGGAGACACTATTGAATACATTTCCATATGCAAGTAGAGATAAAATTTGCTTCCCAAGTATTTTTGGATGGCATCATGGAAGAACATCTTTTCAAGTCTTTGGAGGATGGAATATGTAAATAGGATTATTATTATTTTTAGCAAATAACTAGAGGAATATATAAAAAGAAGCATGAAGAATACAAAGAGGCGAGAAAACATTTTTTGAGGGATTCAAAGAACCAAGAAAACAGTCAGGGGAAAACAAATGAAAACTATCGAAAAACTATAGGGCAAGTTAGCCAAGATAAATGGAGTGTTATAACAGGAAGGAACATTAAACTACAAAACTAGTCCATTCTCTCCCAATCTATGGCATCAACAGCCCTGCAGACTTAGGAGATGCCAAGTCCCAATCGGCAATCGCCCCTTTCATTTTATCCAGCAGGGCAGCAGCAGAAATCTGGATATCTTTGAATATTCTAGCATTTCTTTCTTTCCAAATCTCCTTGCAGACAGCAGAAGTCACCGTGCACCAAAGGGTCTTGCCTCTACCACTAAGAGGACGGGAGCTCCAATTGAAAGGTTGCACCTCCAAAGAAGAACAAAAAGACCAATCCACATTGAATTCTACTTGAAAAGAGTTACAGGCCTCCATAGCAATCCAACAGTAAAGGAACAGATGACGGTTGCTTTCTTCGCTTCTTTTGCACATAATACATCTGTTCGGTAGGAGCATTCCACAGCATTGCAGATTGTCGACTGTCAAAAATTTGTCTAACTGTTAACCACATAAATGCTGCAATTCCAATGATTTGGCATACTTTACCTTCTCATTGATTGATAAGCATCAAAGTGTGTTGCTATGAACCTGCCGAAAAGATCCCATTCCCAGTTCTAGTGTTTGCAGTCGAGGGAGAAAGCCGTACCTTGTTAAAGCAAGCTATGGAGGGACTGGAAATCTTCCATCTCTTCAACTTTCAACTTCCTTCTTAGAATGACGATCCATGACAAAGTTTCCCCGTGCCATTCCACAGTCCTTCACGGATATATGTCTCGTGCAGGCCAATTTGTATAGCCTTGGGAATCTAATGGGTAATGAACTGTTACGAATCCATTAGTTTTCCAAAAAAGAATCAATTCACCATTTCTCACAACTAAACTCTTCTCGCAGAAATCTTCCCCACTGATTCAATCTATCCCACATCCCCACAATGTCCCTTCACATATTGAAAACTGGGAACCTTCAATAAATTCGACGGTCTCATCCTCTGTTTTCTTCCCCATATTTCTCTACTATCACCCTACTAATGATGGTGGTGGAGATACGATAGCAGGTGCTTCCGCATTATAATGTACTTCGAAGTCAACAATCAACATATGCTATTTGAGATTAAGAGGGAGTTTAGGGAGTTGCAAAGGAAAAGATGAATGGCTTACTTGACAAAGATTGGGACATCAATTAGAGGAGCAGCTTGCAAAGATGCAAAAACTAGTCTGCCTATATAGAAACATAAAATAAAATGCATAAGAAACTAGTAGTGCAAATAAACCCATGTTTGTCTCAATCTTCATGAATCTTCATGGACTTCTATTGATTTGAGTACCCATCGAATATGATAACAAATCAGTGCCCTACATAATAGAATCAATCAATAACGACAACATCATCATCATCAAAGCCCTGTACCAGCTAAAATCAACAACAGGAAAGTGAAAATTGTGCATGTTGTGGTTCCATGAAACATGGCATGCTAATTGCTTAGTATAAAAGATGTAAAAATGGACTTACTTTAATTGAGAAGTGTTGGAAAAACAAAAATATGATAAATAATGCACCATGGAGTTATATAGCAGAATCACTGACAAACCTGTAAGTTTGGCCCATATGATATCCCCAAGCTCCAAATCTTGGCAGTAATCAATATCAGCAGCCAACACAAGCATCTCGTCATAATTCAGGCCTTTCTTCACCTTGTTTGGAGAGCTACATTCTAACTTTAAATGAAGCATCTCCTTGGGAGAAATATAGAATTTCATCTTTTCATCCAGAAGGACTAGACTTTCATTTTCATTATCGTTGTATTCAATCTGCAGTTGGTTCTGAAAAATATCAACTGGCTTTCGATTGCATGCATAGATGCAAAGAACAAACATGCCTACGCATATACCTTACGTATCTATGCAACCATGCACGGACAGACTTACATGCATGCATATGTACATATACATATAACAAAATGTAAATGGTACAATTGTAAATTGTAATGCCCCAGAAACCTTGGAAGACAGCTTATCAAGCCAAAAAAAAAAAAGAGGCACAATATGAGATAGCTGAAGAGGAACTTGCTAAAAGAAATGTTACCAATTTAAAGTTTTCAGCAATGAAACAGATGAAAACATATAATAGCACTTGGATGCACTACTGAATTGATTTGCAATTACTGATCCAACAAAGATGAAGTAACCAATTCATAATTTCCTTAGGATCATATTGAGGATCAAAGCACAATACTTTTCAAGATGGAGTTTAAAGAAAACAACAATTTGACAGCCATTTCCACGTCTCAAATAATAGGACACATCAGCCTTTTATCATTGCCATTGTTCCCAATTCAACTCTATTGTGCATCAAAACATATCCATGGTACAATTAGATCAGCATGTGAATGGTGAGAGAAGCATACATGGTGCTGCTTGGTCTCTGAATTATACCCAGCAACAGAACCTGCATACCATTTTTCGTCCCTTGGCCAGTACACCTGCATTTGTCCATATTAAACTTTATGTGCAAGGTCTGCATCTAAATCTTGTCATCTATTTACTTCCATATGGAAAGAGTTAAGAAAAGGGATGAATAAAATTTCAAGGAACCACTCACCTTGCATTTCAAGCCGATGACTGCTTGTGGATCAAAATGCTCCAAATCCAACCTGCATTAGAATCAGATTATGATTTGCTTTCTGTAGTGGACATAATTTACTAGTCCAGTGTGCCTTCGATCAAACATTTAGGCTGCATTTGAATGCACCATTGAAAATGAATGCAATGAAAAGTTCAACTCAGCGGAAATTTCCACCAAGGAGATCAGCTCCAAATTGCAATTACATTGCTTTCAAGTTGGACTTGAAATGAGTATAACTGCAATTTTGAGCTCCTTCATTGTGAATAGAACGAAAAGTCATTGCATTTTGTTATTTATTCTGATTTTGATGAATGTTTACAATTCAGTTGTGAATCCGAAAGATCTTTCAGAATAGGAAAAAGAGGCACAACTTCAATGTGCATGGTGGCACTGAGAAACATTGCGCAAATCATCTCCTACCATTAAAATACAGTGAGTAGGACTCTCTCCAGCAATTCAATATGTGAATTTTCAAATACCCATTCTGAAATGCTTGTTAAGACTTAATATTACCCACTCAGTACTATTGGAAGGTGAGAGATATGTGCGCAAAAACTCTCAGTACACACCATGCGCGCAATCCCCACTACCCCAAAAGAGCATTCTCAATTCAATGCAAACAGCAAGCTCTATTCACACACGCACACACACACACAAAAAAAGGCGCAACAATCTGCAAACGCAATTCCAAATGATGTCAGAAAAAAGGCAACTTACTCAACCCATTTCTTTGCCAAATCAGAACCAGAAGAATGGTTGTGCCCGTCTGGCTTCCTTTGTTCATCAGATGAATTGCATTTCCTCATCCGAGCAGAGCTGCTCTTTTCCCGAACTCGGCTTTCCCTTAGCTGGGGCCCAGCAAGATTGCGACTTGAATTAATAACCCCCAAATTGACCAGCTCTTGTTTCTCTGCATTCTTCCGTTTTTTGAAGGCTCTCGCAACCCTAACCGAATCCAAGGCCAGATCAGGCTGATCGTCATCAGAAAGAAAACGGTCTTCTCCTTCTTCGATCCCATCAGCGTCCAGTTTCAACCCTGATTCAAGAGAATCGAATAGGGAGGGCTTATTTGCAGGGCAATGCCGGGGTCTCTTCGTGCGGCGGTAGTAGACACGGAGGGGCGGAGGAGGAGGCGGAGGCTTCTTTTCGGAGTGGTCGGAATCAAAAAGTTCGGAAGCGGTGGAAGGGGGGAATTTTCGGGCCTTGACCTTCTTCGACATGACGTTGGAGGATCCGCTGGGGGTGATGACGCAGGGAGCCGTGGCGTAGACGTGGAGCAGGGGAACGTACCGTCTCGGACCACCACTGTCGATTTCCTCTTCTTCGTGCTTGAATTCGTGGAGAGATAGCAACGCCATGGAAGACAAGCCCCTCTCCCTCCCTCTCTCTCTCTCTCTCTCTCTCTCTCTCTCTCTCTCTCTCTCTCTCTGATGATGATAATGCCTAGGGCTTTCAAAGATTTCAACTCCTAAAGAGAGGGAAAGCCTTTTCCCAAATCATCGTTTCCCGCCGGAAGAGGGAAATATAGGTACCGCAAAGCCCAAGGTTGTGTCCGTATTTATTATTATATATTGGTTGTTGCTTTCTTTTCTTTTCTTTCTTTCTTTTTTTTTTTTTTCTATTTTTCCTTTCTTTTCCTTTTATTCTACTTTTCTGTTTTGTTTTTTGAGTGTGACACACAGCTTTTGTTTGCTGGCTCACAACATAAGCTATGGAAGTTATTGTTGTTTACATATTGTTTGAGGGAATCAAGGGATTTACATCTAAACCCACCCTTTATTTGATTTGGGAAATTATCTAATACAGCCTGCTATATTGTACTATGGTGTGGGCAACAATTAGGTTATGCCCAATGGCGTTCTAAAAGCACTTTTAAGCAATATGTGGAAAAAAAATTGTGAAGTTACTTTACACACCACTCACCCTTTTGGTATAAAAGGATGTAGTGTATCGTTCTGATGGATGGATCAACTCTTTCTTTTTACTTTTGGTAATACATCAATGGATTGCGCTTTAGTTTTGCCAGTTGCAAAAGGAGTGGATGCATTGATTGATGATCAATCAAGGTGTGTTTGATGCAGTGTTCCTTTAAATGCATTAGGCATCGATTGCCCATGGTAAGACTCGATCCCAAGCCCACATCGCATCGAGAGAGTGATACACACCAGCTGGGCTTTGGACATTCCATTTAGTTAAAAGGCCAATGCCAAGGATAATGGGTGTTGGGTGTTTACTAGAATTCATAATTTAGATGTAAGCCAAACTTTATAGCTACGGATCAAACCTGATTGAATCTTTTCACGAACGAATCTCAATGTGTTTTGTTCATTCATAAAAGATGAGGTTGGTAGTGATGTGTTGAGCAGCCTTATTATCACAAAAAGTTGAGCAAGTTGAGAATGCAGTAAGTGGAGATCACATAGAAAGTATGAAAGCCGTGCTACTTCACGAGTGGAAACCATGGCACGATATTCTGCCTCGGCAAAAGAGTGGGAGACCGTGGACTGTTTCTTGGACTTCCAGGAAATGGGAGAGGTGCCAAACATAATGTAGTAACCTGTAATGGAACATAGAGATTCAGGGCGGCTGGCCCAATTGAAATCACAAAAAAGCATTGAGTTATAGATTGCTAGAGGAATGGAGCAAAATGCCTTGACCCGTAGAGTTTTTGAGGTAACGGATAATTCTATGAGCTGCATCTAGATGAGGTTGATGAGGCGTATCAATAAACTAGCTTAGAATGTGCATTGGATAGACAGTATATGGTCTTGTAATGGTGAGGTAGATCAAACAACCAATGAGACGGCAATAGCTAGTTGGATCGGCAAGGGTGCTTCCATTAGAGTTAGTGAGCCCTGGGAAAACAATCTCCAAGGATCTCTAATGTATACTTTATTTTGGAAAGAATTATGCCATGATTCAAGCGTGCGACCTTAATGCCTGTAAGGAATTTTAAAAGACAAGATCTTTTATTTTGAAGCAAGCATTGAGGAAGTCTTTGATAGTGTTGATTGCACTGAGATCATTTCCAACAACAACAATGATGTCAACATAAGTAAGGATTGCGGTAAATGAAGAATGATCTGCTTTGGATTGGGTGTAACCAGCATCAAGTAATGCGGTAGAAAATTTTGGAAAACCATTGGTGTGATGCTTGTTTAAGCCCATATAGAGATTTGTCGATGTGGCATACCCTAGTCTCCCCCTCACATGTAAAGCCAAGTGGAATATTCTGTTGTATTTTGTTTCAAATTTTATATTAAAAAATGGAATTTCAAATATTTCGATTTCCCTCCAAATTTGAAATTTCAGTTGCTTTTGAGTTGTGGGTTTAGTCCTACATTTGATTTGCCCAAGGAAATTTTCTTGTATATAAGATACGTTTTTTGCCTTGGGGCTTGAGCCCCATTCAGGGGGCATGTGAATTTGGTCCTGGGGGGAGTGGAGCGCAACAGGCTGGGCCGTGGGTGCGGGCGTACTCGCGCGCGCGTGTGTGTGGGTACTCGCAAGAGTGTATTAGCACTCGCGCGCGCGAGTGGTACTCATAAGAGTGTATTAGCATTTGATCGGTTGGTCGCGCCTGTTGGGTTTAAATCCAACAGACCAAACTCTTTCGAAAGGGTGCTTAATGCACCACTTCAGAGTCTATAAGGACTCCCATTCCATTTTCAAAAAAATAAAAATCCTTTATACTCTTGTGAAAACTCTCTCTGTTTCCTAGTTTATGAGTTTTTGTTACTGAGTTCATCGCTGAGTTAACTCAACACTTTTTAGTCAAACTGCAAGTGGTTCGAGCCCGCGTACAATGAGCGCACCGCTGGGACCGGGTTATAGTCATTGTATCCTGGATGTCGATTGCTCTAGAAACCTGTTGCACTTGGGACGCTGTCCAAGGGGAGCAAATTCGATTTCAAGCCGAGTGACTCACATCACGCTTCGACTCAACTCAACTCTATAAGTCTTCTATCTCAAAATTCATTTTCTTTTTAGTTCTCAATTTTAAATAGTCTATTTGAATCGACCAAATATTCCAACATATTCATGTAAAACTTCTTCTTGGAGGTCGCCATGTAAAAATGCGTTATGTACGTCGAGTTGATGAAGAGGCCAATTGCGGATGGCGGCAACAACCAAAAGACAACACACAATAACAAATTTCATGAAAAGATCGAATGTTTCATGGTAGTCCATCCCTTCTCTATGATTATATCCTTTTGCCACTAGTCATGTCTTGAAACATTCAATAGATCCATCATAGTTATGCTTGATTTTGTAAACCCAATTGCATCCAATGGGTTTCTTATGAGCAGGTAGTGAAGTAAGAGTCCAAGTGTTGTTCTCCTCTAATGCTCGGATTTCAACAACCATGGCTACGCACCATTTTGGATCCTTCACAACCTGAGTGAAGGTTCTTAGTTATGTAATGGAAGAAATTGCCATGAAAAGAAGCACGGTGAGACGGAGAGAGTTTGTCGTATGAAAGGAAGTTGGATAAAGAATTGAGACTATGATGTAGGACGTGGCACATATACATTCCTAGCATGGTTGGACCAGAAGAAGGTGAACCGTAAACTGGTCATAACTTTTGATCCAGCTATCATTATGGTTACAGGGCGCACAGCCTATCAAACTTTCCTATAATGGGCCATCCGAGGTGAACCAACCCACACAGTGGGTCGGGCTTGTTTGTTTCATATAAAAACGAGCGCTTTCAGCTCAAAAACAAAATTTTGAGGAAAAAAAAAAACTATTTTTAGTAATTCTGATTTAAATTTTGTTTTGTTTTTTTTTTTTTGAGTTTTTGATTTTTCATCTTTTTATAAGTAACTTGTAATCATGATAGGACTCTTCTAGCAGAAGTTTATTGGGAATTTTTATTTTGAGAAATTAGGCTTTAGAAGAGTTTTACTATAATAAGGATTTTTATTAGAGTTAGAATTCTACTATTTTTGGTAATTAAGAATTTTGATTTTTTTTTCTTTATTATGGTGTAACAAGGACACACACATTAGACAATTATTGATTAAGTTATTTTCGATTTTTATTAGATTTTACTTCTTTCCCTCGTGGATTCGAGGAATCTCTGTGAGGAGTCTAGAGAACCTCTATGGATTCGAAGTAGTTATCCTTGAGAAAGACAGTGATTGACCTCATCACGTCCATCCCTGCATTAGACTACTTACTTGATGAACCGTCAAAGAAGATGGCATTGAAGTGGGAGAAGAGAGTATGGCCAATTTACAATGATAATCATATAGATAACTTGGTTGTTGTCGAGTGTGAGTATAGTGGTATCATGAGAGGAAGACTGAAGAGTAGTATCATTTGTGACAGTAAGAGCCTTGAGAAAAATATCAGCTTGCTCAAAAAATTGGACAGGGGATAACTAATGAAGAGGGAGTGAGGTCTTGGGATTGAAAAGGGAAAATACTTTCATGAAAAATTACATCCCGTGAAGAGAATAAGGTTTGTACCTCAATATCAAAGACTTTATATATTTTTTCCATAAGGGCAACCAAACATGCATTTCTTCGCATGTGGATTAAATTTGGAATAGTTTACTACATGAGTTCAAGCATAACAGAGACATCCAAAGACACATAAGTGTGAATGTGATCGTTCGAAGTTGAAAAAGGCTTCATAGGGAGTGCAACCGGAAAGTAGAAGAGTTGGTGTGTGGTAAATGAGATACGATGCCGGAGTATACATTCGCCCCATAAAGAAATTGATAAATGAGCTTGGAAGCGTAAGGCGCATGCAACATTTAAAAGATGCCTGTGGTTGCGTTCAACAACACCGCTTTTGTTGTGGTGTGGTGATACAATTGTGTTGATGGATGATACTGTTATCTTGAAAGAAAGATTGCATGTCAAATTCATTTCCATTATCACTTCATATTTGTTTGATTTTCCAAATGAATTGGATGTAGATTAAGGCAAATAAGGGTTTGAGGAGATGATGTGTCTATGATTTATGATGCATAAGGTAAACCCAAGTGCAATGTGTAAAATCATCAACAATGGTAAAAAAAATAATGTGCACCACTAAGGGAAGGATGTTGAGATTCCGGTCATGGCCCCCTGCTCGACCAGTCGTGATCAGTCGTGGACCGGCTTGACTCAAAGTCCAGCGAGCATTAGTTTTTGGGTCCGAGGTGCTCGACCGGTCATAGACCATACTCGACCGGTCGTGCAATCCGCTCGACCAGTAGAGGTTACGCAGATTCGTTTCCGGATTTGATGCGGATTGCGGAAAATTGAGTCGCCTTTCGCAAGGGTGCGAAAGGGAAGTTGCCAAAACAATAAATTGGGGTCCCTAGGGCTATTCTAGGGTTAAGGTGAATATTGGGGAGTTATTCTAAGGTGTAGGCAAAGGGTTTTCTCTGTATTTCCAAGGGAGAGGTGAGTATATTGCCTTGTAATATTTGTTTTCTTCATAGTGGAAGTTTGCATCCGTGGTTTTTTACCCTAGTTTGGGGTTTTTCCACGTATATCTTGTCTTGTGGTTTGTTTGGATTGCTTTGATCTGTTTCTAGTTTATATTTCTTCTTGTTTATCGTTTGTGGGTGAGACCGAAGATTGGATCTCGGTTCACTGCATTGTTGGCGTGCGGCGCAACAACTGGTATCAGAGCTATTGGTTTAGTTCTATTGGGAGCGATGATAGAAGAAGAGAAAACTAGAATTGAGAAGTTTGATGGTTCAAACTTTGCCTTCTGGAAGATGTAGATGTAGGACTATCTGTGTCAGAAGGACCTCTATATTCCTCTAGGAGGAAAAGAGAATAAACCAGAAAAGATGACAGATGATGAATGGTTTTTATGGGATCGGAAGGCTTTAGGAATGATCTGACTCTCTTTGTCTAAGAGCGTCGCCTTCAATATATCCAAGATGAAAACTACAAAAGATTAATAGAAGCCCTAGCCACCATGTATGAAAAGCCCTCAGTGTCCAACAAGGTTCATCTTATGAAACAACTATTCAACATGAAGATGTCAGATGGTGGGAGCATGGCTGAACATCTAAACGAGTTCAATACGGTCACGAGACAGTTGGAATCCGTTGGCATTGTTTTTGAGGATGAGGTCAGGGCGTTATTGATCTTGTCCAGTTTGCCAGATAGTTGGGATGGTTTGGTGATTGCTGTGAGCAATTCTTTAGGGTCGAGAAAGCTGAAATTTGATAATGTGGCCAGGCTAATTCTCAGTGAAGAATCTAGAAGAAAGGCATCAGGAGTTTCAGGGGATTCAGGGAATGCTCTAAACGTTGAAGGAAGAGGAAGATCGCTGAACAAATGAGGCAATAAACACGGGCGTTCTAAGTCGAGGAAGAAGTCCAAGGGACCAAAAGATAAAGACGGGTGTTGGCATTGCGGCGAGAAGGGGCACATGAAACGTGATTGCAGGGCGCTCAAGAAACAAGAAGGAAACTCTCAAGGCGGGAAGGATTCGGTGAATCTATCTAAGGAGAGTGACACAGAGGCGTTGATCTTTTCTCTTGATGCGAGGAATGGGTCTTGGGATATAGACTCGGGTGCATCGTTTCATGCCACTTCGTGTAAGGAAGTTCTGCATAACTATGTGTCCGGTGACTTTGGGAGAGTCTACCTGGGTAATGATGAGCCGTGTAGTATTGTTGGAAAGGGAGACGTTCATGTCAATCAGAAAGACGGAACGGTTTTGAAATTGAAGGATGTTAGACATGTACCGAGTTTGAAACATAACTTGATTGAAGGTAGGTACACCGTACACATAACACATCTTGAAAATTAAGATATGGTAATAAGGAGATAGTACAAATGTGAAAAACAGATGCAAGATTGCCATTAGGAAGAGTCGTAAGTGTAGAACCAAGGGAAGAAATGGATGAGAGATGACATGGGGGATGATACACCGGGAGTAGGTGTACTCCTTGGATGGTGCAACAAGATTTTGACCATCGAAAAATGTTAGATTGGTGGCCCAGATCGAAGATTGGCATTGAGACCAGACAAATTATGTTATATAAATACAATGGAAGTGTACAATATGCATTGAATATGGACACCATCCAAAGATGGAATTCTCATATTTGAGGCCCTTAATCGATAATCAGATAGCTAAACGAGCCTTGATTGATGCAATTGCTTAATAGAGCTTTGATTGATACACTTGCCTAATACCAGTAAAACTATTCTATGTGCATGAACTCTTTATACAAGTGGGGCATTGCTTGTGTCCAAAGGACTCTCAAGGTAATATAATTGGGATCCTAAACACAATACAAATGCTATCAAATAACACTAGGATCTAGTCATTTCCACTATATTAGACTAATAATTGAAACTCATTTTGATATTGCCCAAACCCCTTGTTCTCAAAACTATCCACTATGGAGAATGACCCAAAATTTGAAAACATTTCCCATTTCTTCCTTCTCAAACTGCCCATAGCCCTGCCAATAAGCACAACTGCTATATGCCTTTCAACTCCTTTTTGACCTCCACCCCATGCCAACTCACAATGAATGAATCAATAGATCTCGGTGAAGCCCAACACACCTTGAACTTGGACAAGAAACTGTTCCACAAATTGCCAGCACTCGAGCAATGAAAGAAAAGGTGATACATCGACTCATAATTGGCCATACACATCAAGAAAATATTTAGAAGGACCATTCCCCATTTCCCTAAATTGTCCACAGTCAGCACCCTTCTCCTTCCAACAAGCCAAGCTAATGCTATCTCCGGGGAGCACCATAGGAACAAATATATTTTGTGGCTTTGAATTTCCCTCCCATTCCTCGAGTATGGAGCATCTTATAAAAAGATTGGAGTGTGAAACATTCAAATTTACCCCTATGCCAACTCATCTTTTCTTCTTCTTTTTTTCCACTCATATGGTGACATAAATTAATGTGGTTAAGCAAAGAAGGCATTTCCACCACCTCTTCATCCATTAGGAATAGCCGGCAAGGAGGGGACCAATTATGGAGTCGCCACACAGAAAAACAACATGACACGAAAGCGTTTCGGTCCATAGATATTCTAGCAATCATCAAAATACCAATTTAGCAAGTGAAATTTGTTTCTCCCTTCAACCCCTTGCCACAAAAAGTCTATTATCCTTGATAAATTTTGTCCAAGACTGGTTGAGAGCATAGAAATAAGGACATAAAGTACATGGGCAGATTTGATAGTGTTGCTTTGATGAGAAAGATGCAGCCCCCTAAGGATAAGTACTGACTCTTCTTTTTTCTCCATGATGCAATAGGGTTGTTTGGAATCCGTGCTATGTTTTCTTGAGGGAGGAAGAGGTGGAATTTTTGGTATCTTGAGAACTCCATAATGCGGTCACAGTGTTCTCAGCATTGAAAGAAGAGAAGTTTGGAGGTGGTATAGTATATATTACTAGACAAGTCTGGTTAGGATGCACCAACAGGAGAGTTTCCTAACTACCAATGCAATGTCGTGCCTTTTTAATTCGACACATTTGAATACCAATGGTGGTTTACATTACATCCTAGTTTCAAAGAAATTTTATGGTACAATCAACAATATACATTACCAAAGGAATAACAATGCCCCAATTTATCAGCTTCGCCATAAGATAGTCCATCGACCAAGAAGTGCACCAGTTAGGAGTGAGTTGGTTCAAGGGGAAGGCCCAAAAGGGTGTGGGTAGGTAGTAAGAAAAGACTTGATTATCTATTGTTTAACTGAGTGCATGGTTTGTGATACATTAGAATGACATTACATGATTTGTGTAGTTGAACCCAATTAGTTGGGGTAAAAGCTTTGATGATGATGACCAAAAGATAGTCCATCGCCAATGAGGAGACGACTTTGGGCGAGTAATACATTTCTCGGAAAGAGAAAGGACTTCCTCTTCGCCACTCCATCTAATCTTGTGTCCAAGAGGATGCAAAAGGTTCGGAAGAAGCACAAGGAATTGCAATATCAAATAGCACATTTCAGCACAAACTATGACTCCATGTAAACTTCAGTTCTCATAACAAGCAAATATCCTCCCAATATTTGCATTGCATGTAAGAAAAGCATTTAAGGAATTGCCATGTAAATAACCATAAAATTGATTATGATGTCCATGGATAACCCGTTTTTCCATCCTAGAAAGTCTTCCTTGTGTCACTGGCACTACCGCCTTCATCCGCTTAAAGAAATCTCATGATGCAAATTATGGCATGTCATCAAGGATGCCAATGTGCCAAGCCTAGTCTGAGTTAAGATCAGCACTAGCCTGTTAATGATGGACCTTTTTTTAAAGGCTTGAGCCAATCCCAATTAAAATTTTTATTAAGCTTCATCTCATTGGGCATGCAATTTCTATATTTAACTAACAATATTAATAAATTTAGACACAACTAAAACACTAAATTAAATTATCATTGTGATGGCCCAACCCGGTACAAATTGATCCAATAAACCAGTTACCATGGCCTGATTCCAACCCAGTTGTTGATTGTACCTGAAATTAGAAAAACCAATCCAATGGACAAGGGTGTCTAGGACTGAACCCAACCATGATAGGTCAGTGCTAGAAACTTGATCGGCATGCCCGACCCTTCGATAGACCAATCGATCGTCTTGTCTTACCATTATTGATGCGGGGCCAAACATATTGAACTGGCAACTCTCTTGGAACTGTAGCGACAATGACAGTACATTGATGAAATCACCACGGAATAAATAGGGGTGGAAATGGACCAGTTCGGGCTGGGCCAAGATAGGCCCGGGCCCAGTCCAACACTTACAGTCCAAGGTCCAAGCTCGCACAACAGGCCCAAGCCCAAAAATTTGCATGGGCTCGAGCCTGACCTAACGTGGTCCAAAATTGATTAACTCCCTATTTCCCACTTGAATGTTCCTAATCTATCTGTTGATCAAGTGGGGCTGCAAATGCAAAAAGAAATAGATACTCAAAGGAACGAAATCAACAATCTACGTTCAAGATGCATGAGTTGCCTAATCAAGGATTAGAATGCATATTTGTAGGGTATGAGATCTGCACACGTGAAGTCAGGTCGAGTGGGGCCGGGCCAGGATAAAATGACTAGAGCCCAAGCCCAGCCTAGAAATCGATCAGGCCATGTATGCCAGGCCCAAGCTCAGCCAATGGACTGAGCTAATAGGTCCAACAGCTGTTCAAATCCAGGTTGGGCTCCTCGGGCTGGGCAAGTCATCCCGCCCATTGCTAGTTGTCCAATGTTGCTAAGACACCCGCTTTTGAAGTTGAGGATTGAGTCTACGTAGATGCTCGTAGTAACAAGGTGTTCAGTGTTCCTTTGTTGAGGCGCTTCCATGGTTGTGAACCCTCATCTATAAAAGCCTACAAACTTTTAATGTAATTCAAAACTAATATCTAATCTCCAATCCTAATCTCCAACAAATCTTGATGTCAATCTTAACAACTGCTAGATAAGGAAACAAAAGGAAAATAATGTGAAATTCATGTTCATATGGAGCCCATGATGATGGCCCATGGTTTACACATACTTGGATCTCGATCATGCCTGCATCAATTAGGATCATATTCATGAAAACCCAAAATAGAAAGACAATAAAATAATTGCTATTGATAGAATTGCCACTTCAAGGGGCAAACCTCCTTGAAGGACTTGACAACTTTCTCTCCTAATTTCAACTACCAATGTACAGTAGTCATATGAATAAGCCCAATCAAATCTATAAGCTACTATCAATCCACTAAAAATTCCAACTACACCAGGTCATGTATCTCTTCAACTAGATCCCCAAGTTATTGAATATCTTCAATATGTATCAACTAGATCCAGGACACAATAAGCAATACTTCTATTATTAAGAATAAAAAAAAAGTTTTCTAACATTTCTTGCATCATGAAAACAACCTTGAGCTCCAGGTTGCTGGTTGCTTTTAATTACTTTCAAGATCCCGTGTAAGAACCTCTTTCCCTTGTTGGTAATTTAGATTTGTTTGTACATCCATCCACTCATTTAATGAACACAAATTGTTGAAATAATATGTTCTATTTCATTTATTTCATTGCTTCAAAAATGCCCTCAAAAGTTAGTATGAGATCGTTTTTCATCAAAACATCCTCCACCACCATTTTAGTTATTGAGTTTATATCATATCACAGCGCAAGAGTCAATAAAGTTTGCAGGTGAGAAGGAAAAAAAGAAAAACCAAAAAAACTACTCCTGTTCTTGTTCGACCCTACATTTTGGAATTGGTTGAGACCTGCAAAAGAATCTCATACAGACCAAAATTTGCCTTAATATTAAGAGATTGACGAGTCAAACTTCAACATTTGTTGGGAGTTAAGTCATGCGGCCCTTCAAATCTCAATAGAATGATGTTTCATGAGAAATGCATGCAGCATGAGATGTGTCAAGGGCAACCACCCATGCTTGCTCATCTTTTGTGATGACAACATTGATCCAACTATATATACTTGCATAAGTTTCAATGTTTAGCATTTCATCAAATGTTTGAAGTCTGCCTAGATGTCCAAATTGTGTTTTAAAGTATTCTTTGAACTCTTCAAACCACTAGATGTTTTTTAAGCATGTTTTGTTACCGTAGACTCACAAGTAGTCCTAAAGTTTTATGGCAATCCAAATGTTGGATTTTGCAATCTCCATACCCAGATTAAGATATGACACTAAATAGAGGATGGATGGCATGGATTTTGTGAGAATTAGGGTCCACTTGAAAATATCTAAAATGTTTAGAGTGAGACTTGTGATGATGTGCAGCATACCTAGGCTCTTGGGGTTCTTTATGTAGGCTTTTTTTCCTCGTGGAACCTATATGGCATCTTTATTGAGATCACACACCCAATGGAGTGGAACCCCAAGCATCAACTATAAAACCCCCTATCCTTTCTTATCTGGACATCCAACCATGGTTAAAAGGGAAGAAAAGGAAAGAGAGTGTAAGAGAGAAGAAAAGCAAAGAGAGGAGAGAGAAAGAGTGGTTTCCTTTCTCCAGTGTCGAACAAACTTTGGGCATTCAAATGTGATCTATGTTGGAAACTGTGTAAACACCCAGAGACAAATCAAGCAAAGTACACACAATCGCACAACCAAGTCCAAACAAGAACAATCCGAATTTTACATGGAAAAACCTTTTCAGGAAAAAACCATGGCACAAAGCGACGAGTAATGCACTATGAAAGCAAAAACTACAAGAGATAAAGTGTTACCAATTCGAACAAGCCTCGAATCCACTTCACATATGCAAGAGGACTTTCAACATGAGAATACATCATATCAAAAAAAAAAAAAATGTCATGAGAAATAGGGCCCACCTAGTCAAGCAAACACATAGAAAGCCCCAATGGCAAAATTAATTTCATCGCCACAAAATTGTTGACTCCATAAATGCTCCCAATGGCAAAATGCCCAGAGTTTTCTTCATAGATTGTTCACTAGATTTAGAAACTTGAAGGTTTTACAAGGAATGCCCCACAATTATTATAGAACCTGCGTTCATATTTCATAAAAGGAACTACCATACAATTGCAGCCTTCATAGAGAACATTAAAAAATAATATAAAAACCATCCCAACCAAGCTACAAAAATGACACTTCCGTATCACCTGTGATCCTCTATCCTTGGTGAAACTGTCGACTTGGATTAAAAATAGATCTATCAGGAGGTCAAAAGTATTAGAATAAGAAATCAAAAGATCAAGTGCATTAGTTATAAAATACTAAGGAAAATTATTTTAATGTTGAAATAGGAGTGAATGGTCATGAATATTGCAACTTCACGTGGATCAAAGATGTCTCATTGTGCATTTGTCATTAAATACTAAGGAAAACTATTTTAATGTTGAAACAGGAGTGAAAAGTTATGAATGTTGCAACTTCACATGGATCAAAGATGTTTCATTGTGCATTTGTTATTAAATAATAAGGAAAATTATATTAAAATGTTGAAATAAGAGTGAAAAGTGATGAATATTGCAACTTCACGTGGATCAAAGATCTCATTGACTTCTCAATGCCCTCAATTGTGAAATTGGAGAATTTCTATACTACATGGTGTGAATATGTCAATTCTTATTACATTGACGAGCAATATTTGGAAACTTGATGTGCAATATCTAATAGAAGGATCTGCTTATCATAGATTGTTGACAAAAAACCATTGGCTTGGCCATTTCCTCATATGGGACTTGGGACTATGTTGAAAGAAGGTACACACCAACAAAAAAATTAAAGCAAACAAGCTAAATACCCCCTCACAAAGCCATGTAAAGGGAGGAAGAATTTCATTTATAAAAAATAATTATATAAAAAAAAAAAAAAAAAAAAAAAAAAAAAAAAAAAACAAGGAGGCTTTGTGAATGCCTTGTCGAGGAAGGGCTGATAACTATGTTTTGGTAGGAGCCACCACATGTAGCTATTAATGCCTTAAATCAACGTCTTGTTTAGGGTCTTCGAATATGCTCCTTAGTAATTCCATACAATGGTCCATAGGGTAGATTGGCAGCATGGATTTTGACTATAGTGGAATCCAAATTGAAATTCCACTAAAATCTAGAATTTTTTAATTCGTTAGTTGTGTTGGGCAACCTAGATTTTGAATGTCGTGGAATCATGAATCTGTATTTGGCAGAGGAATCATAAAATTATTAGGAAATTAGTGAACTTGTGAAGAACATTTCTCCCAAGATCCATAAATTTCAGGGCAACAACATTCAAATACGACATAGTATTTATTTTTGTGCCTTGCTACTAGTTCCACAATCACCCACCTCATGTTCATGTTCTTTCATGAAGTGCGAAACAACCCGTTGGGCTTCAAATAAAGAGGTGAATGACTTGTATTTGTTATGCCAAAATCCATTCACCTCATTATAACATTCCTCCCATGATATATAAATGTTGGGGCAAAATACAATACTTGCCATTGAAGATTTAAAGGAACCTATAGGTACAAATGGAGAGATATGACAATTGTAGAATTCCATTTCAATTGTCACCACAAATAGATAAATAAAAGTACAGTTAAACTATTAATTGAGACACACATGCCTCAACTAAAGGACATGACAAAACTAAAAAAGCATTAGAACATAATAGAAATTTCATTGTCAATCTCCCATAATATGTTGTAGAAACTCATGCCTCAGTTCTGTTGGCATTCAAGTGAAGAGCTTCATTAATTCTTTATATGATATGAGATTCTTAAGTGCCTTCCATTTCTCAGATCTGGTGATGCTGGTCATAACCATCACCCATTGCATCAAGTAAGCCTCCAACTTGTTCTTCTCTCGGGTAATGCCATTTTGTACATGCACATACTCATAGTGTCATTCAAAACCATCATTGTATCCCATGCAATGTTTCATAGATTCTTGAATACCATCTAGCTTGTCCAAAAATTTCTATGGCATGGTGGCCTTCTTTTTTTTTTTTTTTTTTTTTTTTTCTGCACTTTAGATGAGAATGGCTCAACTCATGGAATCTCATTTGTTCCAAACATGGGAAACATAGCTGGTGATGTGCATTGTGTTCCCTGTGTTTGAAACATTGGAAAAATCATACTCTCCTTTCACATAAGAGCTATGTTCATATTGGGACCGAATTGAATGTCTTGTGATGCCTCATTTCTTACATAATTCCATGAATTCCTCCTCTCTCTACTATGTACCGTTATCTGACCTGAGATACTTGTCTCCCGGTTTGCTTCTTTACTTCCGCCTTCCATTCCTTGAACTTGACAAACACCCTAGGCTCGTTCTTTAACAAGTAGACCCAAGCCTTCCTCTAGTAATTATCTATCAAGCTCACGAAGTATCATGCTCCTCCCTTAGACGATACTGTCATTGGCCCCCAGACATCAGAATGTCTAGAATCGAGAACCTCGCGGCTACTATGTGTAGCAGTCTTGAACCTTACCATGCACTGCTTCCCATAGATGCAATGCTCGTAGAAATCCACCTTGCATGCCTTAACTCCCTTCAACAGTTTTCGTTTATGGAATTCCATCATGTCCCTCTCGCTCATATGCCCAACTGCATATGCCACAAATTAGTGTCATTTGTGCCAGATTTTACAGGTGAGGTGGTAGCAGCCTGACCTATAACCGTGCTTTCAACCAACTTGTATAGATTTGTCATCTTATGTCCCTTCATTAACACCATTGCGACCTTGATTACATTGCCAAATGTGGTGAATGTGCACCCATCTGTATCTATAATGCACATGGATATCAGGTTCTTCTTCATATTCGTGAAATGCCTGACATCAACTAGAGTCTGTACGACTCCATCGAACATCCTTACCTTGATGGTCCCTATTCTGATGGCTGCAAGTAGCAGCATTCCTCATCAGAACAATTCCACCATCATAGTACTTGTAGGTATTGAACCAAGTCCTATTTGAACACATGATATGAACATCCCGAACCGAGCATCCACATATCTGTAAGATGACTCGGACCTGAGGAGATCGAGAGGAGATCTCCTTCTAAGCTCTCTTGCATTACGCTAGCCAATTCACCCATGTTCTTTTTATTCTTGCTTTTTAGGTCATCCTTTTGTTTCTAGTAGTCTCTCTTAAAGTGCCCCTTCATGCCACAGTAGAAGCATCCGTCCTTAGCCTTCGATTTTGATATAGACTTCTTCTTTCTGTCGGAACGAGATTGCTCCACGGATCTCCCACATCCCTGACCCCCTTTCTCAACAAACCCCTCCTCTTGAGAATCCTCATCGCTTGTTTTCTTCCTCAATTCGTTAGACATGAGAGCCACGGTGACTCCCTTCATTTTCGTATTACTCTCCCCCTATAGCAGTGTAGTAACGATGTGGTAGTATGACAAGGAAAATGATACTAAAAGTAGTAACGCTTTTATCATCATCCTTGATCGTCTCTCCAAGCCTTAACAACTCGTTATGTATCTTCATAAATGAGTTCATATGCTTTAGAAGATTGGATCCTTCATCTATTGCCCATAAAGTCATTTCTTCACAAACAACTTATTAGTGAGAGACTTCGCAATGTATAAATCTTATGGTTTCTTCCACATATCCAAGGTTAACTCCTCTTTTAGAACATTGTACATGACATCATCCGATAGACACAAACGGATGGTGCTCATATCCTTCTCTCCGAGTTCTTCCTAGTCATCTTTCGACATCTTCTCTAGTTCGTCTCCAACAACGCCTTGCTCAACCCTTGAGATACTAGAATATCCTTAACCTTTTTCTGCCACAAACTGAAATTGTTCTCCCCGTTGAATTTATATACATCAAACTTCAACCCTGACATATCCATTGAATTCTCGAACGTCCTTTACCTGACTCTTTAATACCACTTTATTGTAATTTTGAGCCTACAACAAACCCAAATCAACCCTGGATATTAAAAATTCGGATCTAATACCACTTGTCAATCTTGTGTTGTATGAAAGCACGTTCAACAAAGACATAACAATCAAAATAGAAACTAACCAATCAAGCAATCATAAACACATGATTTTACATGGAAAACCATTGCAGGGAAAAACCATGCCACAAAGCGACAGATATCTCCACTATAATCAAAACCTTAGAGCTGCACCACTCACCTACTCCGATTATAGAAGCAACCCAATCTCCCCTTGCAATGCAAACCCTAAGAAAAACCTATCGCCTTTAAGAAAAGTCCCTTTCCAAGCCCTTATGAGTGTAGAAAACCCTCTCACCTTACAAAATTCTTGCCCCATGAGAGATAACACTCGTCTCATTAAGCCCTAATCGAGATTGGATTTAAATACCTTGACTTATGCAGAACCGCGTAACTAAATCAATGCCGTCGATTAGACCGAACGCACCTTCATTTGGACCAAACACACCTTTGGTTGAACTGACAATCACCTTCGATCGGATCGACTCAGACCGATCGGATCGACTCAGACCGATAGAGTCATCTACTCTTGACTTTTGTCTGAGATAACCTGCACTATGTAGGTCGGATTGACACCTAGTTCGATCGGACCGATAAAGCCCTATGGTATCTCCCAAGCTTAGTAGAATCCAAAGCCAAAATAAAGAAATAAAATAAAACAAAACCAAAATACAGACAAGAGTATATAAGGAAGATGTAGTAGCACAGTAAATGTAAAATGGCATAAGAAAAAGTAGTAAAAGTTGTTGTTAATAGATATCTTAAATCTGAGGAAATTCGACTAGCTCGAGAAAGTTCGAGTGAAAATCCAGCAACAATTTACTTTGGAACTTCTGAGAAATTCGACTAGTCGAAGGACAAGTTTAGCTTGTCGAAGTGTCGTTCGACTAGCCCGAACTCTGGTTCGACTAGTCGAACATTATGTAGATTGTGTGCGGACTGCGTAAATTTGAGGCGATTTCCAGATTATTCCAAGTCGGTGTGAAAGTTGGAGTTTCCCAACTATAAATAGGAGTTCCTAGGGTGCTCCTAGAGCCATTCTAAGATATTCTAAGGCTCCTAAACTATTCCAAAGGGTTTCTAAAATAGTTGTAGGGTTTCAAAGGGTGTAGCAAGGGTGAGATTTGAGGTTATTCGAATCGGGTAAGTCTTTTTCTCTTTGTAATTTTTGATTTCATAGTGGATTTTTGTCGCTTTGTGCCGTGGTTTTTTTTTTTCCCGAAAGGGTTTTCCACATTAAATTGTTGTGTTCTCTTTGTGTTTGATTGGTGCTTGTGGATTGCAATCCTATATTCATCTCTATGTGATTCTGCTGTTTATCCCAACAAGTGGTATCAGAGCAATCGTTGGGACGCAGGCTTGAATTTGCAGGATTAGCAATAATGGGAAACATTAGGTATGATATCGAGAAGTACTCAGGTAAAAAATAACTTTGAGTTATGGAAGATAAAGATGATCAGTTCTTTAACCAAGCAAGGTGAAGATGGTGCTCTTGAGGAGCGAAAGCCGACTATGAGTGATGAAGATTGGAATACTCTTGATAAAAAGGTCTTATCCTCGATCCGTTTGTGTCTCACGGATGAGGTTCTCTATAATATTTTGAGGGAGAAAATTGCAGCTGGTTTATGGGCTAAGTTAGAGGATATTTATGTAAATAAATCCACTGAAAATCGCCTACACTTAAAGCTACAGTTGTTAACCTTTAAGAAGGCAGAGGGTGGAGATGTGGAGGCCCACATCAGTTACTTTAATAAATTGATTTACAAGTTTCTGGATATGGAGGAAATGGTTAAAGATGAAGATCAGGCATGATGTTGTTGAATTCTCTTCCGGCATCGTATGAGTCATTCAGGGACTCATTGTGCACGGCAAATAAATCCCTAAGTGTGGACACCATTATCTCAGTCCTTCAAGGGAAGGCCATGAGAAAGATAAACGTTGGCGTAGGGACATCTTCTGATGCACTGTTTACGAGAGGCAGGAACAATGAGCGAGGTTCAGGATCTTCAAGACCTAGATCTAAATCCAATGGCAGGGGCAAAGGCAAATTAAAGTGCTGGAACTGTGGGATGACTGGACACATGAAGAAGGATTGTACAAATCCTAAAGCGAAGAAAAAAAAACTCAGAGGCTTGTTCCAGGGAGGCCAATGTTGTCACATGTGATGAAGAAACAAGTGGAGGTGATGTTCTGTCTGTGTCCATGATCGGACACTTGCACGACAATCATAGAGATGAGTGGATCCTCGACACAAGAGCGTCATATCACATGACTCCTCATCAGTGTTGGTTCGCCAGTTACAAAGAATGCAATGGTGGACGGGTCTTTATGGGTAATGACAATGCCTGTAATGTTATGGCTATTGGTATTGTGAGCATCAAGATGTTTGATGGGATAGAGCATACTTTGACTGATGTCAGGCACATTACTGATATGAAGAAAGGTCTGATTTCTCTCAGTGCACTCGAGGCTATATGGTGCAAATTCACTAGTCTTAATGGCGTCCTTAATGTTTCAAAAGGGGCACTCATGGTTATGAGAGTGCAAAGGCATGAAAACCTTTATAGGTTGATCAGGAGCACTTCAGCAGCTGAAGTGGCAGTGGCTGTTGTAGATTCCACGTCTACACATATGTGGCATGCTCTTCTAGGCCACATGAGCGAACAAGGCATGAATGTACTATCATGTAACGTCTTGAAAAAATCCGTACAAAGACCCGAGAACCACCTCAGGCAGAAATCACCCGAGACCGAAACCTTTAGAAATTAGACGAGGATTAACTAAGTGCTAAACTCTATTACCTGTGAAATTAGCACTAATCGCTTTAAATACGAACTGCAAGACCTAAAACTTGCAGAATCGTTGATGCTACATTACCCTATAATCTAGGATCAATCTCAAAACCCAGTTGCTCTCGGGAGCAGCACGAAACTTCGTATCGGACCTGGACCGCACGTCGAAAGTCCGATGATTGCGAAACTATACCGTTATGACCACCTTACTGGGCTTGACAACCATCTAGGAAATCAAGTCCTGACTGTGTCCAGAAACGCACAACTTGAGCCCGGAGCGAAGTGTGTGAGAAACGCGAATATCTTTAGGAAATGAATTGGGACTTAAGTAAATTGAGTCATTTCACTTGCGGGCCAAATCTAAGGATTCAGACCGTCAGAATCTGACCCAATTACACCCTCGGATCAGGGGAAATTTTCAACACATGTAGTGTACTTGTGGCCCTGATCGAGTACCAGTGACCGTTGAATCGAAACTAGTCTGCCACGGTCGATCTGTAAATTTGATCGTACCGAAAAATCAGCTTGACCTAGATCCAATGTCAGGGAGCTTAAGTCCGACCGCACACAGAAAAGGGGCCTCCAGAAGTGCTCCGTTGGATCGAAACAGACGCTCTTTGGACATAACCTAAGTATACATTGGCCCTAGGGCCATTCCCATCAGTCCTGGGCCTATAAAAGGGCCTTAAACCCTCTCTCTCTCTCTCTCTCATCTCATACGAATTTGGGAAACCCTAGGAGAGAAAAGAGACGGAAAGAGAGAGGAAGTGAGAGAGTGTACTGGGGTTTGTTCTTGGGATTTAATCCTACCACTCCACACACTTATCTATCGCGTCTGTAGCGATATTCCAGCGTTTCCGACAACATACTTAGGTAAGAAAACCTAACCCTAATCTGTTTTAGGGTATCATATAATGTAAGTGGTGAAATAGCTAACCTAATTCATGTTATAGGTTGTCGTTCTGTTGACAAAGACTAAGTGTCTAAAATGAATCCGTTACGCGTTTACCGGCGTAAGGTGCGGACTATATACGTTTAGGTTATGGTTTTCAAGATTTTCAATGTCGGTTAATGATTTATTACTGACATGGGTGTCATTTCACATGCCAAATGCGATGCTTGTTTCGCTTTACAGATATATACGAACTATGTTGAATATAGTGTATTCCATGTGTTTGTTGAAATGTTTGAATGAGTTTGGGATTGTGATTCGTGCTTGACATGATTATCCATTGTGGATATATGATTGTGGTATATGCGACAACTCCTCGGCGAAAGGAATTGCCCTAATACATGTTATGCCAACATACGTCATGTATGTTGTAGTGTGCAATCTAAGTGTTTGTTGAAATGACTAAATGAATATGGAATAATGATTTGTGCCTGCTAGGTTTATGGAATGCAAATACATGATCGTTGTGTTTGTGACAACTCCTTGTTGGAAGGTTTCGTCCAAATATATGTTATAGTCAACATAAGTTATGTATGTTGACATATGCAATATAAGTGTTTGATAAAATGTCTGTATGAGAAGCTGTTAAATGAACTGTACTTAATAGGGTTGTTGAGATAGAATTTCCCAACTACCTTAGCTATATGCATAAATTCCTTCAAGTAGTTGTAATCTAAATGGTGTGGTTTGTGTGGAATACGTATATGTAAAATGGCATGTTATATGTGTTTCTTTATACATTCAAATGCTATACATGGTTGCAATGGTTGGTGAATGTTGTATGATTATCACATGTACATATTTCTTACATCAAAGTGTGTTTGGGACTATGGTATAGTCCAGGCAATCGGTAATAGGTCATGACTAGGTGGCTGAGGTTGTTTTCGCCACACAGGACGTGTTCGACGAATCTGAGCCGTACTTCGGTTGTCGACAGTGGTTAGGCCACACGGAGTGCTTACGCACTTCATGTCAACCAATTCAATGTGCACTCGTACCAGTCGAGCTCGTCAAGTAACCCGATTGACCCGATATATGTTCACCATGTATAGACGCTACTGCTTGAACCTAAGGTACCAAACTCACCAGTGGAAACCCCATTAACCTTGGTACCTTGATCCGCTAAGACTCATGAGCCGGACATGGTGGTATGGGATACCGTGGTCGAGCTGTCGGCCTACGCTGGGGCGACGAGCCTCCCCGTAGTGTCCAGTGAGCAACACAGCCTCGTGAGCCGAATACGGTGGTATGGGACACTGTATTCGAGCTGTCAGCCTACACTAATAAGGTGACGAGCCCTTTGTAGTGACCTCGAGCATACTCTGAGCCTATGTTGAGGCGACGAGCCTTTCCGTAGCAATTAAAGTATAAACTAGGCCCACACTGCATTGAGGCGACGAGCCCTTTGTAGTAACCTAGAACCACAACATCGTATGAGATTTACTAGGACTGACGACCCTATAATGGATCATTGTTTGGGAAATGATATAAGGGAGGTACCTTAGTTTTCCAATCCTGATGTATGAAAAGGACTAATAAGAACATGCTAAGCACGCTCATGCACTACATTGCATGTGCCGTTTGGCATTGGGTAGAGCACTGAGGAAGTGACTGACATGCGCGACCGTGAGATGAAGATCGCAGAGGGAGTGTAGGCGAGGGCATGCATTATTTATACATACCATTTTTGCATTAATCAGAGTACTTAGGGATGTGTGATTGTATTGCTTTATCATTACTGCTTGACTGAATTGATAACATGTTAACCTTTGCTTTATTGTTCCACTGAGTTGATCACTCACTCCCACGTTACGGGACGGTGTTGTACACACCAACCAGACCCTGTCTTAGTTGCAGGTGGTGGCGATGCCTACGACGCGGAGCTGGACTTCGAGGATGACGAGGAGGCATTCTCCTACATGCAGTTTTCAGGCGGGTTCATGTGAGTCGTGTCCTGATCGACGGGAATTTTTGGGATGTTGACTAAATGACATTACACCTTTTGTATATTTTAGAATTGTGCATGTAATTATTTAACCAGGTAACATTATCACACTCTGGAGACTTACCATAATTTATATTATATTATATATATATATATATATATATATATATATATATATATATATATATCACAATCTTCCGCTTGCAATTTCACTTGTCTCTGGAGTATGATATGTTGTTTTGGTATAATCTCATTCATGTTTCATGCACTAATACGGACAACATTTAATCATCATTTCTATATTGCATAAGTGATGCGTTGGAACTCGGGAGTTGGGCACTTGCTCGACCCCTGATTTTCAGGGCGTTACATATTAGATCTTTGTTTGATTCCAACTTTTAAAAATTCTGATTTAGATATATGAGAGCATTGTATATATGGTAAACAATATAGATTATCTTTTAAATCTGGAAAACATGTATGTAAGGGAGTGCTTAATTATGTGCACTCTGACGTACAGGGGCAATCGCCAAAGGTTTCCGTTGGGGGTCATTATGGTTTGTTTCATTCATTGACGACTACTCCCGGAAAGTTTGGGTTTACTTCATGAAACGTAAATCCGAAGTTTTCACCATATTCAAACAATGGAAAGCAATGGTGAAAAAATAATCAGGGCGAAAAATAAAGGTTTTAAGGAACGACAATGGTGGAGAATTTACTTCCACTGAGTTTAATGAATATTACAAGGATGAAGGGATCATTAGGCATAACACAGTGCGCCACACGCCCGAACAAAACGGTGTGGCTGAGCAGATGAATCGGACTCTCTTGGAGAGGGCCAGATGCATGTTAAATAAAGTTGCGTTGGGCAAGGACCTATGGACAGATGCCGTTAACACGGCTTGCTATTTGGTAAACAGATCTCCTTCTACGGCAATTGAATATAAAATTCCAGATGAAGTATGGAGTGGTCATAAGATGGACTACTTAGATTTGCGCATATTTGGTTGTGAGACTTACTCTCATGTACCATCAGTTGAAAGAGATAAGCTAGACCATAGAGTCAAAAAGTATATTTTTGTCGGCTATGGTGTTGGTGTGAAAGGTTACAGGTTGTTCGACAAGGTCACGCACAAGGTCATCACTAGCCGTGACGTCAGATTCGATGAAAGCTCCCTATTTTGCAATAATGATCAAGAGGAGCAAAAGGAACTAGAAAGGTTGATCGTAGACGTTCAGATTGACACAGATGATACTCAGGCAGGGACAAATGCGCAGACAGAGGTACAGGATCAGGTGGAGTAGCCACCTGTGAGAAGAAACTCACTGCGTGATCGCAGGTTACCGGTAAGATACAGGGACGACTCTAATATCGTATATGCCCTCATTACAGATGAGAGGGACCCATCAACTATTCAGGAGGCTTTTAATGAGCCTGATGTAGAAAAGCGGAAGGCGGCTATAGATGATGAGATGGACTCGTTGCACATAAACCACACATGGGAGCTAATGGAGCTTCCAGTGGGCTGAAAAGCAATCAGATGCAAATGGTTGTTCAAAAGGAAACATGATAGATACAAAGCAAGGCTTATAGTGAAGGGGTATGCTCAGAGAGAAGGAATAAACTTCATTGAGATATTCACACCGGTGGTTAAGCAAGTATCCATTAGATTAGTGTTGGCGATGGTTGCCCAATACGATCTCAAGCTAGAACAGATGGATGTCAAAACTGCATTCCTGCACGGGGAGTTAGAAGAGCAAATCTACATGAAGCAACCAGAGGTCTACGAAGTTAAAGGGACAAAGAAAAAAGTTTGCAGGTTAATGAGGTCATTTTACGGCCTGAAATAGTCGCCTAGGAAGTGGTATAAGAAATTTCATTCTTTCATGTTGAGTCAGAAGTTTACTCGAAGTGAATATGATCAGTGTCTATTACAAGACAATGAGGGATGATAAGTTCATCATCCTAGTATTGTATGTTGATGGTATATTGATCGCCAGTCATGATATGTCTGAAATCAATGCACTGAAGACTCAGTTATCAAGGACATTCGAGATAAAAGATATGGGAGCTACAAAGAGAGTTCTTGGCATAGATATTCATAGAGACAGGAAGAGGAGCAGGCTTTAGTTATCACAAGCAGAATACCTTCAAAAGGTGTTGATAAAGTATGGAATGGACCAGACAAAGCCAGTGAGTGTTCACCACGCGCCTCACTTCAAGCTTTCCTCAAAACAATGTCCTAAATCAAATGAGGAAAAGCAAGTTATGTCTCATATGCCTTATTCAAATGTGATTGGCAGTTTAATGCATACCATGGTCTGTACGAGACTAGATATTTCACAGGCAGTCGATGTTGTGAGCAGATACATGTCAAGACCGGCAAGCAACATTAGGAAGCGGTGAAACGGCTACTTCGATACATTCGAGGTACAAAAGACTACGTCTTAACTTTTGAGAAGATAGGGGCAAAGTTGGTAGGGTATGTGGATTCAGATTACGCAGGCAGTATGGATTCCAGAATGTCGACTTCAGGTTACTTGTTTATACTAGCGGGTGGAGCAATTAGTTGGATGTCGAAGCTTCAGCCCATAGTGACTCTTTCCACGACCGAAGCAGAATATATGGCAGTGACAGAAGCGTTTAAGGAAGGTGTTTGGTTAAGAGACATGATAAATCAGTTGGGACTTCAGCAGGAGGTCGTGCTGGTTAATTGTGATAGCGAGAGTACTATTAATTTGGCTAAAAATTTTGTTTATCACTCACGTACTAAACACATTAATGTTCATCACCATTTTATCCGATAGGTGCTTAAGGAAGGAGGCATAACACTAGAAAAGATTCACACCAGCGTGAATCCTGCAGACATGCTCACCAAGGTCGTTCCTACAGAGAAGTTCAAGTTTTGTGCAACTTCTATGGGCTTGGCGATGGCGTAAAAGGAGGACGGAGTGTACACAAGAACCATTGATGAAGCTATGATGCTAAGCAGAGATAAGAGAAGAGGTCAAGAAGCTACACGTTTGAAGATTAAAGACATGGAGGAGATTGTTGTTAACAGATGTCTTAAATATGAGGAAATTTGACTAGCCCGAGAAAGTTCAGGTGAAAGTCCAGCGACAATTTACTTTGGAACTTCCGAGAAATTCGACCAGTCGAAGGACATGTTCGGCTAGTTGAAGTATCGTTTGACTAGGTCGAGTTCTGGTTCGACTAGTAGAAGGTTACGCAGATTGTGCGCGGACTGCGTAAATTTGAGGTGATTTCCGGATTATTCCAAGTTGGTGTGAAAGTTGGAGTTTTCCAACTATAAATAGGAGTTCCTAGGATGCTCCTAGAGCCATTCTAAGATATTCTAAGGCTTCTTAAACTATTCCAAAGAGTTTTTAAAATAGTTCTAGGGTTTCAAAGGATGTAGGAAGTGTTGAGAAGTGGAGCCACATCTGGGGCCGCGCACGACCAGTCGTGGCCCCTGCTCGACCAGTCGAGGAGCCCACTCGACCGATTGTGACCAGTCGTGGACTGACTCGACTCAAAGTCCAGCGAGCATAATTTTTTGGGTTCCGAGGTTCTCGACTGATCGTGGATCATTCTCGACCGGTCGAGGGGTCCTCTCGACCAGTCGTGCAGTCTGCTTGACTAGTCGAGGTGTGACGTCCCGAAAAAATCCATACAAAGACCCGAGTACCACCTCAGGCAGAAATCACTCAGGACCAAATCCTTTAGAATTAGACAAAAATAACTAAGTGCTAAACTAGATTAGCTGTGAAATTCGCTTGAACCACTTTAAATACGAACTGCAAGACCCAAAACTTGTAGAATCATTAACGCTACATTACCCTGAAACTTAGGATCAATCTCAAAACCCAGTTGCTCTCGGGAGCACATTGAAACTTTGTATTGGACTTGGACTGCGCGTCGAACGTCCGATTACTGCGAAATCAAATGGTTAGGACCGTCTTACTGGACTTGACAACCATCTCGGAAATCAAATCCAGATAGTATCCAGAAACCCACAACTTGAGCCCAGAGCGAAGTGTGTGAGAAACGCGAATATCTTTAGGAAATGAACTAAAACTTAAGTGAATTGAGTCGGTTCGCTTGCAGGCCAAATCTAAGGATTCAGACCGTTAGAATCTGACCCAATTATACCCTCGGATCAGGAGAAATTTCTAACACATGTCAGTGTACTTATGACCCTGATCAAATACCGGTGACCGTTGAACTGAAACTGGTCCGCCACGGTCGATCTGTAAATCCGATCAGATCGAAGACTTAACTCGACCTAGATCTAATGCCGGGGAGCTTAAGTCTGACCGCATGCAGAAAAGGGGCCTCCAGAAGTGCTCCGTTGGATCGGAACAGTCCCTATTTAGTTATAACCTAAGTATACCATGGCCCTGGGGCCATTTTCATCACTTCTGGGCCTATATAAGGACCTTAAACCATCCCTCTCTCATTTCATACGAATTTGAAAAACCTAGGAGAGAGAGGAGAGCAAAGAGTGAAGGAGAGAGAAAAAGTGGGAGAGAGTTCCTGGGATTCGATCCCATCGCTCCACGGGCTTAGCTACCGCATCTGCATCGCTATTCTGGCGATTTCGACTCCGTTCGTAGGTAAGAAAACCTAACCCTAATCTGTTTTAGGGTTTTCAATAGTGTAAGTGATAAAATAGCTAACCTATTTCATGTTACAGGTGACCGTTGTGCCGTAGACAAAGGCTTAGTGTCTAAACTGAGTTTGTTACGAGTCTACCGGCGAAAGGTGCGGACTATAAATGTTTAGGTTATAGTTTTCAAGGCTTTCAATGTCAGTTAATGATTTATGACTGACTTGATTGCTATCACATGCTTAGATACAATGTTTCTCGCGCTTTACACATATATATGAACTATGTTTGAATATAGTGTATTCCATGTGTTTGTGAAAATGTCTGAATGAATATGAAATTTAAATCTGTGCTTGTCATGATTATTAACTATGAATATATGCTTGTTGTGTATGTAGCAACTCCTGTGTAAAAGGGTTGTTAGGATATATGCTATAACTAGTCTAATACATGTATGTTGAAATGTGTAGCCTAAGTATTTGATAAAATGCCTGAATGAGAAAATGCTTGTTTAAATGTGTGTAATGAGGGTGTTGAGATAAAATTCTCAATCCCCTTATCTATGGTTACAATTTCCTTTATGTAACCTACCTCACTACTATGTGCTTTATGGTTGAAATGCCTATGTATGCTAACATGTTGTCACGCCCCAAACTCGAAAAACGGGCTCACAAAATTCCCGATCGGCGAATCCGGAGTCGACAGCCTCCGTACTACCCCATTCTCGGATCCCAGCGCCCATACGCCAGATTTTCGATCCTGGATCCTACAAGGAGGATTTGCAGTGTAATTTTTTTTTTTTTTGTAATGGAGCATAACCACGAGCATAACCAAGTCACAAAACAACATCACCACATATCCACTATATCAAAAACTTTAAGTACAATGCGTATGAAAGGGAAATACAGTATAATGAAAGTAACAGAAACTCCAGAAGTCCGCTGCACACTCCAAGCTCAACGCTGCTGTAACCTATCGTCACCTGCACGCATCTATCGTGCATAAGCTTATAGAAAGCTTAGTGGGTGGTGAAAGTGTGTGCACAAGGTAAGTGCCATGTAAGCAATATCAGAGTAATCAGAGTAATCAGAGTAAGCGGAAATACTGACAAGCCCATAAGTCATACAATATCAGGGTACACAATGCAAATCAGTTATGCAAATGAGGAGTCAAAATGAGCCAAGATTAGATACCAAAGATACAATGTCCTAAATCATACAATATCGAAATAAGCGAAAATATACTGATAAGTCTATGAGTGCGATCGGTCGTACCAAGGCTATGCGATGTGAGGCATGAGTATTAACGACCATATCAATGCAGAAACATGACAACCCAAAAATGATAAGTACTGCACATGCAATGTAATATGCGGTGCGAATGAAATGACCAAGCTGGAGTGAAGTCGGGATGATAGTACGTAGTATCGCAGGCTACGGGGTCCACCACAAGGGACTTCTATCCAAACCAGTCTCATACCTAAATTTGGATAGTCAGACTCAACGTGGTAAACTCCTGATCTCAGGTTAGTCGCGCGCCCAACCGAAATCCTTGCCATAACGAAGGTACACAACAATTAATTGTGCACCACCAGCCCGAGTGGATAGTGAATGAATGAATGAATGAACATGCAATTCCTACTCGATAAGTCCACATATCAGTACGGTTCCTCTCTGGGAAATCACCGGGGTCTATTACACTCCAAACCAGATTGCCGCCCCATCGCGCGCAACAAGATGAGTGGAAGAGACCTCACTATCCGCCTGCCAATATCGGGCCCGGCTCGTCGATAGCGGACCCATTCCTCGAGCTGGTCAGACTCAGCCTAGCATTGCCCCCTCCTCTCGGGCAGGTAAGGCCGTACCCCCTTCCAACCGACCACGACACAGTGGGAGACGCGGCCTAACGGTATACGGCCCTCATGCGCTCATGCATCCACTCGGTCTAGACGTTGGAGCAACCTCTGGAACCAAGAGGGTTTAGGGACTTTCACCCAGGGATATCTATAGCACCCCATGTAGAACAGATTTCCGGTGTCCCATCTGGCCATCCACGAAATACTTGTGGAGGCTACGACCCTGATGTCGCTAGGGCGTACGGTGGTCATGTCACACAAATGCGAGATGCATGAGTCACACAGTCCAATCATGCATCAATCCTGCGCATACCGTGCACTCATGTGGGGCAACTCCGCCTATCAGGGAGTTTCAAAACAACCTGCTCAATGACATATGCAATGGTCAACCATATCTCATATCAAACATGCAGATGATGCGTATGGGCATGTATCATGATGTCATGCTGTCTCAACTCAAAACTGGTATCAATAACCGGCATCGACAATCGACCTCGACAATGTGGACATCTAACCAACATTGCCCCAAGGAATGGCCCACATAGGGCCAAACACATAATGGGCTGTCGGCCTCGCACAAAGGCCTAATATACAACACAGTGGGCCTTGCCCAAGGACTACAAATACATCACAATGGGCCTCAACTACGGGTCGCATATACCTCATATAGGCCTCGGCAATTGGCCTTAGCAATCGAAATCGGCCTCAACAATCGAAATCAGAATCGGAGTAGGCCTCAATAATCGGAATCGGTCACGACAATCAGAATCATCAATCGGCCACGACAATCGGAATCGATCGATAATCGGAATCGGAAAATCGGTCACGCCAATCGAAATCAGTAATCGGTCATGACAATCGGAATCGGCAATCAGCCACGACAATCTGGATCGATCGATAATCAGAGTCAGAAAATTGGTTACGTCGATCGGAATCGGCAATCGGCAATCGGCCACGACAATCGGGATCGATCGATAATCAGAGTTGGCAAATCGGTCATGTCAATCAGAATCGGCAATCGGCCACGACAATCGGGATCGATCGATAATCAGAGTCGGTAAATCGGTCAAGTCAATCGGAATCGACAATCGGCCACGACAATCGGGATCGATCGATAATCAGAATCGGCAAATTGGTCACCAATCGGAGTCGGTAATCGGTCACGACAATCGGAATCGATCGATAATCAGAATCGGCAAATCAGTCACGTCAATCGGAGTCGGTAATCAGTCACGACAATCGGAATCGATCGATAATCAGAATCGGCAAATCGGTCACGGCGATCGGAGTCGGTAATCAGTCACAACAATCGGAATCGATCAATAATCAGGATCGACAATCGGTCACAGCAATCGGGGTCGGTAATCGGTCACGACCATCAGAATCGATCGATAATCAGAATCGGTAAATCGGTCATGTCAATTGAAATCGGCAATTGGCCACGATAATCGGGATCGATAAGAATGGGCCTAACAAGGCCTAATGGAAGGTCACAATGTGGACATTAAATCATCATTGCCCAACAATGTGGACATTTAATCATCATTGCTCTCAAGGAGCGGTCCTTATAGGGCCAAACATATAATGGGCCCATGACCTCACACAAGGGCCTAATACACATCATCATGGGCCTCGCTTATGGGGCGTATACACATCACATCTAGCCTTGCCCATGGGCCTCGAATACCTCACAACAGGCCACAACCCATGGGCTTCAAACACACAATAGGTGGGCTCCACACATGAGCCTAATATATATCACAGGTGAGCCCTGCATATGGGCCTTAAACACACAGCATGCGGGCCCTACACATGGGTCTTATATGCATCTAGTGGGCCACGTACCTGGGCCTCAAATACATCAAGTGGGCCACACAACATGGGCCTAATTTATATTACAATGGGTCTTGCCCTTAGGCCACGAATATATCACAATGGGCCTTGCCCTTAGGCCACAGATTCAAGCAGGTGGGCCCCATCATATGGGCCTCAAAATACAAGGCAAGCGGGCCCTGTCACATGGGCTAAATTACAAATAGGTGGGCCCCGCACATGGGCAAAAAAAAATACATCCTGATGGGTCTCACTCAAGGGCTACATATACATCACATTGGGCCACCTGACGGGGGCCACAAGTACATCCAGGTGGGCCCCGTGGATGAGCCACACCAATGGGCCTTAAGTGGGCTTGGATTGCACCAAAATTCATTTCAGTAGTTGTAGGTGTAACCTGTGTATCACTATATACTATCAATACATGGGGCACATGGCCCATTAATGATGACTAGCACTGCCCAAACATTATCCATATAAATCAGCACCATCCAAACTTCGTCCAGCAGCGAGTCCCACCATCAGGACGGCTGGGACATACATGTACATCACGTGGGACCTGCAGAACTTGCTGGCGTTAATTGCAATGGGTCCCACGTCCCTGACAGATGGAGGGTTTGGATGGGAAACATCCATCATGGTGAGGCCGTTGATCGTACAGCAGATGGACGGCCCGCTGTCGCCAAGAGGATGGATGGTGTGGGTGCAAGACGCACCATGATGGGGCCATACATGGCACCGTCCAGATGGACGGTGCAGATGAAACATATACAAAGATGGTGGGTCCCATCAGAACGATGGACGGTATGGGTTTATTCCACCGTACAACAGCCACGTGGCTGGCTGCTGGCCAGCTAAAATTCCAAAAGGTGGGTCCCACATGGGGCCCACACGTACAGAGATAACTATAAGTATGTATATATACCTTATATATATATATATAATATAATATAATATAATATCATATCATATTATATAATATAATATAATATTATATAATATTATAATATATACATACCTAAACATATATTAATATAATATGTCCAGCATCCAGCATGTCCAGCGTCCAGACGCTGGACGTTGGATGGACGGCGTTGATATAAACACATGTATCATGGTGGGCCCCTCCTGCCAAATGGACGGGCGTTTGAATAAAATACATACATTAAGGCCTTCCACCGTCCAAGCAATGGACGGTGCGTGCGGCAGCAACAAATACATCAGGGTGTGGTCAATACCACACGTGTGATGAGTCCCCTGGACTAACAGTGTAGATAAAACAATTACATTAAGGTAGCCCTGCACGAACGGACGGTGCAGATATATCATACAGAAAGGTGGGGCCGTACATGGCACCGTCCAGATGGACGGTGCTGATGAAACACATATTTAAGGTGGGTCCCACGGAACTTGCTGACGTCTCACATGTGGCCAGGCCCACCGTCCAGATGGACGGTCTGGACTACACTAGATGTGGGCCCCACTAGATGTTCGGACGGTGTGGATTTACCCCACATACCGCAACAATATAGCTGGTGATGGTTACACCAACCAGTCCCATTTCAGAGGAGTGGGTCCCACGTGGCACACCATAAATGCATACGTTGAATCTGTATATAATAGTATATTATATTATTTGAGAGGAACCAACGCCCAAACCCTCTGGACGGGTGGTGTGGTTTTAAAACAGATGCATCACAGAGGATCCCACCGTCCAGGGTCTGGACGGTGCGGATCTAGCACGTCATCAAGGTGGGCCCACACATGTGGCCCACCTCAGCCTTAAATTAAGCTGATATTTGTATTCTCTCTTTCATGCCCACAACTGGACGGTCCATCAAGGTGGAGTCCACATACACGTGACCCACCCGCTACATCGATCCAGGTGGGCCCATACAGCTTGGATCAAGTGGGCCACACCCATCACAAGAGAGAGAGAGAGAGAGAGAGAGAGAGAACGGTGGAGATAGGAGGGACCCCGCCACTATGGGTCCCTCTATGATACAAGGTATACATTAAGATGGGTCCCACCATATGTGGGCCCTTAAACCATCAAGATCACATAAATCAAATAATGAAATACACCCACAAACAATGAAGATTCACCCACCTTTCCTTCTTCTTCCTCTCTAGCGCTCCAAAGCTCCTAAGAAGCTCCTTCAATGGTGGAGATGATGATCTAAGGGTTGGATGGTGAGGATTGAGGGGGTAGGGAGTGGGCCACACCTAGCTCTCTCTTGGAAGGCTTGGAAGTCCATACGTGGGTTCTCCTTTGGTTGCTTGGAAGAGAAGGGAGAAATAAGAGAGAGAGAGAGAGAGATGGGATGGAGTGATGGATGTGGTGTGATGGATGTGTAAGAACTTTTTGACTTTTGTGGTAAGGGTGTAAGAAAGGTATGGGCTTTGTAAGAACTTTTTGACTTTGGTGGTTGCTTGGGGAAGGGTGTGAAGTGATGGATTGATGGGTTGATTGATGGATGATTGATATGACATCTCGTTGAGATTCTCTTGGTTTTCGCACGCGCGGCGTTTTCCTCGCACCGAACGCTGACCCACATCTCTTGACCGGAGTATCGCCTCGGCGCGCGAGACGCAGCGTTGGAACCACGGCGACGGCGCGGTCGCACTGGTACAAGTCTCGGGTTGAGCTGACTCTAATTATATGGGACATGACTCAGGATCACGCGCAAATGTCGGATAAAGGTCGAAGGTTGCCGGAATTCGACCGGAAAGATCGCAGAAGCCTACGGAACGGTACAGTATAGGATACGGGTCTTACACATGTATATTATGTGTTTGTTGAAATGCCCAAATGAGATTTATATTTGATTTTAGTTGTCACATGTTGACTTTGGTTACTCATGCATATACAATTGCTTGAAGTGTGTTTGGGGCTACAATGTAGTCCAGACAATCGGTAATGGTTTACAACGGGTGGCTAAATTAGTCTCGCCACATCTGATGCGTTCGATGAATCCGAGTCGTACGATGATTGTCGACAGTGGTACCATGTCGATTAATTCAGCGTACGCTCGTACCAGTCGAACTTGTCAAGTAACCCGATTGGCCCGCTGTATGTTCACCATGTATGGATGCTACTGCTTGAATCTAAGGTACCAAACTCACCAGTGGAAAGCCCATTTAACCTTGGTACCTCGATCCGCAAGACTCATGAGCCGGTCATGATGGTATGGGACACCGTGGTCGAGCTATCGGCCTACGCTGGGGCGATGAGCCTCCCCGTAGTATCCAGTGAGCAACTCAAACTTGTGAGCCGAATACGGTGGTATGGGACACTATATTCGAGTTGTCGGCCTATACTGATCAGGTGACGAACCCTTTGTAGTGTCTTCGAGTATGAAATAGGCCTACCACGGTGCAGCCTGGTTGTGCTCCCCAGTCGGGTTGGCGACGAGCCTTCAAAAATAGACTGCCAGTTGGTAGGGCGTCGGTAGTAGTGACCTCGAGTATACTCTAGAACTGCGTTGAGGCAATGAGTCTTTCCGTAACAACTAAAGTATAAACTAGGCCTACACTGATCAGGTGACGAGCCCTTTGTAGTAACTTAAAACCGCAACATCGTATGAGATTTGCTAGGACTGACGACCCTAGAATGGATCATTGTTTGGAAATTGATATAAGGGAGGTACCTTAACTTTCCAATCCTGCTTTATGAATAAAACTAAGTAAGAACCTGACTGATCACGAGCATGCACCGCATTACGTGTGCCTTTGGCGTAGCAGGTCAAGCACTGAGGAAGGGTTGCATGCCGCGATCGTGAGATGAAGTCGCTGAGGGAGCGTAGGCGAGGGCATGCATCATTATTTCATATCATTCTTGCATTAACAAGAGTACTTAAGATCTGATTGTTGCATTGCGTTATCATTACTGCTTGACTGAATTGATAACATGTTAACATTTGCTTTATAGCTCCACTGAGTTGATCACTCGCTCCCACGTTACGGGACGGTGTTTTAAACACCAACCAGACCTTGTTTTAGTTTCAGATGATGACGATGCTTACGAAGCGGAGCTAGACTTTTATGGTGATAAGGAGGGTTTCTCTTATATATAGCTATCAGGCGGGTCTGTGTAAACCATGTTTTGATCGACGGGATTACAGGGATGTTGATTAGACGCCCTTACACTTGTTATTATGCACTTTTGGAGCACCCATGTATATTCTTTTTGTTCACTTTTGGAGTATACATGTATATATTTAACCTGGTAACATGTTCACACTCTGGAGACTTACAACAGTTTATTTATTGTATATATCTAACACAGTCTTCCGCTTGCTTATTTAACTGTCTCTGGAGTATGATATGTTGTTTTGGTATAATCCCACTCATGTTTAATGCAATAATATGGACAACATTCAATCATCATCATCTATGTTGCATAAGTGATGCGTTGGAACTCAGGAGTGAAGCTTATGCTCGACCCCCGATTTTCAGGGCGTTACACGAGGTTATGCAGCTTGGTTTTTGAATTTGATACGGACTGCGGATTTTGATGTCGCCTTTTGTAAGGGTGCGAAAGGGAAGTTGCCTAAACTATAAATAGGAGTCCCGAGGGCTTTTCTAGGGTTAAGGAAAATATTGGAAAATACTTCTGAGGTGTGGGCAAGTGATTTTCTCTATACTTCCAAGGGAGAGGTTAGTATATTGCCTTGTAATCTTTGTTCTTCATAGTGGAAGTTTGCATCCGTGGTTTTTTACCCTATATTGGGGTTTTTCCACAGATATCTTGTCTTGTGGTTTGTTTGGATTGCTTTGATCTGTTTCTAGTTTATATTTCTTTCTGTTTATCATTTGTGGGTGAGGCCTAAGATTGGATCTAGGCTCACTGCATTGTTGGCGTGCTGCGCAACAACTGGTATCAGAGCTATTGGTTTAGTTCTATTGGGAGCGATGACAGAAGAAGGGAAAACTAGAATTGAGAAGTTTGATGGTTCAAACTTTGCCTTCTGGAAGATGCAAATGGAGGATTATCTGTATCAGAAGGACCTCTATATTCCTCTGGGAGGAAAAGAGAAAAAACCAGGAAAGATGAGAGATGATGAAGGGTTTTTACTGGATAGGAAGGCGTTAGGAACGATCCGACTCTCTTTGTCGAAGAGCGTCGCCTTCAATATATCCAAGGTGAAAACTACAAAAGAATTAATGGAAGCCCTAGCCACCATGTATGAAAAGCCCTCAACATCCAACAAGGTTTATCTTATGAAACAATTATTCAAAATGAAGATGTCAGATGGTGGGAGCGTGGCTGAACATTTAAACGAGTTCAATACAGTCACGAGCCAGTTAGAATCCGTTGGCATTGCTTTTGAGGATGAGGTCAGGGCATTATTGATCTTATCCAGTTTGCCAGACAGTTGGGATGGTTTGGTGACTGCTGTGAGCAATTCTTCAGGGTCAACAAAGCTGAAATTTGATGATGTGACCGGTCTAATTCTCAGCGAAGAATCTAGAAGAAAGGCATCAGGAATTTCAGGGGATTCAGGGAATGCTCTAAACGTGGAAGGAAAAGGAAGATCGCTGAACAAAGGAGGTAATAAACATGGGCGTCTAAGTCAAGGAAGAAGTCCAAGGGACTGAAAGACAATGACGGGTGTTGGCATTGCGGCAAGAAGGAGCATATAAAACGTGATTGCAGAGCACTTAAGAAACAAGAAGGAAGCTCTCAAAGCGGGAAGGATTCGGTGAATCTATCTGAGGAGAGTGACACAGATGCATTGATCTTATCTCTTGATGCGAGGAATGAGTCTTGGGTTATAGACTCGGGTGCTTCGTTTCATGCCACCTCATGTAAGGAAGTTCTGCCTGATTATGTGTCAGGTGACTTTGGGAGAGTATACCTAGGTGATGATGAGTCATGTAATATTGTTGGAAAGGGAGACGTTCATGTCAATCAGAAAGACGGAATTGTTTTGAAATTGAAGGAGGTCAGACATGTACCGAGTTTGAAACGTAACTTGATCTCAGTGGTACAGTTGGCCGATACCGGTTATGTGACGACATTCACCAGTGATTTCTGGAAGATCACAAAAGGTGCCTTGGTGATATCTCGAGACAAAAAAGGTACTTTGTACATGACTTTAGGATCGTATAGTTCACTCTCAGTCGCATCAACTGGAGTGAATGGGTAGTTATGGCATCAGAGGTTGGGACATATGAGTGAGAAGGGGATGAAAGTGTTATTGTCTAAATGGAAGCTACTAGGGCTAAAATCTATTGACTTGAAATTCTGCGAGGACTGCGTGTATGGTAAGCAGAAGAGGGTAAGCTTCAAGAAGACGGGATGCGCTCTAAAGACGCATCTGTTGGAGCTTATACACACTGATGTGTGGGGACCGGCAAAGGTATTATCTCTTGGTAGCTCACGTTATTTTGTTTCTTTTATTGATGATGCTGTAAAAAACTGTGGGTCTATTTCTTAAAGCATAAATCTGATGTATTTAATGTATTTAAGAAATGAAAAGTTATGGTAGAAAACGAGATAGGTAAAACAGTAAAATGTCTCAAATCTGATAATGGGGGAGAGTACTGTGATAAGAGGTTTGAGGAGTATTGTACAGCAAATGGAATCAAATATCAGAAAACAATTCCAGGGACACCGCAACAGAATGGTGTGACTGAGCGCATTAACAGGACCATCCTTGAGAGCGCCAGGAGTATGAGGTTACATGCAGGGTTGCCCAAGACGTTTTAGGCAGATGTTGTGAATACTGTCGCATATCTCATCAATAGAAGTTCCTCAGCACGATTGGACGGTGGGCTAACAAAAGAACGCTCTTCGTAACAAGTGGGTTTACAGACTGAAGGAGGAGCACGATGGTTCGAAATGGTACAAGGCTATATTGGTTGTGAAAGGGTTTCAACAAAAGGCAGGTATCGATTTCACTGAAATATTTTCACCTGTGGTGAAAATGTCTACGATTCGCATGGTCTTAAGTATAGTGGCTACAGAGGACTTACATCTAGAGCAGTTAGATATTAAGTCAACCTTTCTTCGTGGGGACCTTGAAGAAGAGATATATATGCATCAGCCGACAGGATACGTGGCACCATGAAAGGAGAACAAGGTGTGCAGACTGAAGAAGAGTCTATATGGCCTGAAGCAGGCCCCGAGGCAGTGGTACAAGAAGTTCGACAGTTTCATGTCGAAAAACGGTTACAGGAGATGTCATGCTGACCATTGTTGCTATTTGAAGAAGTTTGATACGTCATACATCATCCTTCTTCTGTACGTTGATGATATGCTTGTGGCCGGTTCAAGCATGAAGGACATCTCAGATCTCAAAAGACAACTATCTAGAGAATTTGCCATGAAGGATTTGGGAGCTGCAAAACATATCCTAGGTATGAGGATAAAGCGTGACAGGAAAAATAAGAAATTGGTTTTATCACAGGTAGAGTACATAGCCAAAGTACTTGATTGATTCAATATGGGAGGTGCTAAGCTGGTTAGCATTCCATTAGTCAACCACTTCAAGCTATTTAAGGAGCAAGGTGCAACGACGCAGGAAAAACGAGACTACATGGCCAAAGTCCCATACGCGTCAGCTATTAGGAGTCTCATGTATGTTATGGTAAGCACAAGGCCAGACATTGCTCAAGCAGTGGGAGTTGTTAGCAGGTTCACGAACAACCCCGGGAAGGAACATTAGAAAGCTGTGAAGTGGATCCTTAGATACCTGGTAGGTACTAAGGATGTAGGGTTGTATTATGGTGGATCGAAAATCAAGTTACAAGATTACGTGGATTCTGATTTGGCAGGAGATATCGACAGCAGAAGAAGCACTACAAGTTATGTCTTTACTCTGGGTAGTTCTGTAGTCAGTTGGGTCTCTTAGTTACAAAAGATAATATCTATCAGTACGACATAGGCAGAATGTGTTGCGGCTACAGAAACGTGCAAAGAGATTGTATGGATGCAAGGTTTCATGGAAGAGTTAGGTAAAAAGCAAGCAGATTGCAAGCTGTACAGAGACAGTTAGAGTGCAATACACTTGGCTAAGAATTCATCCTTTCATTTAAGGACCAAGCATATTGCCATTAGATATCACTTCATACGTTTGTTACTGGAAGATGGATCAATTGCTATGGAGAAGATTCATACAAGTGAGAATCTTGCGGATATGACCAAGGCGGTCACACGGGAGAAGCTGAACCTCTGTTCAGCTTTGATTTGTTTCAGGCTTGAAGACGAGGAGGTGGTGCACTCCGGATGAAGAAGACAAAGGTTTAAGGCGATGTGTCTCCAAGTGGGAGATTGTTGAGAAGTGGAGCCACATCTGGGGCGGCGCACGATCAGTCGTGACCCCTGCTCGACTGGTCGAGGAACCCACTCGACCGATCGTGACCAGTCGTGGACTAGCTCGACTCAAAGTCCAGCGAACATAGTTTTTTGGGTTCCGAGGTTCTCGACCGATCATGGATCATTCTCGACCGGTCGTGTAGTCTGTTCAACCAGTCGAGGTTACGCAGATTGGTTTCCGAATTTGATATGGACTGCGGATTTTGGTGTCGCCTTTCGCAAGGGTGTGAAAGGGAAGTTACCTAAATTATAAATAAGAGTCCCTAGGGTTTTTCTAGGGTTAAAGAAAATATTGGAAAATACTTCTAAGGTGTGGGCTAGGGATTTTCTCTGTACTTCTAAGGGAGAGGTTAGAATATTGCCTTGTAATCTTTGTTCTTTATAGTGGAAGTTTGCATCCGAGGTTTTTTACCCTAGATTGAGGTTTTTCCACGTATATCTTGTCTTGTGGTTTGTTTTGGATTGCTTTGATATGTTTCTAGTTTATATTTCTTACTGTTTATCATTTGTGGGCAAGGCCTGAGATTGGATCTAGGCTCACTGCGTTGTTGACGTGTTGCGCAATAGGAAGGGTGAGATTCGAGGTTGTTCGAATCGGGTAAGTCTTTTTCTCTTTGTAATTTCTGATTTCATAGTGGATTTTTGTCGCTTTGTGCCGTGGTTTTTTTTTTTCCCGAAAGGGTTTTCCACATTAAATTGTTGTGTTCTCTTTGTGTTTGCTTGGTGCTTTTGGATTGCAATCATAGATTCATCTCTGTGTGATTCCGCCGTTTATCCTAACAAAAGTAACCATCTAGATTAACTGAAGGCTCTAGAGATGTGAGGGAGGAAGAACTTTAACATTCCATAAGAGAAGATGATCGAAACTCTTAGATCCAACCCTACTCTGTGGAATCTAAGTCACGAGATGAAGGGGTTTTGTATGGATATGTGAGTTAAGAAGAAAGAACACTAACACTCCTCCATAGAAAAATATGATCGAGTTATTTGACACGAACCCTACTCCTATGACCCACCTCAAGAGGTTTATGGGAGAGAGTGTGCAGAGAATGGTTGTTTCTCCCTCTCTCTAGGTTGAGTTGTTGATGATGCCTTTGAAATAAGAGGGTGAAGGGTTCATATAAGTGAAAGTGATGGCATTTTAGGTGAATCTATGCTGAAACAGGGGCCATCGACCGGTAAACAGTCTAGTCTACGGGATGAAGGTTATTGAAAATATTTGGATTTTTGGCAAAACTCTCTGGACAGATTTTGGAGGTCGAAAACTCTAGTCGACAGGTCAACCCAACCGACCGAAGCGTTTTGACTGATCGACCAAATAGGTCGACTGGTTGTGCAATATTGTGCGTTATTACACGAATTGTTTCTATGTTCATTTTACCTTATATGGGTGTAATCAGGATTAGGGTCAATGCTAGACATACTTAAGGGTTTAAGAGGGTTTTGGAGAGAGAAAAATCTAGGGATTTTTTCTTGGGGCTTTGAATAGATAAAGTTTAATCATTTATAACTTTTTTATTTATAGTGCATTAAAGTTGTGCCGTGATTTTTTCTTGTAAGGGTTTTTCCACGTTAATTCAGAGTGTTCTCTATTATATTTGCTTGTATGATTGTGATTACCCTATTTGATGCCTCTCTGTGTGCTTCCACGAGTCTCAACAAGTCGTATCAAAGATAACGTTGGGAAGCAGATCAAATTTGAAGACAATGTATCTATGGCATCTAGTATGAAGTTCGATATAGATAAGTAATTAAGGAAGAACAACTTTGAACTATGGAAGGTGAAGATGAAGGGCCTTCTAATTCAACAACGATAACATAGTTTTGTGATTTAACACAAAATATGTCCAACAAGATTAAAATAATATATTAAACATAATTCAAACATGAATTAACAATTCATAATAATCCAGCAACTTATTAACATGGAAATCATAGTAAAAATCAAATTATACACAATTTAACGCGAAAATAAGAGAAATATGTATAAACTCAATGTAAATTAATGTAAAAGTAAAGGAAACCCTCACCTTAGCCTTAGATGTAAACCCTAGATAGATCTCGATGTGGGAAAGATTATACATGAACCACGACGTCGCTTTAGCAAGAAGGGGACACCACACGTGTGGAGAAGGAAGAGAGTGGATGAACGTGTAGGCTTGGATCTCTCTTTCTCTCTCCTTCTCCCTCTCCCTCTCTCTTTCTCTCTTTCTCTCTCCTTCTCTCTCTCTCTTTATCTCTCTCTCTCCCTCCCTCTCTCTCTCTCTACCATGGACGTGGGAAGGTGTGTTTTTGTAATAGAGAAGGGGCGCACTCCCCCTTTTGTATTGGGTTTCTCAAATTAGATTTCTCATCCCACTTGAATTAGGTTTCTCCAATTTGTCTCTTTTAGTGATCTTTCTTTAAATATAATTCGCTCACGGCGATGGGGTCATCAAATAGGGTCGGGGTACATAATTTTTCTGGTGATATGAAATTTAGATTGGTTTATCTTAAAAATTCTCCTAGTGGGTGCGAAAACGGACTTGATCTCAATTAACGGTCCACACTTAATGATCAAGGCCTAATTTTAGAGGAAATGTGTAGTCGATATAGGCAAATGATTTGACAAAATTTGGTGGTAGATCGATGGTGGAAAATGCCTAAATTTGAAATTTCACCTGTATCACCAAAAGTAAGGAATTGGCTTCAAGGCGGTCAACATTCAACGGTGTAGGATCATATATCGAGGCCTATATTTTTTATGATCTCGTAGTCACATGAGGCCAAAGTGTGGTCCAAATTTGATTTGTGATTGACGGTGTAAAGTGGGTCAATCAGAATGTCCAATTTTAGAAAAGTTTGTAAGCCTAAAATGCCTAACTTCGCGCCCAAGGAAATGCCTTCCAAGGTGGAGTTCTCACATTTCACACTTAGTCCATATGATGGGAAATCCAAGTTGTTCATATGAGGGGAAATATCTTAGTACGAGTACCCACGAGCTTTCCTCACTCGATGGACACTAGAATCAACGGTTAAGGGGCTAATTTGTCAAATAGACCACTTTTACAATGATCTAAGGGCTAAAATTCGACGTGTATGGTTAATCTATGATACATAGGCATGGTATAAAATTTCACATCAAACTGATAATTAGAACCATGTGATCTAGAATTCAAGGGTCTGGGTTAATGGCATTTTCGTAATTATTGCTGATTTGAGAGTTTTGTGAAATCATGGTAATAAGCATGTTTCGAAGCAATTCTTATAAAATAACTTATATCTAAATTATTAAAAATAAATATTTATTCACCAAATTAAGGCGAGATACATATACCAAACAACCTGATGGATGGTCAGATGCATGTCAAATAGGAAAACTTGATGGTTAATACTCTAACCACGTATGCAGGTGGACGTATGGTCAGTTTCGTTAATGGATGAATACATAGTGGGTTTTTTGGAGTGATCAAGATGTAAAACATATATACGGTTAAATTCAAGTGGCTTGTTCACATATGTAAGTTCCTCAAATTATAGTTTTGATGGTGGGTTAAGCATATTCATAGGTAGTGAACAAGATGAACGGATCAACATCTCGATTCGATGTGTACCAGCAGATGTAGAGGTCAGGTAGTTAGTTTACTATGATCGAGTCGGGTGGTCCAAACTCAAAGTGAAAAGTAAAATATCTTTACCTAGCGGTGAATAGTTGACTGAACGGTTGGTTATGATGTACAAGTGAGAATACTTGGATATATGATGATATTGTTTTAAAAATCAATGATCGGATGACTTGATATATGGATGAAGATTATTCCCAACAATCAGATTCAGTTTATAAAATAGATTTAAGGTTAGGATAGGTTAAATTGGTGACATACACATGTGTATACTAAATTAAATTTCATGGTAACACTCGAGAACTTTCAATACTCTAGTATTGAAAAGTTCGAGGTGTAACAATCTACCCCCTTTAAACAAAAATCTCGGCCCCGATATTTATATGTGTATATTTTATTTATTTATTTATGTATTTAATTTCATAGCTTACACACATTAGTTCCCGCACTATCTAGAGTATTTTTTGTTGTTCTTAGTGTTTAGAGCAACACGGAAAAACGGTTATAGTATGACTAATCTTGATACACTGAATTCTTCATTGGCTAGGGCGATGAGCTCTTTGGTATCAAATGGATTATCCATAAACGTATGAGCAAATGACCTGCAAGATGGTAAGTCCACAACAAATTCCATTTAATCCATCCGATGGAAATGTCCATTAGTTCAAGTATCTCCAAAAATATCATCAAGCAGACACAAGTGGAAAACATCTAATTAATTAACATATCTTGTAACTTGAGGTAACATGTGGCAATCAAATCATTCATGCTTATCAGAATTAAAGAGGCATGTTAATCATTCAATTCAAGAGTCAATTACACAATAAATTAACATATTCGTATAGTGAGACAAATATATTAATCAAGTAACTCAAGAGATCTTAAATATAAAAGATTAGAACATCATCTACGACAAGCTTAATGAAATTAAGTGGGAAGCTTAAGAGGGGAATCCTTACCTTCCAAGATCCGAATCCTTTCATATAATACTTAAGAAGCGAATATGAGCTGCATGATAAAATCCTAACCTAAGTCACAAAAAGTTGTATGATTAAGATCATCAGTTGAAATTTGATTATGAGATTTTCGGTGTTTGATCTAGATTTAAGGTTAGGTCGAATCACTATACTTTTCATTTACATCAAGTTCAAAATCAAGTGTGATCTATGACCCAGATTTATATCTACACATGAATGACACTGAAGGGTTAAACTTTAGAAGGAATTTATGTAGCTATAAGAATATGAGTCGACTCACCCGGTTGCGTGACTCAACTCAATCTAGTGAGAAAACCTAAATACACAACCTAGATGCTGTGTAGCTTGCTGGATCGATCGAAAAACAGTTCCCAACTATTGTTAAACTCAATGAAACTCACTAAGTCGACTCGATTGTGAATGCTACACCACGACTTAGCAGCTCCATGTTTCTCCCTCCTTTGCTCTATTTATCTTTACTCATTCTCAAGATAAAAGAGGAATCCCCAGACTCAACTCGAACAACCCATTCACGCAAAGAGACTCGGGCGAGCTAACTCGATGTGACACGACAGGAAAAACCGTCTCTCTTTATATGCTCTCTTTTGCTCCTCTCCTTCTTTCTCCTATTCTCTTCCTCTCTCCTTTCTCTCAACTAGAGAGCTCAATGGACAATCCAGAGTTAAACTTAGCTCTATATGGGTTGGGTCCGACTCACCCAACTCGACTGTAACGCCCCAAGTTTTTACAGCTCGAGTACGTCCTCGTGCTTAAGAATTCTAGGCGTTAATAAAGTAATAATTGGATGCTTCAAAATCGCACCTTGTTTTTTTAAGATTACGTTCAGTTACATTCACAAAGGTAACCATTCACGAGAATACAATCAACCATACTATAAATCTTATTCCATTTAAACGTAAAAGTTCAACTAATCGTTTAATGCACACACAGGTAGAATCTTATTACAAATATCTAAATTCACAGCATGAAACGTAAATAAAACTAAATTAAGATGAAAGCATCGACAACATCATCTGATGCCACTCATAGTCTTCCACAGGGAGATCATGCATCATATTTTTATATGTGCATCACCTACATCATATGTATGGTTGGAGAGGGTCAACGCCCTACTCGTAATGATGGTTATCCTTCAAGATTAACATAATTTAAGTAATTTCTCAAAGTAAGACAATATAAAGGTTCCGATACTTTCCATACTCTACCACTACGAAGGGCATCGGTATGCGCAACCAACCTACATGAATGCATGCCTAACATAGTATATGTGGCTCGTCATACATAGTGACCATCACATTGTGAAATTAATTTACAAAAAACTCGGCTCGCTCCGCACTCCATAATTACGGAGATTCGTTAGCGTGTTCGACATTACCGTGGATTTACGTGAGCACATTGAGACAACATAATGCATGGATTGGATGAATTACGTAATACGATTTATTCATGAAGCGACTATTTGCGACATCCAATCACATGAAGTGATATAACACGTATTACAGATTACTTATATTGATTTGTGTACTACAACACAAATCCATGAATTTATGCGTCGACCAAGAGGGTCACTACCCAGAGTGCATTACGTCCATGATAAATATATATAAGTCACTACTTGTGAGACCGTCAACACATCACTTGCATCAATAGGAAAATAAGTCGAACCATGAGAGTTTTGGAATTCCAAGACACATGCCCAAGCCATAACATGAGAAAAGTAGCACAAGCCTGACCCAATAAAGTCAAACAGAGCAGCAATAAGCTAAATCCATAAAAAAAAGAATAACAAATAGGCTAACTCAACAAAATAAGAGAGAGAAGCAAAAGTCAACTCAATATAGAGTGGAAACACGCGTTGTTCTCAAAATCGGTGAAGGGCAAGGCTTGAATTCATCACTCCATATGAATTCATAAAAAGTACAATGGTATTTTCATAAAATAATTAATATGGAATTACAATAAAATAAACCCTAATAGGGTAGCAAATAGTGCACGCACTTTAAAGTGAATCCACAGGCATAACAATGCAATTTAGGGTTAGACGGGTCACCTGATAAGTCCAAATTACTTCAAAAGTGAGTCCCGCTACCCCAAGGTTTAAAATATGGATTTTGGGTCAGATTAATATTAGTAAATTCATAAGATTTACAGACATAACTATCCGGTCCATTGGATGCGCAAACTATGCACCGTTCGAGGCCCGAACGTGTGTAGTTTCATGATTTAAAGCATAGTTTTGTGATCTAACCCACAAAATATGTCCAAGATGATTAAAATCATATATTAAACATAATTCTAACATGGATTTATAATTTATAATAATCCAGTAACTTATTAGATCATAGTAAAAATCAAAATATACGCAATTTAACGTGAAAAATAAGAGAACTATGTATACATTTAACTTAAATTGGTGTAAGTTTAAAGGAATCCCTCACCTTAGCCTTAAATGCAAATCCTAGATAGATCTCAATGTATGAGGGCTTTTACACGAACCACGACGTTGCTTAAGCAAGAGGAAGACACCACATGTGTGGAGAAGGAAGAGAATGATGGGCGTCTAGGCTTGGATATCTCTCTCTCTCTCCCTCTTTATATCTTCCTTGGATGTGGGAAGGTAGGCATGCATGGGTGTTTGAGTGGAGAAGGGGTGCACGCCCCCTTTTGTAAAGGAGTGGGTTTGAGAGGGGGTGTATCCCACTTGAATCGAGTTTCTCCAAATTATCTTTTATGACGATCTTTCTTTAAATCTATTTCATTCATGGTGTTGGGATCGTCTAATAGGGCCAGAATATGTAGTTCTCTTGGTGATCCGAGACTTAGATTGACTTATCTTGAAAATTCTCCTAGCGGGTGTCAAAACAGACTTAATCTCAATTAATGGTCTGTGCTTAACAATAAGGCCGAATTTTGAGAAAAATGTGTAGTCAAGATAGGTAAACGATTTGGGCATAATTTGGTGGTTGATCGATAGTGAAAATGCCTAAATATGAAATTTCACCTGTCGCACCAAAATGAAGGAATTGGCTTCAAGGTGGTCATCATTCAAAGGTGTATGATCATGGATCGGGGTTTAAATTTTGTATGATCTTGTAGTTGTATGAGGCGAAAGTGTGGTCCAAATTTGAGTTGTGATTGACGGTGTAAAGTGGGCCAATCGGAACGTCCAGATTTAGAAAGAGCTGGTAAGCCTAAAACACCTAACTTCTCGCTTAAGGAAAAGCTTACTAAGGTGGGGTTCTCACATTTCATACTCAATTCATATGATGGGCAATCTAAGTCGTTCATATGAAGAAAAATATCCTACTACGACTATCCACGACTTTCATCACTCGATGAACATCAAAATCAACCGTTAAGGGGATGATTTGTCAATTGGGCTACTTTTACAATGATCTAAGGGTTAAAATTCGACGTGTATGTTAATTTATGATACATAGTCATGGTATAAAATTTCACATCAAACGGAACACGAGAACCATGTGATATAGAATTCAATGGTCTATGTTAATGTCTTTTTCATAATTATTGTTGATAAGAGAGCTTTGAGAAATCTAGCGATTCTACATGGTTTTAGGCACATTTCGAAGCAGCTCTTACAAAAGAACCCATATATAATCATTACAAATAAAGGTTTATTCACCAAATAAGTTAAAATTATCATCAATTAAGGCAGGATATGTATATTAAACAATATGATTGATGGTCAGATGACATATCAAAAATAGGAAAACTCGATGGTTAGTACTCTGACCATGTATATAGGGAGATGTACAGTTAGTTTCATAAACGTATGAACACAAAGTGAGTTTTTGGAGTGATCAAGAGGTAGAACATGTATACTGTTATATTCAAGTGACTTGTTCACATATGTAAGTTCTTTCAATTATAGTTTTGATGGTAGGTTGACCATATTCATAGGTGGTGAACAAGATAAACGGATCAACGTATCGATTCAATACGTGTACGAGCAGATGTAGAGATCAGGTAATTAGTTTACTATGATCGGGTAGTCCAAACTCAAAGTGGACGGTTATATATCTTTACCTAGCGGAGAATAGTTGATTGATTGTTTGATTATGATGGACAAGTGACAATACTTGGATATATAATGATCATGTCTTAAAAATCAACGATCAAATGACTTGATCTATGGATGAAGATTATTCATAACGGTCAAATTTAGATTAGAGAATATATGTAAGGTTAGGATAGGATAAATTGATGACATACATATTTATATACTAAATTAAATTTATTGGTAACACTCAAGAACTTTCAATACTTGAGTATTAAAAAGCTCGAGGTGTTACATCGACCCACGTCTGAACCCGATTCTCTCTTCTTCCCTCTTCTTTTCTTCTTCCTCCATTTCTTCTATCAAATATTCTTTCACGGTCACTGCTGGAGTCCAGTAAAAATCTGAACGGAAACATCCCCCAGGGTGGTCTGGTTTAACTCGGCCAACTGGGTGTAGTGCAAGGTGGTGCAACATCTCTCTTATGTCTTCTCTTCTCTAGACCAAAGAGGAATCCTAACTCAACCCAGACTCAACGAAATACATGACTGAACTGAGATAAATAGCGACTCAGGCGAGTGGAGCTAGGGTGACACAATTCAAGTTGAACTCTCCCTCTCTCGTTTTCTTTTTTCTGGAGAGGAAAGCCCTAAAAGTCAGGCTTTATAGGTTGTAATAATCCTCCAGAGGCTTCTGATGAAAACATTGGATTAACTATGGAGGTAAACCGCTAATCCAAGCTTACATGGAGCTTTTTGCCACCAAAATCTGCTGGTTCCGACTATCGTCAATCGCATGATTATAATCCAATGGTACAGTCTAGCTTCTGCTAATCTTGGCCACCATTTGAACGACCTAGATCAGCAAATAAGCCCTATCACGTGTTGATGGGTTCTTCGAACGAGCGAGGAAGATGAGCTAATTGCCCATGGTGGATCTTGATTGAGTGGGTTAGCCTTCTATCTGAGACACACGGGTGGTCCATATCGGTCCAGGGATCATTGTGGGACCCACCTAATGGATCACGTTGAGAGAAAACTCAGTGGGTTCCAAAATTTTCAGCCACACACGTTATCTCACATTTTCTCACGAGATCTCCAACCAAAGCGAAAAGGCTTCCACCTTGCCCTATAATGGACACTTGCGTTGGACTATAAAACTTCTAAAATCCATCTAATGGTTGGGATTGTGCCAATAAGCTGAAATGAAAAAAGATTCCCTCATGCGCCCCCCCCCCCCCCCCCCTCTCTCTCTCTCTCTCCTAGTTAAGGAAGCCCTAGAGTGGATGATTAAGATTTGTCTTAGCGATAGGCTGAGATTGTTATACCTTTGTGTACAAGGATTGCCAACATGGCAACACAAACAATGTTTCTATTTCCATAATTCTCTCACGCACACTCATCTAACGGCTGGAATTGTGCGGTCACACATCAGAACTTACACGAACAATCCTTAGGGTTTTGGTCTGATTCCGCCTCCACTTGTGATAGTCAGTTAAGATAATCTAGATGGATGATCAAGGTGGGCCACGGTTGACGCAAATGAGCGTTGTCCTTTTAAATCTCCTTGCGGTAAGAAATGACGAAAGAAGAAGAGACTTTTACCTCTTCGTCTTGGGGCAAACACATTTTGACTGGGTCGGTCGGTTCGGTACTTCGCGGCTGTGCACAGGTCGTGGACACACACCCTAAGTGTGGAACCCACTGAGATGTTTGGATGAAATTCACTCTAACCACTGAGTTCCTCGTCTCGAGTTAGATCCCCATACCAATGATGTAATGCCCCGGTTTTCGAGACCCGAGTATAACACCCGTCTCTTGAAAACCAAGGTGTTAACTGATAAGCGAAAGGATAATCAAACCCAAATCAAAGTGCGATTAACGGAACCAAGCGTAGTATAGATAAAACCCAAACAGTTATAATATCCTGAGCCACTCAGCTGGGGCCCATATACAAAACCTTAATTCTCAAAACGAACTGAAATGTTAATAAGCAAGTAAATTACTGATTTAATCCAGAATAAGTAGCCGCCTCCTGGTACGGCTCCTCATTGTAAGCCTCCTCCTCGACTTCCGTCACCTCCGGCTCCTCTGCAAGTCCCTCTGTCCCTGTGTCCTCTGTACGGTTGAATATTGATGAATGAGTGGCCAACTCAGTGTGATCTCCAGCTAAGATTACACACCGCCGCCCTAAACAAGGAATAACATAAAAGCATACAGATAATACAAAACACAGTAGATACAGTTTTATTAAGTGCATGGATGAGTGAATGCAAATGTTGTCCCGGGTAAAACATCCGGACGGACATTGGAGTTGTCACTCAGGGATAAGACTGATCATCAGCGCAACATTCAATCACAGGGCATGATAATTAGAGTCAATATTACAATCGAATGACTGGTCATAAGCGCAACACGTAGCGTAATTGCAGGGCAGAGTGATCCAAGTCATCGAAATATGTCATGTATGCATGACTTGTCAGCCCATTATTAGTCCATTTGCAACCAGCTAATTTAAGTAAGCTCACAGTCACTACGGGGAGCACATGGCCCAGCGTAGACCGACGGCTCGGGCATAGTGTCCCATTCCACCATCCCCGGCCCATGAGACTATCGTCTTAGGGTGTGTGTAGCACCCATTAACATGTGGTCAATCAGTTCAACATAAAGGGGCTACCACCAATGCCGACCAAGGGTGAAATGTTGAAATTACCAAAAGTGGCGATTTAAACATGTCGGCATGAATGATTCAAAAATGAGTAAACAACGGTATTTTGGAAGGGTTATGGAGTCCATCCCAAGTCAGTTAGGTGAAACCACACATGGATGGTAAACCCCATGTCAAACACCACAACCAAAACCTCCATGTCAGGGACCTACTTATGTACAACCAGTCTAGTTACACCCCAAGCACGGACTCTCCTTTACTAGGACTTCCCATGGAGAGATTTTCGCAGTATGTGTGTCATAGCAACATATATTACAATAAGGAATGACACATGTATTCTTATCAATATACAACAACTTAATTTATATGACATAAAAGACTAGATTATTCACTTAAGCAGTTCAGAGAAAATCAAGAATCTAAACGATAGTTAGCATGAGAATTATCATGTTAAATAGATAAATCAAGTGAATACAGTTTATTTTCACACACAGTTTATCATTAGCCTGGCTAGCCGTTTACTCTAATAAAGCTACTATTTATGGTATAGTTAAGGGTGGAAAGCTTAAGGGGAAAGAATCATCACCTGAAGGGGTTGCAGCTTGGTTTAATTTCCTGCGGCTAATTAGTGGTCCAGTGCCAAGCGAGGGGCTTCCTGAATTAATTTCAAGATACAAGTTGCATTTATAAGTTGACAGTTTTGATGACAAACCTTCTTATACGTAAATTAGGGCCGGACCTATCCTAATCAGTCAAGGTCTGGACTGAACCTTACCCTAGTCTAGCCTAGCAGTCCCTTGTGCATGATTACACATGAATATGGGAGATCGGTCAGTGCCCATCCGTATTCGAGCAACCGTGACCATACCGGACACGTATGGGGTGTTTTGACGTGGCCCGCCTGATCATTAGACCAGCCCCACATCTCTATTCAGGCCCTTAGGAGGAACTCGCCTACTGGGTGGATGGTTTGGATAACCCATAGGCATCAAGGTGGGGTCCACAGAATTCCTGATGTTTAGACCTATGGTGGACTCTCACTGTACTTCGTTGGCGAGTCCAGCAACTGTTAGTGGTGTGAGGTGTTCCAGCCACCTAGCCTCCATCGTCAATCCCCTGGACGGTGGCCACATGATACCTTTATCATGGTAGGCCCCACACCTTATATGTGTGCAATGTGCAGGGTGGGTCCCACACGTGTAGGACTCACCATGCAGATATAAATTCACGTTCTCTCCTTCACACATGTGCCATGAGTGCCGAATCCGAACGGTCCATAAGATGTGGAATCCCAAGAAACCTTAGGGGATGAATTTTCACCCTGATATAAAATTCCGATGGGCCATAGCAAAGATAAATTCAATTCAAGGGAAGAAACTGTTTGCATTAATCATGGCCCACCAAAGCTTTGGTTCAAAGTAAAAATTGGAACCAGGGGGTTTCCTGAGGTTCTGCTCCATGTGGACCATTCGAATTTTTCAGACTCATCAGGTATGATGAGAACTCGAAATTTTGCATGAAGTTACGTGGACTGATTGGCAGGAGAGCGTTCAGTTGTAAATATAAAAGTGCTCTCTGCTCCAACGTCTTGATGCATACATGCACCATTGTTTCACTTCATAGGTGGGTCCCATGTGGGGCCCACCACGTGTACACCTATCCTTGTAACACATATACATATACCCTACGTAGTATAGTGTTATGTATATTGTATATCTTATATAATATACATATTTATTTATGGACCGTTGAAGAGTCCAGCCACCACTGTCCAAGTCTTTTGGACGGTGCAGGTGGGTTTCTACAGGCCATTTGGTCCCACGTAGGGCCATTACATGTACATGATACATATGTGTGTGTGTGTGTGTGTGTGTGTGTGTGTGTGTGTGTGTGTGTGTGTGTATCAAGATATATCAATGTGGGTCCCACATGGGGATACCACGTATGCAGTCACATGCATGTATACATATGTATATAATGCTATTTTATTATAATATCATAGCTCATTTTTACTACTAATGCCTAGTACTGGACATCACTGGAGAACGTCCAGCCCAGGGGCTTTTTTCTGGACACAGCGTCCCCGATGGACGGTCCAAACTCAAATGGCCCATGGTGGCTTGACACTAGAGCAACCTACCATCATTTGGTGGGGCCCACGGTCAGCGCAGGGCCCATATACAAGGCAGCCTACGGACATCTGGGTGAGGCCCACCTGCATTTATCCAGGGCCCAAGAATGGCACAGCCCACCAACGTTTCACGTGAACGACCACTTCTTCTATATGGGGCTGTTTTCAAACCCATCTGCAGCTGAATTTAGGTCTGGTTTGGGACCCACTCACGGCCCAATCCTCGATCAGTCCTTGAGGCTGGACTTAAGCTGATCAAGGGCCATCCGAGAGCTCCCATTAGCATCCATTTTCAGCCTAAACAAATCCCAAAACAGGGCCGTTCAGTGGCCTGATGGGCGGCCTGTGTTCAGCTCCAAACAGAGCAACTGTTTGGCTCAGCTTCAACTCAAGACAGGGCCTTCTCTTAACTGTTCTCCAACCCAAGAAATGCTGCCATTGCTGGACTAATGTACCTTGAAAGTAGGGCCATTGGTTGGCCAGCTTTCAAACTCCAAAACAGGGATTCAGCCTAACGATTTCTCAGCTCACCCCGCTGCCATTGATTGGCTCAGGTCGGGCTGAAACCAATGTTGTAATAGGGTCAGATTCCCCACTGAAACAGAGCCATGGATTGGTTCAGTTCCAGACCAAAACAGGGACCCAGGGGTTGGCTCCGTTCTAGCCTAAAAATAGGGACCTACTTAAATGCTTTGCTTTAGGTGTGAATGCAGCCATTACTTAGCTGGCTTTCAACCCATCTATGGCTACATTCAGGCGTAGTGTTTGCCTGAGACCCGACCATCATTTGGTTGGTCCCAGCTCTAAACAGAGGCTTGAAATGGACCGCTTAATCAACACAAGGGTATTTGCCGGTCTGCTTTCTATCCGAAAGCATGGCCATTGATTGACCATCCTTCCTCCTAATACAACCATTACTGTGGCCTCATTCTAACTAAAACAACAAGAAGGAAATGGAAGGAGAAATGGTCACATGCGGGGGAGAGAACGACTCTCTATTTTTCCTTTTCTTACACTCTCTCTTTCTCCCTTCTCTTGATATGAATTTCTAGGGCTACAGGATCCATCTTATAGATGGAGTGAGAGAGAGAGAACGACCGAGATTGCTCCTACAACGGACGGCTGGGATTCGTCCTTCCCAAAGAGGAAGGGCGGTCCTCTCTCTCTTCTTGCACAGGCTCGGGTCGGGCCGTTTCTTGGCAAGGATGGATGGTGACATTCAATCTCCTTCATCTGATTACATGTAAGGCCCACCCCCACAGCACATGATATTGTCCGCTTTGCCGAAGCTCAAGGCTTTAAAACGCGTCATATGGGGGAAGGGTAGCTCGCAAACAGACCCGGTGCTCCCGTGGTCCCGCCCACACCTATCCCACAAGATATTGTCTAACCTAACTGACACCCATCAGAGTACGCAGCGGTGGTTTTGTTTCCCACAGGAACGCGTCATGTCTGTTAAGGGAGGAACCCAACATATAACCACCACAACTCTAGACAACTCTTCCGATGTGGGACAAGTTACGCTACAGTCAACTGCAACAGTAGCTCAACTAGCACAGTAGCCTGCCAGCCACACCTGGGGGCCTTCCCACATGTGTGCCCGCCCACATGAAGCAGTGACCGGGGCGTCACAATATCCTCCACCGAGGGCAGAGTCGTCATCGGCTTTGATACCATTTGTAAGGTCCACCCCCACAGCACATGATATTGTCCGCTTTGCCGAAGCTCACGGCTTTAAAACGGGTCATATCGGGGAAGGGTAACTCGCAAATAGACCTGGTGCTCCCGTGGTCCCCCCCACACCTATCCCACAAGATATTGTCCAACCTAACTGACACCCATCAGAGTACGCAGCGGTGGTTTTGTTTTCCGCAGGAACGCGTCATGTCTGTTAAGGGAGGAACCCAACATATAACCACCACAACTCCAGACAACTCTTCCGATGTGGGATAAGTTACGCTACAATCAACTGCAACAGTAGCTCGCCCAGCACAGTAGCCTACCAGCCACACCTGGGGGCCTGCCCACATGTGTGTCTACCCACGTGTGCCCGCCTACATGAAGCAGTGATCGGGGCGTCACATTAAAAGTGATCAAATAGTTATACCGTTTTGTTAAGTGGGGCCCCACAAAGAAGCCGAACGGCTTGGATGGCTTGGAAAGTGGCCATGGTGGCCCACTTATAGGTTTGGAGTAAGTCGATTTAAATCTCTGTTGGCGGGAGATATTTGCATTTTACAAAATGGTCGGTCAAGACATGTTTGACCCAGTTAACGAATTTGGTGTACTTCGCACCTAAGTGTTCTTTGGTGTACATGCATCGTGCACGGACCCCCTGAAATGCTAGTATCACAATCTGTTCCGTCTATTTGTATTGGGACTCTTCACGGGGACCTTGGCCCATGCTGGGGTGAAGGTGAGCCCTAAGTGGCCCGTTACATACATCCTTGGGCCGTCATTGGCCCATATGTCGTGATCCGTTGATCAGGTGGGCCTGATAAATTCTTTCAACGGTTAGTATAGGGTACTAGTTATGATGAAGACTTCGTTTGTTACCAATCAATTCTCAAGTGTTGGTGACAAGTGTTTTGCAACAGTATTAACTAACATATTAGCTTTAATTTTAGAGTGGGCGAGTAGCCTCACTTTCCTGATTGTTGTAGGGCGTGTTCTGACTCTTAGAGACCCTGAGGGATGGCTTTAATGTCAACTAGAATCCCCATCCTATGTATGTCGAGATAAGTTTTTGATTAACCCAATCTGCTTTAGGTTAGTGTGGGTTTAAAAGGTAATACCCGTGTACTGAAGGTACGGGGGTTTTACAAATGATCAGGTAAATCCATATCTCAGGTGTGCCCACATCAAATGAATTTTGGTATTTAAGTGTTAGTTTCTGTCAATCTGGCGGTCTAATAGGTTCATAGTTTGATCTTTACGGCTATACGGGTTCCTAGTCCAATTTAGATGAACCTCGACAACATTCTTATAGATCAGACAATTTAATTGTACTATTCAAGTGTTAGATCACTCAATATTAGTTGTAAATCAGATTGATGGTGGATCTAGTAATCCAGGGTTCGGTATTGATGATTGACGGTCCATCTTGGAAATCAACGGGCAAGTGGTTTGATTTATGGTTGCAGATCACTCCCAACGATCAGATTTAGGGTAAAATGTGTGAATGTTCACATTAATTAGATTTGTTTTTGTACTCGGTTAGGCCTTGATGGTAACATCTGGCTATTGAAAAGTACGGAGTATTACAGTTATCCAACTACAAGCATAGAAAAGATCAATTTTGCATTAGACTGATCCAATCGACTATAGAAAACTCCCGATAAAAATCGGCATTATGTGTTAGGCATCCCACGTAGTTCCAAATATTGTCGGTCATCCGAGTTCAACCTTGGTCGATAGAACAAGCATGGCCAACCCAAGGCGGGTTACCCGCTTAACTAATTTGCAACACTTAATACACCGCAACGACAATTCAAATTATTAAATACAAAATCATTAACACAAAAGCAAATTTAGTCCCACACCATGGTATAACAATAAAACACATTTATAAATCAATACAATCTAACCTACATCAACACAATCTGACCTATATCAACATATAACAACTGAACACATGTGCAAATCAGTACACATCAATTTACACCAACATAATATGATCTATATCCACATTTCTTAATATTCGACATCGAAGAGTTCTAATATTAAGAATTTCATATCACTCACGCATTTCATCGAGAATGTTATTAACGAAATAGCAAATAAAGACATTTTATCATTGAAAATGTCAGGTATAAGCTTGAGGGTAGATCTTCACCTTATAGTAACAAATTCTTGATTTGGGTGCAGTTCTAGTGTCAGAAATTTGGAGAAAATGCTCTAAACCCTAATTCATCACCAATCTCATCATTAGTAACTTAAATTATAAACTAATTAGACTTTAATCAAGGGTTACGGGTACCTAACTTAATTCGAATAAACCCCAACTCGATTGAACTAGTAAAGGCCTAAAATTGGCGTATAACAAAATCCACATAGGGTCACGCTTGAATACGACTTCCGCAATAGCATGAGCCACTCCTAACCGATCGTCGGAACCCTAAGTCCTAACATGAACAAACCCTATAATTAGGATTTTATAAGAAAAACACCAAATCTTAAACTAAGATCAAGGATAACTTGTTAGCAACTAGAAATATATAATTAGACTATGAAATTGGAAGGTTGGATGTAAGTCTTATATCCGAACCCGAACGGGAGGGACTCGATGGAAATTCGAGAGCGACTAGAGCTTTGATTAAAGAAAATAAGCAATAGGAAGCACTAAACTCCCCCCTCTATTGCTCTTTTTTTTCTTCTTCTTCTTCTTTTTCTCTCTTCTCTTTCTCTCTTGCTCTCTCATGCTAGGTAATATTCGTATGAAGGGGAGGAATGTATGAGAGAGAGTTATTTATAGTACCTAATGTGGTGCAAATGGCCATAATGGATATGTATTTACTATTATAACCCTACGGGGTTGTTTCTAACTTATGAGGTCCACTAAGGGATGTACGGGCCGATTTACGACACATGATAGTTGTCCTAAGTGATGATCTATGCAAGGCAATGATCGCCTCGCAACTTGGACACGGCGATCGACAAATATGATGGAGAGTTGGTTTAATGGTTACCGATCGTCGATCAGGGTTGTTGATATACGGATACGAGTAAGATATTAACTTAGAGTAGTGCCCTAAATTTGGCGTCGATCTAATGGTTTGAAAGCCACAACTTTAGCAAGAACCGAATACAAACAATTAACTTAAGTTCCTTATCTTACCTATGGGCATTCACAGATCTCATTTGTTCACCTTATGAGCCCATGTTGAATGATTCGAGACTCGATCTCAACTCGATGTCCTGTGATGGATATATCAAGCCTGCTAAGACAAACATCTTTCTATAGTTTCTAGTTTAACGGTCTACTAACGAGCGGTGTAAAGTTTGTATAGATAATCAAGACAATCTGGAATAAATTGGGTATTGGGATTTCTTGTATGCGAGAATTAGAGTTTGGATTAGCTAAGTTCACAATGTGACCTTTCACAACTAGCGGAAATGGCGATTCGGCTCTAATTACCCTAATCAAGAGTCCTAATTCAACTAAACAGAAAATTATCTGGAATAGTAAAATATACAAAAAATAGAGATTTGAATTTAATCACATAAGATAATTCCTGGAATGATTAGAAGTAATTCATAATAAGACATAGAATATTAAAACTCTAAGATGAAAAAGATATGTACGGTCCATCAGCAACATGCAGTTGTAGAAATTTTAAGTTTTAGTAGGTCTGTTGCTCGCATTGTTTTTGGTACTTTTAATTATTGAATTATTTTAATAATTTTCATGGTAATTCATCATAAAGTTTTCTTTTGTCTCACAAAATTTCATTCCATTTGGAGTTCTATTAAAATTATAAAAATTCTATAAGTACCAATCATCTGAAACTGATGATTTTTTGTATAGTTCCAAAATGTCTCTGTTGCTAACATTTTTTGTACTTTTAGATATTGAATTATTTTAATTTTTTTATGTTAATTCATCATTAAGTATAATTTTATCCCACAAAATTTCAATCCATTCTGATTTCAAAAAAAATATAAAAATTCTGGGAGTACCAGCTATATAAAACCAATAATTTTTTGCATAGTTTTCAAAATGTCGCAAAATTAACCTCCTTTGATTTTTAATTTTTATTTTAATTTTATTTTTTTATAAAAATGAATTCATCAAGATTCAATCTGACTTTTGAATCACCTCAATCGGAGTTGTATTGAATAAGATTCATATTTTTGAAATCAATATACTAAAATTGTTATTTGCTAAATATTGTTGTTCATTACTAAACAGGGCTCCCCGGTGGCATCGTGGATTCAACGATGTCACCATCGACCGCTGCAAAAAAACTCTCATTTTTTGTGGTGGCACTATGCTTTGGACAGTGGAACCATACCCCGTTGCTCCCAAAACTCCTATTCCCACGATTACACCGTGGGGGTCTCTCCAGGTTGCCCAAAATCACAACTTCCACTAGGCCGAGCAATTTTGGCGGACCCAAAATAACTCCTTTTGGTCCCAAACATGCACGAATACACACAAAAATATGCACACAAATCGATAAATCAAAGGTAATGCCCAATGACATCTAATTTCCAGGTTTGTAAAAATCTGAGGCGTTACACTGAGTGAACTAGTGAATCTCATGTTATATGTGGGTTTCAATTGCATCCTAATGCATGCATCCAATCACACTTATATGGCAACTAATAATGTAACGCTCCAAGGTGAGCCCAATTGCAAAATACCGGGACCTCGAAATTACCATAAGTACCAAGACCTTCGGGACTTTGAAATCTTCGTTGGTCCTAAGATTAGGTAAAGCTAGTACATAATTAAGTCGATTAAATTCGGAAACAACTTGTTAATATTAGAGACTTGATGTAATCCTCCAATAGAGTTGGTGGGCCATCCATTGAAGTAAGAATCTAAAAATCTAGTGAACACTTGTACTCCCATATGTGGTATGTCAAAAGTGCAAAAAGCCCGATGGCGGAGACTATCCATCTAGTCTTTGGTTTCCAATACATAGGATAAGCACCTAACATGATCCGAGGCTACCCAATACAGTTAGAGTAGTTATGGATCCATGGCCCATTTATGTTCCCACCACTCTCCCCTTTTCTTTTCTTTTTCTCTCTCTCTTTTTTTTCATGGGATGTTTTTATGAAACTCAAGCAAGTTATGATGCCCGATAAATGTTAATATTGTAAACGTGGCATACCTCAGCTCAATTTAAACTCACTACATTGTAAAACCAACGATCACTAAGTCACGGATCCAAGTTCAGAGCACATGTTTGTTGAAAAAAGACTATTGGATAATTTTAATTGTTGACCGTCCAACAAATGTCCACCAGTTTTTTTTAAGGCAATAATAATATTTATAAAAAAGAGAACTATAGAAAAGTAAAAAAGGAAGAGCAGAAAAGGGAAAAAAACAAGAACCCAAAAAAAATACAAGGCCAATCCCTAGTAACCCATAACCGAAAAACCCAGCCCCCAAACACAATCACTTTAAGAAGACCAATCTCTAAAGAAAACTAAAACTCTTAAGAACACCTCCGCCCTTAACACTACACTATTTCTAAAGCAATGGTTATTTCTTTCAGTACAAAGGGTCCAAAACATAGCTAGGAGAATAACACAACACTTATTTTTTCCCAACTGCTCCCCCAGATTCCCTATGCTACTTATTGAGGAGAGCTTCCACAAAGCTTGGCATAGCCCAAGTGACTCCAACCAGATGAAGAACACTCCACCTTATATCAATGATAAAAAAGGGCAATGAATGAATAGATGGTTGACCGATTCATCCTTCTGCATGCATAGAAGACAAACATTTGGGAGTTGCATCCCTCTTTTACACGAATTGTCAATCGTAAGGGCCCTATTCCATCCTACTAACCATCCAAATGCTACCACTTTAGGAGGCACCCCATAAGACCATAAATGGGCATGTGATAACAGAAGATGCAGAGACCTCAAAAATAGAAATGAAGCTGTAGAACAATTGAACTGAGAAAAGACTCATCCCAATCAGCGACCACCGAACAACATCCTCACTTGACGGGAAGGATGAAAAGCCTGCAATCGAATGGGGAGCATTAGATCCACAATTTAGACATCGTTGATGTTCCTTCTTAAGGGAGGGATCCAAGCCCCTCCATTGTTATCCCCAGTAAGACATTGGCTCACCAAGATATCAGGAGTCGGGGTGATAACAAACAAACCTAAAAAAGAATTAGCCGAGGTGGAAGGACTAGACTCAACGTTCAACCAAAATCTAATTCACTTACCATTTGCCTAGGGAAAAATGAATTTTATCCCAAAGGAGGGGAGCAACCCTCGCGAATCCTTTTCTAAAGGAATGAAGCTCGATAAAGGGAGGACTTTTTAGTCCATCAACCTACATTGGAGACCCCATATTTAGAGTTGGACACGAACCAAGCTAGCTCAGTTAACTGGCTTCCCTCGGCTCAGTTAAGCTTGACTCGGTTTCAATTGAAACTTGGGTTTGGGCCGAGCTGAGCCTTTTTTAAAGCTCGAAATTCTTTCGAGTCGAGTTCGACTTGACTCAACTCAGAAATAAACTCGACTTGATTCAAACTTGAACTTAGCTGGCTTGAAAACACCCATATAAAAAAATCCTTTTTTATTTCACCCTAGCCAGACTAACTTAGGCCCCAACCTCCAAGCACCCCATTCTTCCATACCTTGACCCAAGCCCTCCTCTCCCTTCATCCAGCCATCCCTGGAAACTCGAGCGGTTAAGTCCCCTTCTCTCACTCTATCCTTTAGTTCTTGCGGCCATCCCTAGTGACCCAAGGCCCCTTCGAACTCTCCGTCCCGAGTTCGTTTGGTCGTCCCTCATGACCTGAGTCCCCTTCTCTCTACATCCCTATTACCCCCTGCCTCTCTCTCATTTTAATTTTGATTTTTGGCACCAGACAGTCATGTCATTTGGGCACGTCCTTGTCCTGCATGACAACCTGACTATCTGGCTCGTCCTTGTCCTCCACGACAGCCTAGTCATCTAGGTCGTCCTTGTTCTGCATGACAACTCGCCCACTATCAATGGTGGCCCAACCATTTGGGAGCTTAAATTTAATATAAATGTTAAATTGATGTTGTTGTTATTGTTAATGTTAATGTTAAATTGTTGTTGTTGTTATTGTTATTGTTAGTTATGTGATTGTTGATGTTAGATTGTTATATTGTTAATTTTTTATTGTTAGATTATTAATGTTAAATGTTAAATTATTGTTAATGTGATTGTTTATGATAATATTAAATTGTTGTTATTGTTTAATTAGTTATATTTTATTTATTTTATTGTTATAGTATAAGATAATCAGTTGTCCATTTGAGGATTTTTATGTTGTTAGGCATAAATACAGTGTATTTTTAAAGATAGGAAATTTTAAATTATTCCAATTTTGGATAGTTTAAGGTTGGATAGACTGGAATGTTCTCATTTATTCTAATTTAAATGCATATGCCCATTGTAGTTTATCTCTCATTCTCTCTGGATATATTTCTTGCATTTATTTTTGTCGTCAAATATCCACACTTTATGTGGATGCTTAGCGTAAGAATCAAATGCAATATTAGTATTTCTGGAGAGATAATGGGAGATGTTGTTGAGATTTTGGCGTGACATTTAAATTAGAGAATGAAAGCATTACAATCTATCCAACCTTGAATGAGTGATTGATTTAGACAGTTAGGCACGTCTAAAAAATTTGAAGGGACATTTAAGTAGATATCACTTTGTGTTGATAAATGCCTATAAGTTATTTTTTTAATCTTTATATTTATATGAGAAAGTCCCAATTACTCCTCGGTGCCGATGCGCCAGTCATATCTCCTCTTATTGTGGAGGTAGAAGTGTTTTTGGCTTAAGACAAAGGAAAGAAAATATTAGTGGTGTGAGATAACTTTGAATTAGCCACAGTTAATGGTGTGGTGAATATTAGATGTATGCATTACAAATCAAACTACTCATTTAAACAGAATAGGCAAAGTTATTCAAAGAGACAAAGAATCTCAATTCAGTATAATAGTTGCTTTCATTTACAAAGGTAAACTTTCCACTCATAAGTTTCATAATGAAAAGTTGAATAAGTAATATATAAGATTAGTGATCGTTGAAGAAAAACCTTTTAAAATGATAGAGCGTAGAGTTTTCATGTCTTTTTATAAATTTTTTAACCCTCAAGTTGAGAAGGCCTCCTCCGTCACTGTGAAGAGAGAGTGTATGAAGATGTACGCAAACGAGAAGATAAAACTGAAAGCAGCTTTGACATCAGTCTGTAGAATAAGTTTGACTTCTGATTTGTGGATGACGTCAAATCAATGAAAGTGACATATTTCATTAAGCGCACACTACGTTGATGAATATTGAGGACTCTATAAGAGAATTTTGAACTTTCACTACCTTCCTCCTCATCCTAGTTTTATTATTTCAGATTGCATCCACAATTGTCTACGAGACAAAGGTATTGAAAATAAAATCTTTTGATAACTTTAGAAAATGACAATGTAATTTCATTCATACGTAACCAATTCAAGGCAACTAGGAGTTTATTTTATGAGGGAAAATTATTTTCAGATTGGGTGTTGTGCCCACATACTAACTTGATTGTTTAATAATGACTGAAAATAATTAACCCCACTATAGAGAATATAAGAGAGCGTAAAATACATAAGGGGGGTTACCTTCGAGATTGAGTATATGGAGCAATATAATCCAACATTTGAATATGAAATCCCCAAAAAAGTTGAAGTTAGATGTATGCACACATTGAAATTTGACTTTTGAAATGTTAGATTCGATCGTGGAATTGGAGCTCGTATTTCCTGAATATGTGGTGCGTGATAGAACGTATTAGGGGTGCACATGAAACTGGTAGAATCGGTAAATCAGACCGAAACTGACCAGACCGCATAGTTTGGTCTGGTTCTATAATTGGAATGAACTATAAAAACAAACCATGCAATTGGGCTGAATTAAAAAAGCCCAAAACCGTAGAACTGAATCGGAACAAAACCAGTTTTTTACGGTCCAATTCGGTACTTGGGTGCAAACGGTCCGTTTCCAGTTCTAACTTTCCTGGAACCGTTGGGAACAGTTCGGTTCCGGTTTCACCCAAGAACCAGACCGAATCGAACTATGTGTACCCCCATAACGTATGCTTGGTTGCCCACAACGATATTTAGAGCAAACCAAAACAAGTTCACAAGTTTCTTAAAGTTTATTATTATTACACAAATATTTTTTTCTCGAAATAAGCATCCTACCGCTGTAACGTCTCGGAAAAATCCGTACAAAGACCCGAGTACCACCTCAGGCAGAAATCACTAAGGACCGAATCCTTTAGAAATTAGGTGAGAGTTAACTAGTGTTAAACTAGATTTCATGCGAAATTAGCACTAATCACTTTAAATGCGATCTGCAAGACCCAAAACTTGTAGAATCATTGACGCTAGGTTACCCTAAAATCTAGAATCAAACTCTATTCCCGATTGCTCTCGGGAGCACAATGAAACTTCGTATCGGACCTGGACTGCACGTCGAAAGTCCGATTACTACGAAATTATATAATTAAGACCGACTTACTCGACTTGACCACCATCTCGGAAATCAAGTCCAGATAGTATCCCAAAGCTATTCGCTTGAGCCCATAACAAAGTGTGTGAGAAACGCGAATATCTTTAGAATTAAACTCAAACTTAAGTAATCTGAGTCATTCCGTTTGCAGGCAAGTTGTAAGGATTCAGACCGTCAGAATCTGACCCAATTATACCCTCGGATCGGGGGAAATTTCCCACACATGCCAGTGCACTTGTGGCCCCGATCGAGTACCGATGACCGTTGAACTGAAACTGGTCCGCCTCGGTCGATCTGTAAATCCGATCGGATTGAAAACTTAACTCGACCTAGATCCATGGTCAGGGAGCTTAAGTCCGACCGCACATAGAAAAGGGGCCTCCAGAAGTGCTCCGTTGGATCGGAACAAGCCTCTTTTGGCTATAACCTAAGTATACCTTGGCCCTGGGACCATTCCCATCAGTTTTAGGCCTATATAAGGGCTTAAAACCCTCACTCTCTCACTCCATACGAATTCTCTAAACCCTAGGAGAGAGAAGAGAAGAAAGAGAAGGAAAGAGAGAGAAGGTGTGTGAGAGAGTTGGAGTCACTCCGGGGATTCAATCCCCGCTACTCTACGTGCCTTACCACCACTTCTGTATCGCTCTACCGGCGATACCGATCCCGTTCTTAGGTAAGAAAACCTAACCCTAATCCATTCTAGGGTTTCAAATAGTTAAAATGATGAAATAGCTAATCTAGTTCATGCTATATGTTGTCATTCTGCCGGTGACAAAGATTACGTGTTTAAAACGAATTCGTTACGTGTTTACCGGCGTAAGGTGCGGACTATAGATGTATAGGTTATGGTTTTCAAAGTTTTCAATGTTGGTTAATGATAGATTCCTGACGTGGGTACTATTTTACATGCAAAATGCGATGTTTGTCATGCGTTTCAATTATATACGAACTATGTGGAGTTTAGCGTATTCTTTGTATTTGTAGAAAGTACCGTATACGTATGAAATGTGAAAGTGTGTTTGCCATGATTAATTGTTATGTGTATATACTAGTTATGCGTGTAACAACTCCTTGGCGAAAGGTTTTGCCCTAATATATGTTTGGGCCAACTTACGTTATGTAGGCGAATAAGTGTAGTCTAGGTGTTTGTGAAAATGCTTGTATAAGTAAGTACTTAAGAGATAATGCTTTAGGTGGGGGTTGAGATAGGATTCTCAACTACCTTAGGGGTGTGTATGATTTCTTCCATGCAAGTTGTTTAGTTTATTGCTTTCCTTATGAAATGTGTATGGATTCTTGTTTATGTTGCATCTTATAACATGCATGATATTATGATTGGACTACTTGGTTACTCCTGTTCTGACTACTTCACATGCTTATTGGTTAAGGTTGAATGTGTATGGGGCTATGTTATGGCCCAGGCAATCGGTAACAGGCTTTGAGTTCGTGGCTGTGTAATGCCCCAGATTTTTGCCAACCTGGAGTTAGATGTCCTTAGGTAAGGGGTAGATCCTAACCCCTTATGAACCTCTCAAACCTCAAATCCTTTAGAAATTAGACAAGTTTAACTAAGTGTTGAACTAGATTAACTGTGAAATTAGCTTGAATTACTTTAAATACGATCTGCAAGACCCAAAACTTGTAGAATCATTGATGCTAGGTTACCCTAAAATCTAGGATCAATCTCAGTACTCAGTTGCTCTCGGGAGCACATTGAAAATTCGTATCGGATCTGGACCGCACGTCGAAAGTCCGATTACCGCAAAACTAAACGATTAGGACCGCCTTACTGGGCTTGACAACTAACTCAAAAATCAAATCCAGATAGTGTCCCGGGGCTGTTCGCTTGAGCCCGGATCGAAGTGTGTGAGAAAGGTGAAGATATTTTGAAATTAAATTCCAAATTTAAGTAATCTGAGTCGTGTCGCTTGCGGAGCAAGTATAAGGATTCAGACCGTCAGAATCTGATCCAATTACACCCTCGGATCAGGGATATTTGCCAGCACAGTTCAGTGCACTTGTGACCCTGATCGAGTTCCGGTGACCGTTAAAGTGAAACTGGTCCACCACAGTCGATCTGGAAACCCGATCAGGACGAAAACTCAGCTTGACCTAGATCCAAGGTCAGGGAGCTTAAGTCCGATCACACACAGAAAAGAGAGCTCCAAAAGTGCTCCGTTGAGCCGAAACAGATGGGTTTTGGCTATAATTGAAGTATACCATGGCCCTGGGGCCATTCCCATCAGTTCTGAGCCTATATAAAGACCTTAAACCCTCTCTCTCTCATTTCATACGAATTTCCTAAACCTAGGAGAGAGAAGAGAGAAAAAGAGAAGGAAAGAGAGAGAAAGTATAAGGGATTGCTGGAGTTTCTTCCTGGGATTCAAACCCACTTATCTACGTGCCTAACTACGACTACCGTGTCGCTTTTCCGGCAATACCAATCCCATTCTTAGGTAAGAAAACCTAACCCTAATCCGTTCTAGGGTTTCAAATAGTTAGAGTAACGAAATAGCTAACCTATTTCATGAAATACGTTGTCGTTGGACCGTAGACGGAGCGTGGTGAACAAACTGAATTCGTTACGCGTTTACCGGTGAAAGGTGCGGACTTTAAACGTATAGGTTATGGTTTTCAAGGCTTTCAATGTCAGTTAATGATATATTACTGACGTGGATGCTATTGCACATGTACAAAGTGCTGTCCGTTTCGTTTTTCAGATATACGTTAACTATGTTGAATATACTGTATTCCTCGTATTTGTAGAAAATACCGTATACGTATGAAATACGGATTTGTGTTTGCCATGATTAATTGTTGTCTATGTATGCTAGATGCATGTGTATCAACTTCTGGGTGAACGGATTAGCCTAATACCTGTTGTATTAACATACGTCGTGTATGTACAAATTGTAGCCTAAGTGTTTATGAAATTGTCTAAGTGAGTATAAACTATGCATTAGTGTACGCCACGACTAATCGTCGTGGGTATGTGATTGTTATATAAGCGGCAATCCTTTGACGAAAGGACTTGCCCTAATACGTATTCTAACTACTATATATCATGTATAATGTGAGGTGTAGACTAAGTGTATGTAAACATGCCTGTATGAGTAAGTACTTATGAATTCTTCTTTAATTGGGTGTTGAGATAGGATTCTCAACTACTCTAGCGATGTATATGTTTTTCTCCATGTATGATATATTCAGATATCTGTTTGGTTATGAATTGAATATGTTCAAATTCATGTTGATATTGTACTTCATAGCATGCTCAACTGATTGTATGTTTTGAATCATTGTTCCATTACTGCTTTGAGTATCTCATATGTTAGATCGATGTAATTGAATGTGTTTGGGGCAATTATATAGTCTAGGCAATCGGTAATAGGACTTGAACGAGTGGCTGTCCTTGATCTGCCACATGAGACCGCCCGATGAACCCGAGTCGTATGTCGGTTGGCGACGGTGGTTAGGCCAAACAGAGTGCTATGCACTTCATGTTGTTCAACTCGATGTGCGCTCGTGCTAGTCGATCCGTCAAACAACTCGATTTGCCCGATGTATGTTAACTATGTATGGTCGCTTCTGCTTGAACCTAGGGTACCAAACTCACCAGTGAAATTCCTGTTAACCTTGGTACCTTGATCTGCTAAGACTCATGAGCTAGACATGGTGGTATGGGACACCGTGGTTGAGCTGTCGGCCTAAGCTGTGGCGACGAGCTTCCCCGTAGTGACCATTGAGCAACTCAAACTTGTGAGCCGAATACGGTGGTATGAGACACTGTATTCGAGCTGTCGGTCTACACCGATAAGGTGACGAGCCCTTTGTAGTGACCTCGAGCATACTCTGAGATTGCGGTGAGGCGACGAGCCTTTCCGTAGTAACTAGAGTATAACTAGGCCTACACTGATAAGGCGACGAGCCCTTTGCACTGACCTCGAACTGTATCATCGTATGAGTTTACTAGGACTGACGACCCTAGAATGGATCCTTGTTGGGAAGTGATATAAGGGAGGTACCTTAGTTTCTCAATCCTGTTGTTTGAAAATGACTAATAAAGAACTTGGTAATCACGTTCATGCACCGCATTACGTGTGCGTTTGGCGTTGATGGTCAAGCACTGAGGGAGTGTGGCATGCCGCGATCGTAAGGAGTCGCTGAGGGAGCGTAGGCGAGGGCATGCATCATATATACATACCATACTTGCATTAATAAGAGTACTTAGAGATTTGTGATTTACTGCTTTATCATTATTGCTTGACTGAATTGATAACATGTTAACCTCTGCTTTATTGTTCCACTGAGTTGATCACTCACTCCCACGTTACGGGACGGTGTTGTACACACCAACCAGACCTTGTTTGAGTTTCAAATGATGGCGATGCTTGCGAAGCAGAGCCGGACTTTCATGTTATGAGGAGGATTTCTCCTTTATACAGCTATCAGGCAGGTCTATGTAAACCATCTTCTGATTGACGGGGTTAAAGGGTTGTTGATTAAATGCCATTACACTTTAGTTTGCTCTTTTGGAACACCCTTGTATATTCATTTTGTCCATTTTTGGAGTATGCATTGATATATTTAACCTGGTAATATGTTCACACTCTGGAGACTTACAATAGTTTATATATTTTATATATCTATCACAGTCTTCCGCTTGTGTAATTTAACTGTCTCTGGAGTATGATATGCTGTTTTCGCTTAATCTCATTCATCTTTAATGCACTAATACGAACAACATTCAATCATCATTCTTTATGCTACATAAGTGATGCGTTGGAACTCGGGAGTTGAGTTTATGCTCGACCCCCGATTTTCAGGGCGTTACAGGCTGAGATTTATTCGTCACGTAGGACGTGTTTGACGAACCTGAGTCGTACTAGAGTTGTCAGCGGTGGTTAGGCCACACGGAGGGTTTACGCACTTCATGTCGATCAACTTAAGGTCCGCTCGTAATAGTCTAACTCGTCAAGTAACCCGATTGACCCGATATATGTTCACCATGTATGGACGCTTCTGCTTGAACCTAAGGTACCAAACTCACCATTAGAAAACCCAGTAACCGTGGTACCTCGATCTGCTAAGACTCATGAGCCAGACATAGTAGTATGAAACACCGTGGTCGAGCTGTCGGCCTACGCTAGGGCGATGAGCCTCCTAGTAGTGACCAGTGAGCAACCCAAACTCGTAAGCCGAATACGGTGGTATGGAACACTGTATTCGAGCTGTCGGCCTACACTGATCAGGTGACGAGCCCTTTATAGTGACCTCGAGCGTACTCTGAATCTACGTGGAAGCGACGACCCTTCAGTAGCAACAAGAGTATAAACTAAGCCCGCACTGATCAGGTGACGAGTCCTTTGCAGCGACCTAGAACCATATCATCGTATGAGATTAACTAGGACTGATGATCCTAGAATGGATCCTTGTTTAGAAATAATATAAGGGAGGTACCTTAGATTCCCAATCCTGCTGTATGAAAGGGACTAATAATAACTCGGTAATCACGCTCATAACATCGCACTGCATGTGCCCCAGGTTGAAGAGCACAGAGGGAAGAAAGCATGCCGCGACCATAAGATGGTGTCACACGAGGGTGTGTAGGTGAGGGCATGCATCATGAATACATTTCATCCTTGCATTAATAAGAGTATCTAGGAATGTCTGATATGTCTCCTTTATCATTACTGCTTGACTGAATTGATAATATGTTAATCTTTGCTCTATGATTCCACTGAGTTGATCACTCACTCCCACGTTCTGGGACGGTGTTCTGAACACCCACCAGACTCTGTCTTAGTTGCAGATGACGATGCGACTCAGGAAGCGGAGCCTGATTACTATGACGATCAGGACGAGTTCTCATATATGCAGTTCTCCGACAGTTTTGCTTAGGCCGTCCTGATCGATGGGGCTACAGGGCTTATCATTGTAGTTGAGCTATTTTTGACATTTTGATTTTTGAACTATTACATGTATATGGTGACTCAGTGATGTATTCATACTCTGGAAACCAATCGTGATCTTTTTGGCTCATATACGTTTATATACATATTTCAGTCTTCCGCTTGCGTTGTATAAATTGATCTGGAGTATGAATTACTGTTTTGGTATAATCCCACTCATGATTAATGCACTAGCACAGACAACATTTAATCATAAGCATATATGTTGCATAAGTGATGTTTTGGAACTCGGGAGTTGAGTTGCTACTCGACCCCCGATTTTCAGGGCGTTACAACCGTAATATATGTTTCTTTTTTATATTTGAAAAATTAAGAAAGACGTAAAAAAAGTGCCAGTGAGGGTCAAAATATTTTATAGCTGCTAACACTTTGTATGCAAATGAAGTTCAATAAGTACTGAGACAAATGTCATTTGTTAATGGCCTTAACGGTTGTTCTTGATCATCGGTGCAAGATGGACCTGATTAAGTTTATTTTTATAAAGATTTATTTTGTTGAAAGGACGGTAACCAAAACCTCTAAGGTTCATGATGCAATTAAAGAATTATATACTTCGTATATTTATACTTTACCCATAGCCACAATAGGCAATCAAGAAGTTAAAGCTCTGACTGTTTCTATAAGCAATGACGAAGTGATCGATAAATGCATCTCTTTCTTATAACAACAAGAAACAAATAAATCAGAGTTAGCCTTGTATCTCAAAGAGTCAATCATAAGGCACCCAGACTTAGACTTTGATGTTTTGCGGTGGTGGAAGATGAGAGTCAATGAATCAAAATACATTATACTATCAGTGACGGCAAGAGATATATTGTCAATTTCAATTTCAATTTCAATAGTGGCATCAGAACCCGCTTTAGCACGGAGAGTATGGTCATAAGTAAGCATTGAAGTGCGCTTTCATAAAAATGGTTGAAGCATTAATTTGTACATAAGATTGGTTGTGTTCTATCCGGGGAGGTAGTAGTTTTGATATTGAGGATGAGGATGAGATCGAGTCTCAAAACGAGACTACACCTGTAACAACATTAACATGAAGCATGTAATAAATTATTGTTATTTGTTAATATGTTGAAATTGGTGTATCGTGTACTTTAATGCATTACAATTTATACATATGAAGAAATCCAGTGACTTTTATTACATTTTCTTTATATTATTTTTATTGTTATAACATATTTCATTATTGATTTTGTTTATCATATTGCAACCTTTTATTTAGCTTTTACGTCAAGCTGTCGGTTTCTAATTTTTGTTTGATTTCTAACTGTGCCAAAATGCTAATTTTTCCAAAATATGGAGTGTAGATATGTCGTTTGACCCATCGATAGACATTTGAGACTATGGTTTCTTAGTCCACTCTCGGGGTCTGGAAAATGAAGATTATATATGGTTTATTAGAAAACGGTTTATATTACACCTGACATGTCGAGGTAGTGATGTAAAACTGCGTCCGAAAGCTCCAAATGAGGTCCGATTGGGATTCATGGAAGCACACGGAGTATAATCAAACAAAGTAATCACAATCGCATAAGCAAAATGCAATATAAAACACTCCAAATTTATGTGAAAAAAATCCTTACGGGAAAAAACCATGGCACTGAGTGATAATGCACTATGAATAACAAACTTATAAGAGATGAAACCTTAAAGTTTCAAAGCCCCAAGAGAAAATCCCTAGTTTTTCTTCTCTCCAAAACCCTCGTAGACCCATAAGCTCATCTAGCCTTAACCCTAACCCCGATTACACCTATATATTTAAGGTAAGATAGAAATAGAAACAAATCCTGTAAAAACGCACAAAACTGTGCAACATGTCAACTTGTTGAGTCTACCAATTGAGACGCTTCGATCGGTCAGGTCGACCTATTGACCAGAGTTTTCAACCTATTGAAAACTCCAAAAACTATCCGAAGAGTTTTGAAAAAAAAAAATCGAATGTTTTCGATATCCTTCGACCTGTCGACCAGATTGTCAACCAATTGATCACCCCTGTTTGAACAAGATTTAAGGCATTCGATTTTTAACGATCTCCACCATGACTCTAATCTTCATGCTGCAAACACCATGTTCGATCCTCTATCTCTACTCCGTCTCCATTACAACTCCACAATCATCATTTCTCATGCACACTCTATCTTCACTCAATCTTTGCCATACCTAGAGAAGTCGCATAGAACTTGAACTTCTTTGTAGGACCTACCTTGATAAGCATATCCGTCAGATTTATGCTTGTATGTATCTTCTCGAGAGTCACACCACCTTACTCTATCAAATGTTATATAAAATGATGACGCACATCGATATATCCAGTTCTATAATAGTAAATTGAATTCTTTCACCAAATTGGTTGCGCTTTCGATATCACAATTGACCGGCACGACCTCATGACGAAGCCGTAACTGATTTATCATTCCCCTTAATCAAACTGCTTCTTTGAATACTTCTATCACTGCCATATACTTAACTACGATTGTGAAAAGAGCCACCACAAACTAAAGCTTCGACATCCAACTGATCGCTCCGCCCACTAATACAAATGAGTAACCGGAAGTCGACCTTCTATTATCCACATTTTCGCATAATCCAAATCCATAAACCTATTAACTTGTCCCCTAATTTTTCAAATGTCAAGACAGTCATTTCACTACCTACTAATGTTGCTTACCAGGGTTAGACATGTATCTGCTAACAACACTCACCGCATATGAAATATCCAGTATCGTACATACCATGGCATACATCAAGCTACCAACCGTACTCGAGTAAGGCATATGAGACATAATCTGCTTTTCTTCATCCATTTCAGGACATTGCTCAAAAGAAAGCCAAAAATGAGTCGCATGGGGAACGTTGCCCGACTTTGCTTTGTCCATCCCATTATTCACCAATACCTTCACAAGGTATTCAGCCTGAGATAACCATAGTTTGCTCCTCTTCATGTCTATGTGTATATTAATATTGAGAACCCTCTTTGCATCCCCTGGATCTCTCATCTCAAATGTCCCTAATAGTTGAGCCTTCAGTATGCTGATCTCGGATATGTTATGACTGACGATAAGCATGTCATCAACACACAATACTAAGATAATGAACTTCCCATCACTCAATGTCTTGAAATAGACATAATGATTATACTCACTCCTAGTAAACCTATGACTCATCATGAAAGAATCAAATTTCTTGTACCACTGCCTAGGCGTCTATTTTAGGCCTTATAACGACCTCTTCAACTTGCAAACCTTATTCTCTGCCCCTTGTAATTCGAATCCTTCTAGTTGCTTCATATAAATATGCTCTTCCAATTCTTTACATCTATCTGCTCCGGCTCAAAATTGTATTAGGCAACCAACGCCATACAAATATGATAGATACTTGTTTCACCACAAGCGAGGAGATCTCAGTGAAGTCAACACCTTGTCTTTGAGTATATCCCTTCACTACCAACTTTGCCTCGTACCTATCATATTTTTTCCTTAAGATATACTTACACCTGACTGCTTTATAGCCAACGAGAAGCTCTACCAGCGCCCATGTCAATTCTTGTACAAGGAGTCCATCTCGCCATATATCATCGTTTTCTACTTTTCGGCATATACGTCGTCAAGAGCATCCTGAAAAGTAAACAGATCCCCCTCATTTGTAATGGGGATAGATGCAACATTTGAATCATCCCTTTATCTCGACAGTAACTTACGATCCCTTGTCAGATTATTTCTCATATGTGGTTGCGTCTCAATATTAATTTGTTCTCATCTCTGTCTATCTAAACGTCCACAATCAACTTTTTCTGTTTCCTTATGCTTATCCTTACGGAATAAGGATCCCTCGTCAAATTTGACGTTATGACTAATGATGATTTTTTGTGTGACTCGATCATATAACTTGTACCTCTTCACACCATCACCATAACCAATAAAGATGTTTTTTTTTTTGGGCCTTTGGTTCAACTTATCTCTCTTAACTGACGGTACGTGAGACTAAGCATCACAACCAAATACTCACAGCTCCAAGTAGTTTACATATTTACCACTCCATACTTCCTTTAGAATTTTTACAATCAATAACCATAGAAGGGGATCGATTCACCAAGTAACTAGCCGTGTTAATGGCCTTGGTCAAAATTTCCTCGCTTAACCCAACGTTACTCATCATGCATCGAGCCCTCTCAGGTGAGTTTGATTCATATATATGCTCAACCACACCATTACGCTCTGGTGTGTAACGCATTGTGTTGTGCCACACGATCCTTTCATCTTGACAAAAACAATTGAATTCCTCATAAGTGAATTCCACGCCGTTATCCATCCTCAAAACTTTTCACCTTTCACCGTGACTATTTTTCCACCATCGCCTTCCACTATTTAAGGTTAATGAAAACCTCAGATTTATTTTTTAAAAAATAAACCCACACTTTTCTGAAATAGCCGTCAATGAACATAATGAAATATGAAGACCCTCCACTGGAAACTACGGGTGACAACCCCCATACATCAGAATGCGCATAATCCATAATTGCCTTATAAACATTTTTCCAAACTTAAAAGATAACTTTAACTGTTTACCATATATAATACTCACATATACTCAAATCAATGCTATAAAAACTAGGATCAAACAACAATCAGAAAATACCTTTATGCCTTGCTCGCTCATGTGACCTAGGCACATATGCCACATAGGTGCTGACGTGGAATCCCCTAAAGATGTTGCAGCTCCATCCAATGAAGTGCTCCCAATCTACTTGTAAATGTTACAATTTCTCAATATCTTTATGACTATGAGTGCCTCCTTTGAAACCTTAAGGACAAGAACAAATGTAACGCCCCAGATTTTTGCCAACCTGGAGTTAGATGTCCTTAGGCAAGGGGTTGATCCTAACCCCTTATTAACTACTCAAACCTCAAATCCTTTAGAAATTAAACGAGAATTACCTAAGTGTTAAACTATAGTACCTGTGAAATTTGCACTAATCACTTTAAATACGATCTGCAAGACCCAAAACTTGTAAAATCATTGACGCTAGGTTACCCTAAAACCTAGGATCAAACTCTATTCCCAGTTGCTCTCGGGAGCACATTAAAACTCCGTATCGGATCTGGACCGCACGTCGAAAGTCCGATTACTACAAAACTATACCGTTATGACCGCCTTGTTAGGCTTGACAACCACCTCGAAAATCAAGTCCAGATAGTATTCCGAAGCTATTCGCTTGAGCCCGGAGTGAAGTGTGTGAGAAAACGTGATTTTTTTTAGAAATAAAAATCTGAACTTAAGTAATCTGAGACTTGTCGCTTGCGGGCCGAATATAAGGATTCAAACCATCAGAATCTGACCTAAATACACCCTCGGATCAGGGAAAATTTCCTACACAGGCCAATGTACTTGTGGTCGTGGTCAATGCTCGTAGATCGTTGAACTGAAACTAGTCCGCCACGGGCGATCTGTAAATCCGATCGGACTAAAACCTGAACTTGACCTAGATCCAAGGTCAGTGAGCTTAAGTCCGACCTTTGGCTCAAGGGAGGCTCCGGAAGTGCTCCGTTGAGCTGAAACAGACGCTCTTTAGACATAACCTAAGTATACCTTGGCCCTGGGGCCATTTTCATCAGTTTTAGACCTATATAAGGACCTTAAACCCTCTCTCATTCACTCCATACGAATTTGAGAAAACCTAGGAGAGAGAAGAGAGGAAAGAGAGAGAAAGAGAGAGAGAGTTGGAGTTCATCCCTAGGATTCAATCCCATCCTTCCACGGGCTGAATCAGCTCTTCCGTACCAATCTACCGGCGATACCGATCTCGTTCTTAGGTAAGAAATTCAACCCCTAATCTGTTCTAGGGTTTTCAATAATTGAAATGATGAAATAGCTAACCTAGTTCATGCTATAGGTTGTCATCCTACCGGTGACAAAGACTACGTGTTTAAAACGAATCCGTTACGCATTTACCGACGTAAGGTGCGAACTATAGACATATAGGTTATGGTTTTCAAGGCTTTCAAAGTCGGTTAATGATATATTACTGACGTGGATGCTATTTCACATGCATAAAGTGATGTCCGTTTCGTTTTTCAGTTATACGTTAACTAAGTTGAATATACTGTATTCCTCGTATTTGTAGAAAATACCGTATACATATGAAATTCAGATTTTTGCTTGCCATGATTAATTGCTATCTATGTATGCTAGATGCATGTGTATCAACTTCTGGGTGAACGGATTAGCCTAATACATGTTATCCCAACATACGTTGTGTATGTTATAACGTGTAGCCTAAGTGTTTGTAGAAATGTTCGAATGAATATGGAACTATGATTTATGTTTGCCATGACTATTGGTCGTGAATGCATGATCGTGGTTCATGTGGCAACTCCTTGTGAAAGGATTCGCTACCACATATGTTTTAACTAGCATATTACAGGTATGTTGGAAGATGTAGTTTAAGTGTTTGTAAAATTGTCTGAATGAGTAAGTAGTTAGTAAATTGTAATGTATAAGGGCGTTGAGATATGATTCTCAACTCCTTTAACTATGTGTATGCTTTCCTCCATGTACAATATATTTTAGTGTCTGTTTATTATGTAATGCATATGTATAAATCCATGTTTAAGTTGTATTCCATAAAATGCAAAAACAAAGCCGTGAAGGGTGAAGGAGGAGTGGTGTAACGATTCCGTGCAATAGCCTTGGCAGCCCTAAAGCGGACAATATCGGACCTTTGATTGTATGATTTGAAATCTTGATCCATAACTGCTTTAATTATGTTCTAGGATATTTTATTATAATTGAATGTGATTGGGGCTATTGCATAGTCCAGGCAATCGGTAACAGCCCTTGAACTGGTGGCTGAAGTTGGTTCGCCACACAGGATGTGGTCGACGAATCTGAGCCGTACTTGGGATGTTGACAGTGGTTAGGCCACACGGAGTGCTTACGCACTTCATGTCGATCAACTTAACGTGCGCTCGTACTAGTCGAGCTCATCAAATAACCCTATTGGCCCGATGTATGTTAACCATGTTTGAACACTACTGCTTGAACCTAGGGTGCCAAACTCACTAGTGAAATCCCTATTAACCTTGGTACCTTGATCCGCTAAGACTCATGAGCCGGACATGGTGGTATGGGACACCGTGGTTAAGCCGTCGGCCTACGCTGGGGCGACGAGCCTCCCTGTAGTGACCAGCGAGCAACCCAGACTCGTGAGCCGAATACGGTGGTATGAGACACTGTATTCGAGCTGTCGGCCTACAATGATAAGGTGACGAGCCCTTTGTAGTGACCTCGAGCATACTCTGAGTCTGCAGCGAGGCAATGAGCCTTTTCATAGCAACGAGAGTATAACTAGGCCTGCACTAATAAGGCAACGAGCCCTTTGCAGTGACCTAGAACCGTATCATCGTATGAGTTTACTAGGACTGACGACCCTAGAATGGATCCTTGTTTGGGAAGTGATATAAGAGAGGTACCTTAGTTTTCCAATCCTGCTGTATGAAAATGACTAATAAGGGACTTGGTAATCACGTTCATGCACTGCATTGCGTGTGCGTTTGGCGTTAATGGTCAAGCACTGAGGGAGTGTGGCATGCCGCGATCGTAAGGAGTTGTTGAGGGAGCGTAGGCGAGGGCATGCATCATACATACATACCATACTTGCATTAATAAGAGTACTTAGGGATGTGTGATTTACTGCTATATCATTATCGCTTGATTGAATTGATAACATGTTAACCTTTGGTTTATTGTTCCACTGAGTTGATCACTCACTCCCACATTACGGGACGGTGTTGTACACACCAACCAGACCCTGTCTTAGTTTCAGATTATGGCGATGCTTGCGAAGCGGAGCCAGACTTTTATGATGATGAAGAAGGTTTCTCCTATATACAGCTATCAGGTGGGTCTAGGTAGACCAGGTTCTGATTCGACGGGATTACAAGAATATATGATTTAGTTTAACACTTTACATTTTGGTATTTGGTATAATTTGGCACAACATGTATATATTCAGCCCTGTTACATATGCGTATTCTGGGGATTTGAAACCACTTATATACTTTATATATATATCACAGTCTTTCGCTTGCTTTATTTAGTCATCCCTGAAGTATGATATGTTGTTTTAGTATAATCCCACTCATGTTTGAATACACTCATATTAATCACCATTATCTGTGTTGCATAAGTGATGCGTTGGAACTCGGGAGTCGAGCTTTGCTCGACCTCCGATTTTCAGGGCGTTACAAGATGGTATCAGAGCATGATTTGGATTAAACTGGACTTGGGTTATGGTCACACGACGCACACTGACGTACTCTAACTTAGGAGGGAGCAACGGAACGTAGAGACAGACTTAGGATTTCTTATTTCGCCAAACGACGAAATCAACTGAAGCGGACCATAGGAATCGTACCCGTAGGCTTTCCCGATCGCGTGAAATGATCCCAACACCATTCTAGACCATCAATCGACGGGTTTAGGTGACACTTTCAGGTCCCACACTTAACAAATGGAAAACACATGAATATACGCGAATGGGAGCCCGAAACGACTCAAAGCGGAGTCGGGGCCAAATCAGTGCAATTCGGGGGGATCCATAGTGGACCCTGTACACCATCGGCACCCTGGGAGGGGGGTGGCCACCGCCCCACCACGGCGGCACCGCGACCAGTCCAGAGGACTGCGGCGGCGCCGCGTCTACCGCGGTGGACCGCGGTCGGGTTCGGCCGGGCCTATCGAGCCACTGCGGGCCGGCGTCGGACCGACCCCTAGACACGTGTGGGGCCCACCAAATCATGTGGGGACCCCCTTTTCCTGCTCATTTACCCCCCTCTTCCCTCACACACCCTTCCAAGCTCTCATTTCTCCATAAAAATCTGGTTTTCCCCTCTCAAATCACCCCTCCATTCTCCTATCTTCTTCTTCTCTACATACCCGTCTCCACCATCTTCTTCACAAACCTCCAAATGTTGGGACATTTAGGGCCCGTTCGGCCAACTGCATTCGGTGAGATTAAGGTGGATAGAATTGTAAAGGTAACAATAAATGTATGTGTAAGGTATTTAAATTGGGTGTATCCCATGGTTTCCAACACCATGTTTGGAACGTATGCAATTAAAAGCAAATTACACTTAGAAATTCATCATCATGGGATTTGGAAATCCCATCTCACACTTTCCAACATAAGGTTTATTTTCCAAAGCCTATAAAATTAATTTTAATCCCATCCCACCCTCCTTCCAAACATGCCATTCCCGATCCTGAGTGGGATTAGCAATGCAGTCCCATTTAATGCAACTTAAGACCACTGGCCAAATAGGCCATTAGAGTTTTGGACCTAGAGTGGTGCTCCTAGATTTTGAAAGACCTGACAGTATGAGAAATCCAATAAATTAATAACACGAACGCTAGGACCTCCTGAACTGGTATGAGTATATGTGAAGTGCTCGAGCGTAGTTAAATTCAAGTTTGGGCAACTCAATTCCAATCAAACAACTTAAAATCATCTAGCGTATGAGCGCAGACTTTGGATTACAACTATCGGATTACTGCTACTCATAAGTTAAGATTAGGCTACTGGTTATACGTCCATAAAAGACTAATTATGCTGAGATACTTGAAAGATAGATTTAGTCGTTGCCTTGATTAGGATAGAGTGAGATCTCGTTCCTTCGTTGAATCCCCTTAATACTTATAGGCTTCTTTAATAACTCTTAGAAAAGTTGTTTTAACTTAGAAACTATTTACGCTTAGAGAAAAGTTATATATCCCTCTGATTGAATGTTAGATCAAAACAACACACCCCCTAGGATTGTCTTCTCAAGGGCTTATTACAATCGGGAACATGGAGTAGAGAACTATATATAAGCGTGGTATTCACGGTTTGAATTAAATTCTCAATCCTAGTAGTTACCAATGAACTCAATGCTCTGATCAAGCAAAAGGTCGATATAAACTAGGATTAAGAACTGATACGACAAACTTTCTGTCGTAGCTAGGCAGAAGGTCCATGTATCCGACTTAGACCCACTAAACAACTTTCCTTCCGTGTTGGCCGACCACTTGCAAGTAAAAGTTTATGTTTTCGTCTTTGAGAAGTGAAAAACATATAGCCAATAGAGATTTTCTCTTTAGGCCCAAGGAATTTCCCAAATGGGCAACAGACAGTTAGGCATTAGGTCTCAAATCACATGCCATGTTGGCATGCACATTGTGCATATGAACTTAGAAGGATAGTCTGCTAGGTAACCTATTTTGTCCAGGTTTTTAGAGTGATCAGACTACAGAGTGATTGGAATATACAACCGCGAAGCATTCGCGGCTTGACCCAATTCTCAATCCTGGGCGACTACCAATAGGCTCACTGCTTTGACCGAGCAGAAGACCAGGATCTACTAGGACTAGGAAGGGATACGATGCGCCTTCTACCCTGGTCAGGTAGACGATCGATGTATCGAGATTAAGCCCACTACAACCGTCTCTCCGTATTGGTCGACCATTGAAACAAAATATCTTACGCTAAATAAATGGGAATTGTCGTCAAGACATCAAATAGATAAAGGAATAAATTGTAGCAAACCACCAGGGTATAAGCAAGAGATAAAGGATATTTTTAAGGAGGGTAGACGAACATGAGCCAGACTAACATAGATAGTATACGCCGTACCACACATATAAACTTGAAATCAGTAAAACTTGAGTAAGAGGAATAATAAAATCTTTACTTACTACCCTTAGGCAATTTCAGGGACGAAATTATTTTTAAGGGGGGTAGATTGTAACGCCCCAGATTTTTGCCAACCTGAAGTTAGATGTCCTTAGGCAAGGGGTTGATCCTAACCCCTTATTAACTTCTCAAACCTCAAATCCTTTAGAAATTAAACGAGAATTACCTAAGTGCTAAATTATAGTACCTGTGAAATTGGCACTAATAACTTTAAATACGATCTGCAAGACCCAAAACTTGTAGAATCATTGACGCTAGGTTACCCTAAAACCTAAGATCAAACTCTATTCTCGGTTGCTCTCGGGAGCACATTGAAACCTCCGTATCGGATCTGGACCGCACGTCGAAAGTCCGATTACTACAAAACTATACCGTTATGACCGCCTTGTTGGGCTTGACAACCACCTCGGAAATCAAGTTCAGATAGTATTCCGAAGCTATTCGCTTGAGCCCGGAGTGAAGTGTGTCATAAAACGTGGTTTTTTTTAGAAATAAAAATCTAAATTTAAGTAATCTGAGACTTGTTGCTTGCGGGCCGAATATAAGGATTCAGACCGTCAGATTCTGACCCAAATACACCTTCGGATCAGGGGAAAATTTCCTACACAGGCCAGTGTACTTGTGGCCCTGGTCGGTGATCGTAGACCGTTGAACTGAAACTGGTTCGCCACGGGCGATCTGTAAATTCGATCGGACTGAAACCTGAACTTGACCTAGATCCAAGTTCAGTGAGCTTAAGTCCGACCTTTGGCTCAAGGGGGGCTCCGGAAGTGCTCCGTTGAGCTGAAACAGACGCTCTTTAGACATAACCTAAGTATACCTTGGCCCTGGGGCCATTTCCATCAGTTTTAGGCCTATATAAGGACCTTAAACCCTCTCTCATTCACTCCATACAAATTTGAGAAAACCTAGGAGAGAGAAGAGAGGAAAGAGAGAGAAAGAGAGAGAGAGAGAGTTGGAGTTCATCCCTAGGATTCAATCCCATCCTTCCACGGGGTGAATCAGCTCTTCCGTACCGCTCTACCGGCGATACCGATCCTGTTCTTAGGTAAGAAATTCAACCCCTAATCTGTTCTAGGGTTTCCAATAATTGAAATGATGAAATAGTTAACCTAGTTCATGCTATAGGTTGTCATCCTGCCGGTGACAAAGAATACATGTTTAAAACGAATCCGTTACGCATTTACCGACGTAAGGTGCGGACTATAGACGTATAGGTTATGGTTTTCAAGGCTTTCAAAGTCGGTTAATGATATATTACTGATGTGGATGCTATTTCACATGCATAAAGTGATGTCCGTTTCGTTTTTCAGTTATACGTTAACTAAGTTGAATATACTGTATTCCTCGCATTTGTAGAAAATACCGTGTACATATGAAATTTGAATTTGTGCTTGCCATGATTAATTGCTATCTATGTATGCTAGATGCATGTGTATCAACGTCTGGGTGAACGGATTAGCCTAATACATGTTATCCCAACATACGTTGTATATGTTATAACGTGTAGCCTAAGTGTTTGTAGAAATGTTCGAATGAATATGAAACTATGATTTATGCTTGCCATGACTATTGGTCGTGAATGCATGATCGTGGTTAATGTGGCAACTCCTTGTGAAAGGATTCGCTACCACATGTGTTTTAACTAGCATATTACAGGTATGTTGGAAGGTGTAGTCTAAGTGTTTGTAAAATTGTCTGAATGAGTAAGTAGTTAGTAAATTGTAATGTATAAGGGTGTTGAGATATGATTCTTAACTCCTTTAACTATGTGTATGTTTTCCTCCATGTACCGTATATTTTAGTGTTTGTTTATCTATGTAATGCATATGTATAAATCCATGTTTAAGTTATATTCCATAAAATGCAAAAACAAAGCCGTAAAGAGTGATGGGGGAGTGATGTAACGATTCCGTGCAATAGCCTTGGCAGCCCTAAAGCGGAAAATATCAGACATTTGATTGTATGATTTGAAATCTTGATCCATAACTGCTTTAACTATCTTATAGGATATTTTATTGTAATTGAATGTGATTGGGGCTATTGTATAGTCCAGGCAATTGGTAACAGGCCTCGAACTGATGGTTGAAGTTGGTTCGCCACACAGGATGTGGTCGATGAATTCGAGCCGTACTTGGGATGTTGACAGTGGTTAGGCCACACGGAGTGCTCACACACTTCATGTCGATCAACTCAACGTGCGCTCGTACTAGTCAAGCTCATCATATAACCCGATTGGCCCGATGTATGTTAACCATGTTTGGACACTGCTGCTTGAACCTAGGGTACCAAACTCACCAGTGAAATCCCTATTAACCTTGGTACCTTGATCCGCTAAGACTCATGAGCCAGACATGGTGGTATAGGACACCGTGGTCGAGCTGTCGGCCTACGCTGGGGCGACGAGCCTCTTCATAGTGACCAGTGAGCAACCCAAACTCGTGAGCCGAATATGGTGGTATGGGACACTGTATTCGAGCTGTCGGCCTACACTGATAAGGTGACGAGCCCTTTGTAGTGACCTCGAGCATACTCTGAGTTTGCGGCGAGGCAATGAGCCTTTCCGTAGCAACTAGAGTATAATTAGCCTACACTGATAAGGCGACGAGCCCTTTGCAGTGACCTAGAACCGTATCATCGTATGAGTTTACTAGGACTGACGACCCTAGAATGGATCCTTGTTTAGGAAGTGATATAAGGGAGGTACCTTAGTTTCCCAATCCTGCTGTATGAAAATGACTAATAAGGGACCTGGTAATCACGTTCATGCACTGCATTACGTGTGCGTTTGGCGTTGATGGTCAAGCACTGAGGGAGTGTGGCATGCCGCGATCGTAAGAAGGAGTCGCTGAGGGAGCGTAGGTGAGGGCATGCATCATACATACATACCATACTTGCATTAATAAGAGTACTTAGGGATGTGTGATTTACTGCTTTATCATTACCGCTTGATTGAATTGATAACATGTTAACCTTTGGTTTATTGTTCCACTGAGTTGATCACTCACTCCCATGTTACGGGACGGCGTTGTACACACCAACCAGACCCTGTCTTAGTTTCAGATGATGGCGATGCTTGCGAAGCGGAGCCGGACTTTTATGATGATGAGGAGGGTTTCTCCTGTATGCAGCTATCAGACGGGTCTATGTAGACCAGGTTCTGATTTGACGGGATTACAGGAATATATGATTTAGTTGAACACTTTACATTTTGGTATTTGGTATAATTTGACACGACATGTATATATTCAGCCCTGTTACATATGCGTATTCTGGGGATTTGAAACCACTTATATACTTTATATATATATCACAGTCTTCCGCTTGCTTTATTTAGTCATCCCTGGAGTATGATATGTTGTTTTAGTATAATCTTACTCATGTTTGAATGCACTCATATTAATCACCATTATCTGTGTTGCATAAGTGATGCGTTGGAACTCGGGAGTTGAGCTTTGCTTGACCCCCGATTTTCAGGGCGTTACAACAAACCCAGTGAATTTGCACCCAAGTGCTTGAGTGCAGGGATATTAGACTATTCATCAACTTAGAAACATGTCTCACATATGTTAAGATACGCTCCATACCATCAAACATCTTAATGCGCATCGATCCAACACCAACCACATTACAAACATTGTCATTGCCCATAAATACCTGACCACTATTGCATTTACTGTAACTAGTGAATAAACTCCTGTGATGGGTCATGTGATATGATGCCCCCTTATTAAATATCCATCCATCATTGAAATACTCAAATTTTGATGCGGTCAGCATGTCACTACCACTCGCCCCCTCATTGGACTCCGCAGTGTTGGCATCTCTAGAAGAATCCTCTAATTTCTCATTCCTAAACTTAGGATTTTGGCAATCTTTCTTCACATGCCCTGTCATGCCACAATTCTAGCACTTCAGCTTGCATTTGTCCTTGCGCTTTGATTTGAATATCGATCGCGAAGATCCTCTATCCCACTCAGAATTTCTCCCTCTCATAACCAATGTGTTTGTAGAAGCACTCACGTCACCGCTTTTCTTTATCATCGCCTTCGACTAAAGAGTTGAGATAACAATCTCAACGCTAATGATCGTCTTACTGGTGCATGAAGAGTCTTTGAACGACTCATACGATTTTGGAAGAGAATTTAACATAATATATGCTTGATCTTCATCCTTCATTGCATCATCCACATCCAATAATTGTAAACAAGTCTATTGAAGTTACTAATGTGGGTCTCAACATCAACTCGTTTAGTCATCTTCAAATCGAACAACTGTAGCTTCAAATACAAGCAATTCTTAAGAGACTTATTCGCATAGATGTTTTATAATTTCGCCCATGTATTAGCTATTTTATTCTCTCTCATAACCTTGTAGAAGACCTCATCCATTAGACACAACTGGATTGAGATATTGACATTTTGATCTAACTTGTTCCACTCTTTTTCTTTAATAGTTTTCGATCGCTTTCCAAGGAGTGCGTCTTCCAATTATTGCCGAACTAGAAAGCCCTTCATCTTTACATTCTATAGTTTAAACTTGTTTTTCCCCATAATACTTCTCTACATCAAACTTAATGTTAGATGCCATAGATATATTGTCTTTAGATTCGATATGCTTCCCAATGTTAGATTTGATACCACTTGTTGGGATCCACGGACCACACAAAGTGGAATTAAACAAAGTAATCACAATCGCACAAGCAAATCCAACAAAGAACACTATGAATTTACGTGGAAAAATCCTTGTAGGAAAAATTCACGGCATAAAGCGATAATACAATATGAATAACAAAGTTACAAGAGATGAAACCTTGCTGATTCAATAACCCAAGAGAAAATTCCTAGTTTTTTTTCTCTCTAAAACCTTCTTAGACCCTTAAGCACGTCTAACCTTAATTGTAATCCTAATTACACTCATATATTTAAGGTTAAACGGAAATAGAAACAAATCACATAAAAATGCACAAAACTACGCAACCTGTTGATCTGTTGAGTCGACCGGTCGAGACGCTTCGCTTGGTCGAGTCTACTCGATCCATCGACTAGACCATCAGCCGGTTGATGACCCCGTTTCAACATAGATTTAAGGCATCCAATTTTCAATAGATACAATTTATTTTTCAGGCCCTTTTAAATTCAAATAAAAAATCTTTCACCCTATCCAAACTTTCCAAGACAGAGGAAGAAGCCGGATTATTAGCATTGGAAGGTAGGCAATTTTAACTCATCATAAAACGTGGAATGGAAGAGGGTTCTAGACATCAACAATGCCCTTTAAAACAACTTGATGCCAAAATAGGATCGGCCATGAGTAAAAAGAAGAAAGTAACTAACCATTCAAGTTTCTCTCCAGTATTAATGCATTTTACAGGGTGTTAGGTATTTCGTATAAATATGCTCACAAAGAAAGGTCATAAAATCTAATTCATATTATATAAGAGCATGATGGAAAACTCTACCTACCTTTTGATTTGATACTGGTGAATGAGTACTTATATGAAAAATTAGATAACAACTTGAGCTTGACAAATGAATATCCTCTTCTATAGTTAAAAAGTTCAGGAGCGCATCTAATGTTGTGAACATTATAAGTTTATAATAATTTTATTTTTTTGTTAAGTCATTTTCGTTTTTAACTTATACTGTATAATATATTGGATTCTATTTTTATGCATTGGATTTTATGTATAACCTCGAACTTTAACTCAGACTTAACTAGACAACTCGATCTTAAACTCAAAACGTTTAAACCGATAACCAATAATTGGTACACTTTAATTTGGCTAATTTGCCACGCATGCAATTTCCAAGTGCCTGCGTATCATCCATCACACTCTGCCAGCGTATTAAAGTTTTTCTGTTTTTTATTTTTATTTTTATGATATAATTATTATTCCTGTTTCGAATTTAAGCGGACAAGGGTGGTTCCTGCGATTACGAATTTTAGCGGACGAAAAAAACAGCGCACATATGATCGAACGTTTCATGGCTCATACACCTGCATGCGGTAATTGTAGACCTATCATTAATGCAACTCAAGCTAAACCGTTCAAACCACGGGACCCAGTACAGGTAGTTCATTACTCAGAAATTATATTGAGTGAGTGATCCTAAACTGTGATTTATCAGTATTTTTATTAATTTCAGGCTGTTCGTTAACCGTCCATTAGGTAAACACCAACAAGATATCTAGAAAATATTTTCATTGTAACTTTCGGTCACGTCCCATTAAAAACAAGTCCCCGACCATTTTAACGGTTGGATTTGTGTGAAATATATGCCAAGTGTGCAATACCGAGTTCTTGTCTACGAACCATCTCACTCTGCCTGAGTATATCAACGTTTTTTCTGGTATAGATATTTGTGTGGACGGGAGAGGAAAATAAGCCTCACCGTATGATAAAGGAAGGGAAACGGATCAGCTCCTTACATGCTGAGGAGCGAGACTCGGCTACTGAAGTGACGTCACCAAGTTATGTGGCGCCACCATAATGTATGTTTTGTAGCCACACCGTCCATACATTTTGAGAGATCATTTAAAGACATGATACAAGGAATGAGGCAGATCCAAGGATGGATGTACCCCACCACAGAAAACAGTGGAGAGAGTGACATCCACCGTTGAAATCTTCCGAAGGTCCACCATAATGTTTATTTGAGATCCAACCTGTTCATGTGTTAAAGCATACATGAAAGAAGGGAAAACACAAATATCAGCTTGATTGAAAAACTTTTGTGGCCATTAGAACTTTTTAATGGTGGGCGTCACTCCCCACTGTTTTCTGTGGTGGGGCCCACTAGAGCTTTGGATCTGACTCATTCTTTTGGTTATGCCTTAATATGATCTCTCCAATTGAATGGACGGTGTGGATACAGAATATACATCATGGTGGGGCCCACAGAAGTTGGTGACATCACTTCAGCGGGGTGTCCAGCTACTCAAGCGGTCAGTATCTAATCCGCGTCCATTATAAAGGGGAACGGACTAGTACTCGCGGTGACTGGCGGTCGGTGGTCCGTGGGCCCCACCATGATATATATATATATATAATATATATATATATATATATATATGGAAAAGGTACTATGCACTCGAGCGTAAAAGCGGTAGTCCGTGAGGTCGAGCTGTGTGGGCTCCAACATGATGCCTATTGAACATCAGCACCCTCCACCAGATGCACCACTCCATGGTGGGCCTGGATGGCCCAAAATAAGCCGTATACAGAATTCAGGTGGAGCATATCATCTAAAATCATAAGTATACATGTCAAAAACATATAAAAGCACTGGTGAGACCCACCTGAGTTTTCTATGCACCTAAAACTTGGTCTGAACCCTCATTCAAGTGGGACACACATAATGGATGGTCTGAATTTGCAAACCACATCTCGATGGGCCCTCAAAAAGATTATGAATGTTTTAATGGTGCACGGCCCCACTGCACTTCTGTATGTGGTGTGGCCCACTAAAGTCACGGATTGACTTGATTTTGGGCCGTCCAAGCCCACCATGGAATGATTCATCTGATAGACGATGCTGATGTTCGAAAGGCATCACGGTGGGGCCCACACAACTCGACCTTACGGATGACCGCTTTATGCTCGACCACATAGTACCTTTTCCCATATATATATATATGAAAAAGGTACAATGAGCTCGAGCGTACTATAAGCTCCCATGAGGTTGAGCTGTGTGGGCCCCACCATGATGCGTTTCGACCATCAACACTGTGCATTTGATGACTCCCCTTTAAATTATGGAATATCCCAAAATTCAGTCGTATACGGAACTCAGGTGGGCCATACCATCTAAAATTATGTGAAGACACCGTTAAAACATATAAAAGCACTTGGTGTGGCCCACTTGAGTTTTCCATGCACCTGAAACTTGGTCTGAACCCTCATTCAAGTGGGACACACATAATGGATGGGCTGGATTTGCAAACCACATCTCGGTGGGCCTCAAAAATGGTTATGAATGTTTTAATGGTGCACGGCTCCTCTGCACTTCTGTATGTGGTGTGGCCCACACAAATCACGGATTGATTTGATTTTTGAGACCTAAGCCTACGATGAAATGGTGCATCTGATTGATGGGGTAGATTTTCGAAACGCATCACGGTGGGGCCCACACAACTCGACCTCACGTGACAGACACATACCCTCGAGCTCATTGTACCTTTTCCCTATATATATATATATATATATATAATATTATATATATATATATATATATATATATATATATATATATATATATATTTCTTCCATGCCATTCATCTAATTTTATAGATCATTTTATAGTTTTATCCAAAAAATGAGAGGGGTATAAATCTAAGGTGGATCACATTAGAGGAAACAATAGTGATGGGATATCCACCCTTAAAATCCTCTTGAGGCCTATTGTACTATTTATTTGACATCCAATTGGTTGATTAGGTCATACAGGCCTAGATTAAGGGAAAAAAAAAAAGAAGATCATCTTGTCCAAAATTTGTATGGCCCTCAAAAACTTTTTAATAGTCAAAGTTCATTCAACACTATTTCCTATAGTGTAGTCTACTTAGATTGGGTTATAACTCATTTTTGGTATCACATAATAAAATGATCTAAAAAAGTAGATGGACATAAACACATACATCATATTAGGTCCCACGGAGCACCGACCCATTGGCCAATGGGGGAGTAGCCAATCCATTTCCATTAAAAAAAGTGAACAGAAATAACGGCAAGAAAAAGGTTTCTTGTATAGACCTAAGTATCACGGCAAGTTTACCGGCCGCAAACAAACCTTAATTCGGAAACTAAACCTAGCATTGTACGGATGAACCGAAAAAGACCAAAATACTCCCTTGCTTTTCAGGTGCTTACCTTAACGGTTGTATTTTGATCTTTTAAGCAGCTTCCGAACCCCAAAAAGCCCCGTTGCCTAAAAACAGTCTCTGCCCAGTGAAAATTCTAAAGGCATGGTACGGACTTCTCCGTTCCTCTAATTATTTCCAAGAAAAAACTCTCATCATTTTTATACAGTTATCAGCACAGTCAGCTTATTGAACTGCACCTTCGTTCCCTGCAAAGTATGATATGGATGGGGAATCAGAGCTATATCATGGTCGTATCCACCATCAATATGATCTTAAATGAAAAATCATGCAGATCCACTGGTCAAATAGGCCATACATGTATGCTTGATCAGATGATCAGCTGTATGTTAAGTACAAAACGTATGGCCTACCTGATAAGAAGATAGGACTGATATTTACGACTGATCGATTTCATAAGATGGCCCATCTTTTGTACTGCCCAGATTCCCCAAAAATATGATGCTTTGGAGGGGAAAGAAGGTAGGGTATAATAAGCTTATGGTAATGACAGAGTCCATAATCATTTCTCCTTCCGCAGGAATATCCCGTGGCACGACTTGGGATGCGGATTAGCTAATGACAGGTTGACCATCGAGACTCGCTACTGAAGTGACGTCACCCCATGATATATATTTTGTATCCACACCGTTCATACATTTGTAGAGAGATCATTTTAGGGTATGAATGATGCAGATCCAAAACTTTAGTGGACCCCACCACAGAAAACAGTGGGGAGACTAACACTCACCGTTGAAATCTTTCCAAGGTCCACCATAATGCTTTTTTGAGATCCAACCTGTTCATGTGTTAAGGAAGATATGAAAGAAGGAAAAACATAGATATCAGCTTGATCATAAACTTCTATGGCCTTGGGAATTTTTTAATGGTGGGTGCTCTCCCCACTGCCTTTTGTGGTAGGGTCCGCTCAAGATTTTGATCTGACTTATTCTTAGGATCATGCCTTAATATGATCTCTCTGAATAGATGGGCGGTGTGATACAAAACATACATCTTGGTTGGGCTCACAGAACCTAGTGACATCACTTCAGCAGCAATCAAAAAATGGATGGACAGCGCGGTTAGAACACCACATCGCTGTAGCCCCGCAGAGCTTGGGCCCGCGGGCCTCGCGGATATCCCGGAAATCAGCTTCCCCAAATTACCATCAGTTAAATGAAATCGGATTGCGTAACGAGTTACTCAGTGCGCTCTTATCGGATTAAGTAAATTCAGTTGGGCCACCTTGAATGTATGTGGTTTATCTAAGCCGTCCATCCCATTTTCCATCTAATTTAAGCGGTTGAGCTTAAACTTGAAGCATATCCAAAGGTCAAGTGGATCATACCACATGAAACAGTGAAGATAATGATTTCCACCGTTGAAACCTTGCTAGGCCCCACAGTGACGTTTATTTGTCATCCAACCTGTTCATAAGATAATACAGACATGGATGAAGGGAAGAAGACATATATATAAGCATCATCCAAAACTTCGGTGGCCCAAAGGAATTTTCAACAGTAAAATTTCAATTCAACTGTTTTCCTTTCTGGGATATAGCCTTAAAATTAAAATTATCTGGGAAAATGGATAGGCAGAGCAGATAATATACATAAATCATGGAGAATCTCATAGTGTTTACTTAGCATGCTAAGCGGTACGCTAAGCGTGGTGAGTTACTCACTACGCAATCCGCTTCCCAGTTAACTGACGATGACAACGTTACCCCCACTGGAATGGAGCCCACACGCCAAATCGGCCACTTACAGGGAAAACGGATTGGCTACTAGCTCGGTGGCTGGTAGTCGGTGCTCTGTGTGGCCACCACGATGTATGTGTTTCGTTCTTTCCGTTCATCTATTTTTGCATGTCATTTTAGAGCTGGATTCAAAAAATGAAAGGGATATAAATATAAGGTGGACTACACCACAGGAAAACAAACCATAGTGATTGGATATCCACATTAAAATCCTCCTAGATTAGGTCATATAGACTCAGAGGAACGGAAAAAGCAAAGACCTGCTTGATCCAAAACTTTTATGCCCACGGACTTTCATTCAAAACTGTTTCCTGTAATGTGGTCCACTTGAGATTGGGATATACCTAATTTTTTTGTCTCATACCATAGAATGATATAGAAAAATAGATGGATCGCATGGATGAAACACATAGATCATGGTGGGGCCCACAGAGCACCGACCATCAGCCATTGGCTGGTGGCAGGGGAGTAGCCAATCCGTTTCCCTTCCACGGGATCTAGCCCATCCAGCAGTGGGTCCCATAAGAAAAAGGAAATAACCAATGGTTCATTGTCTATGTAGATTCCGGGTCGTAAGGAACCGCTCTTCTCTCACACGTGTCCACACGCCGTTCGGTCAAATACGACCATCAGATGGCCAAACATGGACACATGTTGAACTAGATTGGTTAATTGATAGTTTCTGTCGAGCAACAACAGCCTCTGATTCCTGGACACCTTTTAGCTGAAACTGGACCGTTGGATATTTTTCATTTCAACCCTCCAATAAATAATAAAATAAGTGCGGTTTTGGTTTAAGATACACAAACTGGGCCCCATAATTTAACCAATTCGATGTGAATTATTTGTACGCCACGTGTGCAGTTTCTCAGCGCCTGTGTATCATCCACGATCCACACACTCCGCCAGAGTATCAAAGTTTTTGTCTGGTTTAAATGGAGCCTGAGCTCACTCAACTCTCTTCCATTCCTTTCTGCTTGGAAAGCTCTCTCTGTCACACACACACACTCTCTCTCTCTTCTACCAAAGCAGAAGAAGAAGGGTAGAAAACGAGTCGGGTACTTTTGATGGCTCTCCAGATTTCAATTTCACCTCAGCTGATGCGTTCATCTTCATCGTCCTTCCTTTCGTGGTCTCCCAATCAGCGGCCCACTGCCGTGTCGCTCGATAACATCCGTAGTAGAATCTCGGCTCCGAGGAAGCTCGCTGAGAGCGGTAGTAGAGGAGTTAGGGTTTCCGTACGGTCGAGCTTGGACATGGCGGGGCCTGTTGTCGGGCAGGTCACTGAAGTGAACAAGGACACGTTCTGGCCGCTTGTGAAAGGTTCCGGCGACAAGATTGTCGTTGTCGACATGTACACACAATGGTACTATCCCTTTTTATCTCCTTTGGATTTTTAATGGACTGTTTGGATGCTCTATACAATCCAATTGCAAAATTAGTTGAGGAATTGGATTTGGAATTGCAAATATGCCACTTTCAAGTGGGAGTTACAAGGAAGGTAGCTGCAATTATGAATACTAAGAAATGTACAACTCGGTGATTTCCTCATCTGTAAATTGACTGTTTTGCAATTCAGCTCACTTGTATGTCCAAAGCAGCTTAGACGGGTGGAGATGTTCATAAGCCATAACCATCGAGGTGGTGATTGGAAATGTTTGAATTTGACCTTTCTTTTAGGCTCTGTTTGGGTGCACAAAAGATCAGGATATTTCATGATATTTTGCACCAAATTTGACTGATTAATCATGAAATTTCATGATATTTAGTGCAACCAATGCACCCTTAATATTTAATATTTAATTGTTTCTCAATCATTTTTTTTGTTTTTTTTTTGTTTCTTGTCTTATTTATATGTTGATTGTCTAAGGCCCTGTTTGATAGACACCTAAAAGTAAGTTCATCTCATTTTAGTTAATAGTAATTATGCATTGGTGCTCTTGATCTCTAATATATAATTACTGTTAACATGAACTCATTATGTATTGGAGATCAGATCTCTAATACATATTTACTGTTAGCTAAAATGAGATGAACTCATTTCGATTGACAAGACAAGGAAGGACATAAACAGAAAGCTAGATTTATGGAGGGGCACTTTGGAATCTAAAGGGTTTAAAATTAGTCAGACTAAAATAAAGTATGTGGAGTGCAATTTTAGTGACAACAAGAGTGGAAACTAGGAATTAGTTAAGATTGCTGACCAAGAGGTTTCCCAAAATGACCACTTTCGTTATCTTGGGTCGATAATTCATGAGAGTAGAGAGATTGAGAAGATGTTGCCCATAGCTTTGGAATTTTATGTGATCGTCATGTACCACTTAAACTGAAAGGGAAATTTTATCGGATGGCTAATATGACCAGTCATACTTTATGGGACATAATGTTGGAATGTTGGGAAGTTAAGAACAACACATCCATGGGATGAGTGTTGCTGGAATGAGGATGTTGAGATGGATGAGTGGCAAGGCAAGGGAGGATAGAAATAAAAATGAATGCATTTGAGGAGACGTAGGAGTATCACCAATAGGTAATAAGATGAGGAAAGTAGACTTAAATGGTTTGGTCATGTGCAACAGAGACCAAGAACCATGCCGGTTAGGAGTAGTGAGTCAGTACAAGTTGGATGCTCTAAAAGGGTAAGGGGAAGGCACAAAAGGATGTGGATGGAGGTAGTAAAAAAGACTATATCACCTATGGTCTAACTGAAGGTCTGGCCCTTGATATTGTGGAATGGTGGAACAAGATTCATGTAGCTGACCCCAATTAATTGGGATAAGGCTTAGATGATGAACTAAAATGAGATGAATGCATTTTGAGGCGTCTACCAAATAGGGCCTTTAAAAAAAACATATTTTAAGTAGAAAAAGAATCAATGATTTGAGTTTGTTCCATAATCGTCAATATCAAGCTTGACTAAATAGCTTACAAGTTTGCCATCTTTCATGTTAGCTCCTTAATGGTTGTGTCTCTCTTGCCTCTAAAACCAACCATAGGATTTGGTGAATTCCTTCGAATTTAACATGCAACTTTTATTCACTGGAGCTCTGGTTGTCGGTGCCTCCTTTTTTGTGATGATGTGCTGTAAAAATAAATCCTCCTTAATCAAGTATGTTGCATTGAAGTTCTTGGCAGTGGTTCACATGTTGAGAGCCTTAGCTTAATTGTTGTTTGTGTTCCCATCAACTTCGTGTATGCTAATGTAACTAGAATTTTCTTGTTGTACAATCATTTCATTGGCTCCTCGAGGTGTCCATGGAGCATTTGCTTGTGCTTGGGTGTGCCCCTGTGTGTTTTAGGGGCTCTGATGCAATTTGGTTATTGATTCAACGTGAATTTGATGCCAAAATTGCTACAATTGATAAAATAAACATACCACACAAGAATATGGGAATAGAGAGGGGAAACAACTTGCTGAAATTGAAATCTCCATACTACTTATATGTACTTAAACAAGAACGTAGTAAACTCAGAAAAAGTGTAGTGCCTTCTACATGTTGAAACAAACCTTTTCTTAAAGATTTAGGTCACCCTTTTGTCTCTGATCTTCCATAGGACCCTTTGAAAGTGGTACTGGAAGACATCTTCAAGATGGTGGGTTCGGTGGGGGAGGTTGTGATACCTAAAGAGAGAAGCTCCAAAAAATGCAAGGTTTTTTGCTTTCATTAGGATGGGTCAACTGATGATGTAGGGAAAGCGATTGTTGAAATCGAGGGAATTAACTTGAGGAGGAAATATATTAAGTGTACAAAAAGCTAAATATGGGACTGATTTGGCAAATTGGCACCAATGTAGAAGGGGGTTGGTGGCCTTGCATCAATGCAATGAGGTGGAGTTGACAGGGGTGGTGAAGCAGAAAGGGGTATTGGTGGTTAAAGAAGGGGTTACAAATCTATAGGAGTTGGCCATGTTATAACTAGGGAGGGTAAAAGGTAATGGAGTCAAACGTTGGGATCCTTGCTGATGAAACAATCCAAAATCACTTGGTATATTACCGGATTTCATCCAAAGGGGAAGTCCAATCCCTTAATCCAAAAGTTTAAAAAAAAAAAAAAAAAAAAAAAAAAAAAACGCGTTAAGTAAAAAAATTGGTCCAACTATCCAGTGCTGTGAAGGTGGACTTGCTGATTCAGAATATAAGACTCTTATGTAAACGCCCACTCAGTTGGATTCTCATTGGTAAGAGACAAAGGTTTATGGAAATGATTAGTAATGGTGGGCTTGGATCCATAATATCCCTCTTGTTGCGTGGACATCCGAGTGGGTTGTCATCTAGGGCGAATGCCTCAAAGAGGCGGTGGAAGTTGACCAGAAGTCGATTCCAACGGAGGTTGCCATTCCTCGGGTTAGGACTCAATATTTAGATCTAGGAAGGAATGAAGAGTATATCTTTAGATCGAGGACATGAGTTTCATAGTGGAGGCCATGATTGATGACATGAACTTCATTGTGGAGGCCATGATTGAGGACATGAGTTTCATAGTGGAGGCCATGATTGATGACACAAACTTCATTTTGGAGGCCATGATTGATGACATGAACTTCATTGTGGAGGCCATGATTGTAGGGGGTTGGAGAATGGATATGGTTTAAGATCTCACTTGTTGCTTGATTGCTTTTCTATCTAGATTCCATTTAAGGAGTCGAATGGGATTTCATATGGGTCTTCACAACTATTTATGGCTTGTGCGACCAAAGACCTAAAAGTTGAATTTTGGGAGGAATTTAATAAGGAAAGATCTAAACGGAATGTTCTGTGTTGTATGGGAGATGATCTCTATGTGGTATGATTTTCTTATGAAGAGGGTGTGAGACAAAATTATTAGAGCTATGCGGGAATTCTCAAACTGGATTGAATATCATGAACTTATTGATCTCCCTTTATGTGCATGTCAGTTTACCTGGATGAATAAATTAGTTAAATATGTCTTGCTTGGATAGAATCCTGATTTTCGCAGAGTGGGAGCACTATCCGAGAGTTTCCCAATTTGGCATCTAGAACCTACCTTGGACCATTGCCTGGTGATTTTTGAAACTGTTAACAAGTACTGAGGACTATGCCCGTTCATATTCAACTTAGGGCGTGTTTGGATGGTAGAGTTCCATGGTAATGTGGTGTGGTCCACTGTAAATGGGTAATGTTCATCACTACCAAAGCAGTCTGAAGTAAAGCCGTATATAATACCAATACTACTCTGGTAGCTTTAATTTTTTGATATGCATGTAATGTACTCACATGATTGGAAACATGTTATATAACTTGCCTAATATGTGTTATATCCACACCGTCCATCCATTTTGCAATATCATTTTACCATTTCTCTGTTCAGGAAGCCAAACTGAAAAAACAAGTGTGGCCTACCGTTTTTCATGTGATCAAACTTAAAATTTAACTACAATACAATTTCCTAAAAATTGTAATGTGTGCGTTTGGTTGGCTCATCACTTAGAAACCACAATTGTTTTTTTTTTTTTTTTTTTTTCCCCTTGTCTTTGTTCAAGAAGCCAAATTGAAAGAACAAGTGTTGCCTACTGTTTTTCATGTGATCAAACTCAAAATTTAACTACAAATTGTAAATTGTGCGGTTGAAATTACAAGTAGACTAGATGTTGCCCACATGTGTGAAATTTGCACACATGTGGTCCATGAGTACAAATGAATTGATGGAAGGTTATGAATTAATGGTGTCCAGATTGATGGTTAGGAATTGATTAGTACTTTATCGGTTCGATGGATATGAATTAATGGTTTCTACATGCGACCCGCAAATATATATCGGATAGTTATAATCAAGTGGTCCACCGTGAATATGAAATGATTTATGATCGGTTGGCCCACATGTATATTGGTTGGTCCACACTTGCATGCTAGTTGCCCCGTGTGTGATCAGGTGAGCTAGTACTAGGTTTGCCATATCTAAAACGGACCCCTGTATGATTTCTATTGGCCATTTAATTTTTCATGCAAACTTATGGCCCATGTCATGATCATGTTGACCTAATCTTGTAGAATTGCTATGTAGATAGTTGGGTTCACGGGGGTGAGAGCTGCCTATATATTATTTTTCACAAAAATCTGGCAGGTTCACTCATTGGATGGGCCACACATTAGTGTTGAATATAGATAATTGGGCATTCCATGCATATTTTGAGCATCATGCATCACTACAGTGACCAAGAGAACATGGTCGGATCATCGAACCATGAGGCCCTTTGCATCAATAGCTTGAATCACTTAACCATGGACCCACGTGATCCGCATAGCATCCTTATGCCCTGAATTTGTATGGGATTCACCATTCATGATCCTGGAAGAAAGCTATGTTGGCCCCAAAATGCATGGACCAAGGTTATGTGGATCGTGGGTCGCTCCGCTTCATGGTACAGGAATGGGTATGTGGTATGCTACTTCCTGTGATGTGTGGTGTGCTACGGGTAGGATCATGTGGGTCACTCCTGCATATACTGGGTATATATAATATAATTTTATATACGAATTGATCTTGTTATTTATATACGACATGATTATAGGTCCCATGTGCATAAATCAAAGTATTAATCTCTACAGCCTGAATATGGAATGATAATTTTGGGACAGTAAAAATAATGAACTGGATTGCAAGTGATCCATAATTCAGATCACGGGATTCGAAATGTAAAATGTAAGGCGGTTGGCAATATAGGTAACATTGGTATGGACCTTGTCTTAAAAAGTCCAAGCTGGGTATAAATCCTGGAAGAATTAAGTTTACTCTACAAGTTATGTACCTGTGTTTAAAACTTTATTCACCTGGTGTAAAAGTAATTCTCCTACCTTCTCACCTATTTATAGACCTTGTACAATATTGTCTGTTAGGGGCCCACCGTATTGTGTGTGTGACATCCAAACCGTGCGAGCCCAATCATGATGATGGGATACCCAAAAATCAGGCCTATTCAGTTATTACATGGGCCATGCCATAGAAAACAACATGAAATTCATCTGGTGGCTGACATGATGCATGACTCTTCTAGAATGAGCTTATTCTATAAGGGCTTGTAAAGAACTGGCCTTTGGTGTGGAGACAAAAGAGTTATACAATACTCAGGCAGCATATGACGCTAGATACATCTGCTTAGAAATTGTACATGTGACAAGCCTTAAATTGAACTTACTAAATTGTTGAACCCAATGTACCCAAGTCACAGTCCCAAAATCAGGTTGGAAGGTTCATTTTTAACCTTCCGATAAATGTCCAGCAATTCACTACTTAAGTAATCAATTAAGTGTAAATTTTTGGTTCATGATACATCTAAACTAGGAACCACCATTTGGACTGGTTATTTTGACCTAGTTATATGCCATTTATGCAAATTCTAAGTGCATGTGTATCATCCATCATGCTCTACCACAGACCAAAATTTTTCTCTAGAGAAAATAGGGGATGGGAGGGAAAATAGAGCATGGGAGAGGATGTGAGTGTTATAGGGGGTCCGTGCAACAAAGTGCTATGTGTGGCCAACTGTGATGTCTGCATGACATCTACTTCATCCATCAGTTTCTCCTCTCGTATTAAGACATTAGCCCAAAAATCAGGCGCATCCAAAACTCAAGTGGGCCACACCACAAGAAATAGTGAAGAAGGGATGTGCATCATTGAAATTTTTGGGGCCAACAGAAGTTTTGGATCAGGCTGATCTTTTGTGTTTCCCCTTCATCCTTGTGGGACTCACCATATGAACGAATTGGATGGCTGATAAAAATCATGTTAGGCCCCAGGAAGGTTTCAATGGTGGTGTCTCCATCCCACTCCATGTGGTGTGTGGTCCACTTCAGTGTTGCATATGCCTGATTTTTTGGATCAACCTACCATGATTTGGAGCAATGGATGTCACAAAGACATCAGGGTGGGCCCCACAACTCTTTGTTGCACGTTTCCGTACCACAAGTGCGGTGGCAAAATTCTCGTCCCACGAGAGAATAACATGTGAGCCATGGTGGATATTGGAGTGAAAATCCACCTTTTTGGAATTTAGGTATGAGACCATTGAAAGACAACTCTCCCTTGGCCAGTGGCCATTGTGTCTGATCTCACCTTCACCAGGAGTGCCAGAGGAAACCCTCCCTTTAACCCATATAACCATAGATATAGTTTCCCACACATTAATTATGGCATCCATGGTATCTACCAAACACGTGCTCATCAAAATCCGTGATCATGGTCACCATTGACTTTTCAAGGCACACAACACCAACAAATAATGGATATGAAGGCTTGCTCACTTACCAAGGGTAGGGCCTTAGGATTCACTGGCGAAACAAGATTTTTAAAGCTGATGCCAAATAGCTGGAACAAGGATTAAGGATTTGATGATGAATTGCTGGAAAGTATTACTGGGTGGTGATTTCACTATATCTTGTGGACACCTTCGATAGTACTTGGAATCAGATCCTAGGTGCTGTAAATTGTTCCTGGCTGCTAGACTTTTGCATTTGAGTGCTGGAATATTGTTTATAAATGCCACTGATTAGAGATATTTGCAGGAAATTGTCATTAGATGCTGAAATTGGATTTCACGGTTGTTTTTGTTAGCAGTTTGATCATGTATGGCACTACCCCCACCCCAGAAAAGTTGTTTTCGGTGGGTCTCTGCAAAAGACAAGATCTTGACAATGGAGAACATTAGGAAGAGAAACATGATCATTGTTACGATCCCAATGGTTTAAAGAGCCTAGTTTGAAAAGTTCCATCAATCTTAGGGCTTTTGGCGTATTGGTTAGGCTCTTAACAATTGGTATTAGAGTCAACATCACGTCCTATGTTCGAGTCATGGAAGGGGCGACCTGTGGAAAGGGCAACCTGGACCAAAGTGAAGGCCGCCACAACGTGAAAAGGGCTACCTGGACAACCAGAGTGCAACTGCCAAGTGGAAAAGGCTATCTGGATAATAAAAGTGCAGCCTCCATGCCCTGGAAAAGGCTACTTGGAAAAAAGGCCAGATTGAGTGCCGCCGTGGATGTCGGCTGTGAAGCGTGGTGGAATGTTATGATCCCAATGGTTTAAAGAGCCTAGTTTGAAGTGTTCCATTAGTCCTAGGGCTTTTGGCATATTGGTTAGGTTCTTAACAATGATCACCAATGGATGCCACCTCTGTCTAAAGAATGTAGTATACATAAATTCATATCTTCATCAAATGTGAGGTTGGGGATTTTTTTTTTTTTACTCAGTTTAATATAAAATGGGTTATGCTGGGATCAGTTGATGCTCTTTCCCTAGCTTGGAAAGGAGGGCTTTTCTGAAAAGAAAAAAGGTGTTATGACGGTTGTGCTTCCTATCCGGCCTTTGGTCCCTCTGGCAAGTACGGAACAATGGAATTTTTGAACAATGTCAGAAAGCGAGTCAATGTCATGACAAAATGGGGGATACTTTTTTTTTTGGGGGCTTTAAGGGTTCCCAGTTTAAGGGGTGTAAAATGGAGGAAATGTGCGTGGGCATTCTTGAGGGGTGAATCCTAGGGTGCATAAAGGGTAAGGGTTGAGCTATCATCCTTCTTTTTAACTCCTCATTTTCTTTGTACTGTTTTTTGGCTATTCCTTTTCAATAGAACTTTTTGAACCGTTATTGTTGTTTTTTAATTTTTTTTTTTTTTATTTATTTAAAACAAGTGGATCTAAATCAGAGTTGATCGAGGATTGCAGTCGATTGGGAATGCGAAATCCCTAGAATGATTGATGACCCTATGTTGTCTCAAAACGGAGAAATATCCCTAGCTTAAGGACCAAAATCAACCACCACGAAAAAAAGGTGAAGAGTAAATAAATTAATATTACGTACACACTAAAATTTCATATAAGAAAAAAGTCAGGAAATTCCTTACAAGCTACTGTAATGCAAGAGCCGAAAGCGTCTCTTTGCTAAGATTTTAGGCTTCAAGAGAACTGTTGGAGGACTGGAACAGATAAGTCTCTTAGTGTAACGCCCTGAAATTCGGGGGTCGAGCAAAGCTCTACTCCCGAGTTCCAACGCATCACTTCTGCAACATGGAGAATGATGTTTAGATGTCGTCTATTAGCAATGCAGTAAACATGAGTAGGATCATACTAAAACAACATATCATACTCCAGAGTTAATGTAATTTGGTAAGCGGAAGACTGAAATATATGCATTTAATTATGAAAACGTATCACAAATTTCGGAGTATGAGTATGAAACCGGGCTAAATATATATACATGTGTTGTTTCTAACCATATAAATGCGGGAAGTAGATGTGTTCAACTAAACTAGTATCCCAGTAGTCCCTGCGCATCGGTATGAGATCTACATAGATCCGTCTGATAGTTGAACGTAGGAGAACTCTTCCTCCTCGCCTAGGAAGTCCAACTCTGCTGTATAGACCTCGCCATCACCTGCATCTAAACCAGAGTCTGGGTAGTGTTTAAAACACCGTCCCAAGTGGGAATGAGTATCTAATTCAGTGGAACTATAAAGTAAATGTTAACATATTATCAATTCAGTCAAGCAGTAATGATAAAACAATACATTAATCATATCCTAAGTACTCTTGTTAATGCAAGAATGGTATCCGATAATGATGCATGCCCTCGCCTGCACTCCCTCGGCGACATCATCTCACGGTCGCGCATGCAACACTCCCTCTGTGCTCAACTCCATCGCCAAAGGCACATGCAATGCGGTGCATGTGCTTGTTAGCCAAGTTTTTAATTAGACCTATTCATACAACAGGTTTGGGAAGCTAAGGTACCTCACTTTATATCATTTACTGTAACACCCCGAATCTTCAGAACCCGAGTACACGACCCGTTTCCCAAAAACCCGAGTGTTAACCTTAAAGGATGGTTAAATATATATATTTTTTTCTTCTTTTATCAGAGTAAGCAGATGAGCGTAAAATGGACAAGTAAGCATAAAGGAAAATTTCACTATCATTTAGAATATACAAGAGGTTGCCCATAACGACTTATACAAACCAATGTCCCCATTCTTACAATTATAAAATGAAATAATAGTACATGTGAAATAAAGTAAATTACAAGAAATTTGGGATGTGAAATCCTGTAGCAACCATTGGCAATTTCAATCATGCATTCTTGTCAATCATAGCTTGCTCCTCATCAATGTAAACATGAAAGTCACCTGAGCCACCTGTGCTACCTGTACGGTTATATATTTGATGGATGAGTGGCTAACTCAGTGTGAACTCCCCTCAAGATTACACACCGCCGCATTAAGTAAGAAATAGTATAAAATATCCAGACAACCAAAACAGAGTAAATGCAGTCTTATTAAGTGCATGGACGTATGGAATGCGTTCACGCCCCGGGGATGCTCATCTGTGCGGACAGGGCCACCGCCCATGCAATCGTCGAACCTGGGAAACATCATCCAGTCGGAACACCATGCAATAATAGACCCGGGTAAAACATCCAGACAGGCGATGTGACTGGTTATCAGCGCAACACTCGGTGTAATCGCAGGACATGAAGATCCAGGTTATCATCATAAATCGAATGACTGGTTATAAGCGCAACATTCAGCGTAATCGCAGTGCAGAGTGATCCAAGTCATCGTAATATGCCATGCATGCATGATTAGCCAAGTCATTGTTAGTCCATTTACAACCAGCCAATTTAGGTAAGCTCAAAGGTCACTACGGGGAGCACATGGCCCAACGTAGGCCGACGGCTCGGACATAGTGTCCCATGACCACCATCCCCGACCCATGAGACTACCACCTTAGGATATTTAATGGTACCCCTCGACTAGTGGCCAATCATGTTACAGTATATAGGGTTTACCATCGCATGGTTGCACAGTATAAAACATCAAACCCATCTAGGGAAAATACTAGAACAAAGTCACATAGGGCGATATCAAAGTAGGCCACAGAAGGCGAGTATCAGAACCATGCGATAAAAGACCATCCTTGAAAACCATTGGACACAACAACCCTAGATGGTAGGCCCACATCAATGATCCATCTAGACCACTTAGTAACCACCAAGTCGAAGGTCCATTACGATCACAAATAGTCAAGTTACATCCCAAGTATGAATGTACATTCATATGTGGGAATTTCCACTAATGTACCAGTTTAAGTTTCATAAGTAATTCACAAAAATAAATCCACAAGCATGAACAATTATACAGGATAATCGTAAAGCATGTAATACAGCAATTCAATTTTCACCGGCTAACACATGTGATTATAAAGAGAGATATCAATTATGAATTTAATTAAAAATTATAACTTAAGCTAATGAGAAGATGGAAAGCTCAAGGGGAAGAATCATCACCTTATAGATCGCCACTAATGTTGCTAGGAAGTACGCGTGCCCTTAGAATCCATCCTACCATGAATTGTAAAATTGTATGGTCAGATACAAGTTCTATACGCTATTCTTGGTTAAGGTCTTAGCCTATGGTTTTTAGATTACCATGGTTTTAGGGTTTCACCCTTGGGTTTAGTTCTAGGCTTAGATTTAGGATTTTGAACCCTAGTTGGGGTATCATTAACTATGATGTAATTTAATAATTACAAAATAATTATTAACATGTGTTATTATTCATGTTGGCTAACATATAATAATTGCTATGATGTTATCTAATATATGACCTACTATTAATGATAACGTTTAAGAGTGGTAATCTAAGCACTAGGATTTAATAATGGTATTATTATTATTATTTATCTACAATAACTATTACTAGTATGGAAGATTTACTAATGACTATTCATATCTCCACTACATAATCCTAACAATGATATCAACAATGCTAATAGTAATCAAAAGAATCTCAAAATAGAGGAAGACGTGGACTCACCTTAGTCGACTCGTTTCGAGTCAAGTTGACTCGGACCAACACAAGCATCCTTCTCACTTTCTTTCTTCTTTCCTTTTTCTTTTTCTTTTTCTTTTCTCCTTGCCCGAAATCCTACATCAGCAAGTCTCTGGACTAACCAGAGCCGGCCCGAGTCGCCTAACTTGACTCAGCGAGTTTCAGCCGAGTCGAGTTGACTCGGAATAACTCTCTCTTTCTTCCTTTCTCTTTCTTTCTTTACTTCTCTCTTCCCCTTTTTTTCATTGCTGGACTCTCAGACCAGCTCTTGGATTAATCAGAGGATGGCCAGCGAGTTGACGAACTCGGACAGGCCCGGACCGAGTTCGAATGCGCCAACAACTCGACAATGGGTCTGCAATGTTGCAGCTGCCCCACCCCTAGCCTCTTCATCCTTATTTCTTCCTCTCATTCCCTGCAGAATCCCATCAGCACTGTGTGGACGTGATTCAGCTTGCCCAACACAGCAACCCAGCCCCAACTTCGTGGCCAGAGTGCCTATTCAGCTAGGGCGAACCCAGTCAGAACCTCACTCAGTCTGCACAACAATCCGACCCACAACTCGGCTTCTCTCCCTCTCTATCTGCTTCTTTCTTTTCTTCTCCTTTCCTTCTCATTTTCTCTTTCTGTTTTTCTCCTTGGAACACCCAGCAACAGTTTTGGACTCGACCAGCACCTGGGTCGCGCTCGACTCGGCGATGAGTGCAACGGCTGCACTCACCCAGATTTTCTTCCCCCCTCGTTCTCTTCTGCTTTCTCTTCCTCCCTCCTCTCTTTTCTCTTTTCTTTCTTCTTAACCGTGCTGGAGACTCAGCGTGGCACGAACCGGCCCAACTCGGACCGAACCCACAACATCTCGAGCTGGTGCAGCAGCAGCGAGTGCAACAGCTGCCAGCTCCTTCTCCGTGCTTCTTTCTCCTTTCTTTCCTCTTCTCTCATCCATTTCCCCTGTCATCTACGGCACCAAGAGCAGCTCCCACAGGACCAAACCTCACCCCGACTGCGTCTGACGCAGCTTTGAGCGGTCGGGAAGATGACCACTGTTAATGGCGGATTTGGAAACACCACTCCTCCCTTCAATCTGCTCCGATCAGATGATTCCTATGGGTCTTAGAGAGCTTGCGAAAGAGTTTTTTCGAAGCTTGGGAGAGACTTGGGTGGTGGGTTTTGAGAAGGAAGGTGGCGGTCGTTTTCTCTTGGAATTTTCACAGTAGCTGGAAAGAGCCATTTCCACTCCCTACTTATGGCCAAACCTAGCTCTCCTTGGCCGTTGGATGAGGATCTAACGATCCAGATACATCATGAGGATGGGAGGGATTCGCAAACCATTGGCGCGACCAAAACCGGGCGCTGGTTGCCCTATACCGCGAATGGAATTCTTAGTCCACGTGGAGGGTCATGATGGTGCCAAATGGATGGCTGAGAATGAAGGATTCCATCAAACTCGGATCGCCCTTGTGGCAACAGCAGGAGAAAGTTTCCGTTTTTGGAAACGTGGTTGCACACCACCCTCTTGTTCCGACGTTTGTGCATTCACCACGTCGCGTCTACATGTGAGGTCTACTAGGTTTTGGTCAGGGGGGTCGTCCGAACTAGATGGACGGTTTGGATTTTCCAGATGGCTGGTGTAGGTGGGCCACCAATTGACGAAACGGACGTCAGTTCGCTTGTTGACGAAACCGCAGAGAGAGAGATTCTTCCCGTTTTGAGAAGTCACGGGTCAGAGCCCGTTGACCTTTCTGGAGGTCGGGTGCACAGCGAGTGCACCACTCTCCGTGTACACGCAGACCCTGAGTGGGGTCCATTGCGACGTTTGTGGGAAATCCACTCCGTCCATCCCACTCTATGGGCCTTACAAGAGACCTTGGCCAAAGATCAGATGGGCCCAAGGCTCAGGTGGTCCATACGAATTCATTTTCATCCTTTAAGGGGCAACTACATAGGTTCAGCGGTCGGATCAACCACCACTCGAGTATCAACGGTCAAAGGCTCCTAGTGCATCATTTGTAGGACCCTTATACATAATGTTAACCATATACTACCATTAATATTAATTTTTAATTACTATTACTATCCTTTATTACTATTATTATTATTTATTTTATTTTATTTTTCATTATTATTATTATTACATTAATAAAAGGAATAATGTACTTTGTTATATATGTTTAATTGTTACAGATTGTTAATCATTTGAATATTAGTGAAAAGGAGCAAGGATTAGTATATCATTTGCATATTATTTGTATAGTTGGATATGTTTTAAATTTTAAATTTTATATAAAATCTTAAATTGTTTGAAATACGTTATTTGTTATAAATTTTATTAATTTACTTAATATAGATTTTTATGATTGAAATTTATATAAATATATCACAAGCATATAAGAAATCGATTTATGGTCTTAGGACTTCTTAGGAAGGTCTAAATGAATTCGATCTACTTGATCCGAAACCCAATGGTATATCGGGTTTAATGGTGGAGCCTGTGGGTTTGGTCCTAAGCTCTAGTAGTGTGCGGTTGAAATAGGTAGATTTTAAATGAGTAGACAGTATGTCACACATACATACGCACTTAGATGGTAACGCTCGAGTATCGAAAAGTATGGGGCGTTACATTTACCCAAACAATGATCCATCTAGGGTAGTCAATCCTAGTTAATCATATACGATAGGCAAGTTTGAGAGTTTATACTCTAGGTCGCTACGTGAGGCTCGTCACCGTCAGCATAGGCCTATTTTGTACTCGAGGTCACACCACCAACACCCTACCAACTGGCAGTCTATTTTCGAAGGTTCGTCACTAACCCGACTAGGGATCACAGCTAGGCTGCGCCGGGGTAGGCCTATTTTATACTCGAGGTTACTACGGGAAAGACTCGTCACCTTAATGTAGGCCGACAGCTCGAATACAGTGTCCCATACCACCATATTCGGCTCACGAGTTTGAGTTGCTCACTGGTCACTACGGGGAGGCTCATCACCCCAGCGTAGGCCGACAGCTCGAATACCACCATGCCCGGCTCATGAGTCTTAGCGGATCGTGGTACCAAGGTTAAACGGGCTTTGCACTGGTAAGTGGTACCTTAGAGTCAAGCAGTAGCGTTCATACATGGTGAACATACATTAGGCCAATCGGGTTACTTGGACAAGCTCGACTGGTACGAGCGCACGTTGACTTAATCGACATGGAGCGCATAAACACTCCGCTTGGCCTAACTACTGTCGACAAACAACGTACGACTCGAATTCGTCGAACGTGTCTTGTGTGGCGAAACGACCTTGGCCACTAATTCGGGAATCATTACCGATTGCCTGGACTACGCAGTAGTCCCATCATATTCATACGCAATAGGCATTCATATGTGATAGTCAAACAGCATGTGACAACCAATTTCAGTATAAATCTCATTTGAGCATTTTAACAACACATCGTACATATATTGTCATACATAACATTGCATCCATAAAGCATGTGGTATAAGATCATAGGTTACATGAAGGTTAAATTGACTATAGATAAGTATTAATATAAGTAATCCTATCTCAACACCCTCATTAATACATTTCCACAAGCATTTTCTCATTCAGGCATTTTATCAAACACTTAGACTACACATATCAGCGTACATGTAATAAATTAGTTATAATGTATATTATATAGCAAATCCTTTCACAAGGGAGTTGCCACATGTACAACAATCATATATTCTCTAACAACAATCATGGCAAGCACAAATCATAATTCCATATTCATACAAACATTTCAACAAACTCATGGAATGCATTAATTTCAACATAGTTCATATATATATGTAATATGCGGAAAACATCGCATCTAAGCATATGTGATAGCAATTAAGTCGGTCATAAATCATTAACTGATATTGAAAGCCTTGAAAACCATAACCTAAACGTTTATAGTCCGCACCTTTCGTTGGTACGCCGATTACGAATTCGGTTCAAACACTACGCCTTTGTCTACGGCACAATGGCTGCCTAAATCAATGAAATAGGTTAGTTATTTCACCAATTCCTCTATTTAAATCTCTAAAACAGATTAGAGTTAGGATTTCTCACCCAAAAATGGATTTGGATTCGCCGGTGTAGCGATACAGGTAAGATGATTCGGCATGTGGAGTGGTGGGATCGAATCCCAGCAACGATCTCTCACTCACTCTCTCTTCTCCTCACTCTTTCCTTCCCTTTTCTCTCTTCTCTCTCTTAGGGTTAGGAAATTCGTATGGAATGAGAGAGGGGTGGGTTAAGGCCCTTATATAGGGCTAGAATTGATGTCAATGACCCCAAGGCCATGGTATACTTGGGTTACGGCCAAAAGGCGTCTGTTTCGGGCCAACAGAGCTCATCTGGAGGCCCATTACCTGCATACGGTCTGGAGAAAGTTCCCTGACGATGGATCTACGCCAGGCTAAGATTTCGGTCCGATCGGATTTATGGATTGACCGCGGAGGACCAGTTTCAGTTCAACGACTATTGTCACTCGATCAGGGCCACAAGTACACTGACATGTGTATGGAAATTTCTCTGATCCAAGGGTGTAGTTGGGTCAGATTCTGACGGTCAGAAACCTTAAATTTGGTCTGCAAGTGAATGACCCAATTCACTTAAATCCGAGTTCATTTTCTAAAGATATTCGCGTTCCTCACACACTTTACTCAGGGCTCTAGTTGTGCATTTCTGGATACTATTCAGGCTCGATTCCCGCGTTGGTTGTCAAGCCTAGTAAGGTGGTCATAACCGTATAGTTTCGCAGTAATCGGACTTTCGATGCCCGGTCCAAGTCTGATATGGAGTTTCAATGTGCTTCTATGAGCAACTGGGTTTTGAGATTGATCCTAGGTTTTTAGGTAATGTAGAGTTAGCAATTCTACTGGTTTTGGGTCTTGTAGTTTGTATAGAAAGTGGTTCAAGCGAAATCCATCATTGTTTAGTTTAGTACTTAACTACGTATCGCCCAATTACGACAGACTAGGTTGCTCTATCCAAATCACCTATTTATTTCTTCAGATTCCATAAAACTAAGGGCCCAAAACCCATTTTTATTTATATATTTGCTATTATAGTAAATTTAAGTTTAAGTATTGTTTTCCATCATTTAAATGTTAGGATTAGTGTCTAATATGAAAGTACTTAGAAAAAAAATTGGAAGAATAAGGTGGTGAAAGGTGAAATTTTGAAGAAAATTAGTTGAAAGGGGATTTGAGACTTTGGGATTGAGTTTTTGAGAAGTCAATAAGGTGTTATGATCGACCCATTGCCTAAGGACGTCTAACTCCAAGTTGGCAAAAAATCCAGGATGTTATACTTAGCCTGCTAAACGTTTCTTTAAGTCTCACTTGAGTGCTTCTTGAAGTGGGGTTGGTGGATCCACTCATGGAGTAAAACTCCAAATTACAAGCTCTTTTCACTCCCTGCATTTAACTTCAACATAGGTCTTCAATGTATACATAGAACATTCAAGGGGGCAGGGGAGAGACTTCAATTGTTGCTGGAGCAAGCTCCTTTTTGGCGTTCTCGAACTTCACTTGAAATGGTGGAGAAAGCTCTTTTGAATAGAGCGGGTGAAGTATGATCTATAGACCACCAAGAGGGGGGAGCATTCAAATGCTCTTCCCCTTCGAATCTGAATCTGTAGATCCCATGGGAATGTTTTGCAAGAACATGCTTATGAAAATAGAAAAGAAAAATTAAAGACCATAGTAGCATTTTTGCACAGAAAATATGCATTGTTTTGCCTATCTGGTAAGTTTACCATCCATTGGGTTGTTTGTGAGTTGAACAGACATTAAAACTATATATTTGCGAAACATCTACAGTGGGAATTATGAGTTACTGCTGCTTTGATTCTTTTCGTGTCTTACCGCTATTTCCATGCATGATATATATGCATGCTGCATGTAAAGTACCTATGTCCTATGTTTTCCACTTCATATTTGGGTTTTCTTAGCTTCAATGGCATTGCAAATGTGATCAATAGTGTGGACTTTTGTATGAAAGTATCCCTTAAAAACATTGAATATTCTTGGTTAATGTTAAATCAATGAAGGAATTTTGTTTGGCATTGTTCTGTACTTCTGAATCTCTCTGAAAATGAAAATGTTCTTGTTAACCTGTCCAATTACAAATTTTGCACAATGTTACTTCAGGATTTTTTATAATGTTAAAGATGTGAAGGAAGACGGGAACTTCAAAACTTTTATATGCATGTATATGTGTGGCTGCATAGACATCTAATTTCTCTTATTCCCGGTGAAGGTGTGGTCCTTGTAAAATAATGGCCCCGAAGTTTCAAGAATTATCCCAGAAGTATCTTGATGTTGTCTTTTTAAAGCTGGACTGCAATCAAGAAAACAAGGTGTGTAGGTACTCTTGTTTTAAATTTTTCATCAAAGGGATAGGCTATTGGTAAAAATCACAGCGACTCATCCACCACACTAGTGGCATACATGCAAAGCAAATTGAGTCCTCCAAAATCTTTGGGCCCATTCTGCATGGACATGTCCCAGAAATCACAATGATTAGACAATCCTAACTATCCAATTGGTGGAAATCAAATGGAAGGGTAAAAATATTACAGTTGATGGTCCAAATTTAGTGGGGAAATCAAATGGCCGAGGTTGTCGTTGTCCTAGTAGTCTACTTTTGGGGTGTGCTTTATCCACAATCGGGCCAATGATTTGGATAGCTTGCATTGACATCCATGTATGTTCATGTATTCAGTGGATGCATGACCACCAATTTTATTTTTTTTTTCACAGTGGTAATCATCACCATCCTATCCCAAAAATATATCATCTTTCTATTTCCTTCAGTCATGCTAATTTATTTATAATTTGCAGTCATTGGCGAAAGAACTTGGGATAAGGGTGGTCCCCACCTTTAAGATTCTCAAAGACTCCAAGATTGTAAAAGAAGTAACAGGGGCCAAATTTGATGATCTGGTTCTTGCTATTGATACCATAAAATCCAGCTAGATGATTTCAGGCCATTATCCTCGTGTTCATAATAATATCCAAGTGACAGATATTGATTGTAAGCCTTGTGATTGAACCCTGGGGGTGGTTTTGGCTGGCAAGAAAATGTGTATTAGTGTTAAATAAGAAAATGAAAAAATTACTGCTGTTTCCATTGCTTTCTATTTTGATGTTTCTATCTTTAAGAAAATGAATACTTAATGAAAGAAACTCTTCATTTGGACACTTCAAAATTTTTATAGTTAACAGGTGTGCTTGACTAAATGAATATGAGGAACGCTTTTATGGTCATAGTTCAAAAACCCAAAACTCAACTCAATCTCCAACTGGGTTGGGTCGACTCGAAGAATCAAACAAGTCTTTATTTGCCTAAACTCGATTAGTTAATAATTAAATTAATTAATTTGATAAAATTTGTATGAACATTTAAAATAGTTAACTCACCTAAGTAACACAAAAATGCCCAACAAAAGACAGCTTTAAATGCCTATGTACAGGTGGACGGCTCTGCTGTCAGCAGAGGTGGGGAGTTCAAGTCGCCCTATTCTCTTTTAAACTTCAGTAAGCAAGAGTTTGACCATGCAAGTGACTAGTTGGGAGTCGTCGCAAGTTGTGTCAAGTTGACTGAGTTTGTGAGTTAACTCGACAAGTCTTGTTGAGTCAGGGTTTATTTGTTGAGTCTTAGTTAGGAGAAAGTCTTGCAGTCACTGGGTTCAAATCTCGCCAAGTTGAGCTAGCCAAGTTTAGTGTTGAATTAATGAGTTTTAGAATTATGATTACAATGCATGCCTGATGGAAGTTCCATACAATTGCTTCCTCACCACACTTGGTGAACATGTGCAGTGAGCTGCATGGAGAGATGTGTGTATTGTAAAGATATGTATGCATGTATTGTGCGTCCATACAATACATGCAAATTGGAGAGGTTACGATTGTACTCAGTGCAAATTGAAAGAGGTAGAGGCATTTTGGAGAGTCCATACAAGAAATAGTGATTTTGGAGAGGTATTAGAGGTAGAGGTTACGATTGTACTCGGTGCAAATTGAAAGAGGCATTTTGGAGAGTCCATACAAGAAATAGTGATTTTTTTTTTTTTTTTTTAATGATATAAGGAATGAATTTATTGTGCATGAGATTGAAATCTTATGGGTGGATTAAGCGTGTGATCCATGTGGTCAGTGATCAGTGTATGATTCGAAAAATCAACACTGACAAGAATTGGATTTGCCAATGGGTCAAATTAAGAAAATTAGGATAGGAGCCCAATTAAAGATTTGGAATGGTGTGAGTGATTAGAAGATAAACAACATCCAGTTTTGTCCACCCTTAATCTTTTAGATCTGTTATTACTTATTGAGGATCCATCAAAGGAGTTAAGATGGAGGAGCTGCAGAAGATTGAGGAGAGGAAGGACATCAAGCCGTAGCAGCAAAAGATCTTCAAGCGGAAGGTTGGAGAGTCGAAACCCCAAGGTTTAGGAGGGAAGTGAAGTTGAGGCAAGGGGTAGAGGAGCAAAGCAATCAAGAGGGGGAGTTGTCGAGTGAGAAGGACGGCCCGTAAGTACTTGTAGGTTTCTGAAGGGGAATCAGGGATATGCGAAATTAGGAGGGGAGAAAGGGGTCGATGCCATGGGAGATGGGCCCTCAAAAGTCATAGGGGCTTATGTAGAAGGTACAGAGGATGGGTTAAGGTCAAAAGAAGGGGAAATGGATTCAGTGACTGGAGGATCAGATTCCCATCGAAGTTCCCTACCATCTTCGTAGAGAACTACCTAGAGGGGTGGTTGGAGTTCCACTTCTCCACGGTGTTTGAGAGATTTGGGTCATCGAGGAGGTCTTCATCCCAAGGTTAGGGGGTTTGGGGCTAGTCGTGGTTACCTGTTCATGTGTATCGGGAGCAATGCGGAGGTAGGTCTTGTTGTTGGTTCATTAAAGGGTAAGAGTTATGATGGCAAATGATTATCTGATGCAGGGACATGTGATGGCCTAACCCTAGATGCATGTATAATTAGGTTGAAGAGATTCAAATAATAAAATTAATCAACTAATTGTTTTCAATCTAGGGGATTAAGTAAATTTCAACACAGAGATGAAATCATTCCGTCAGAATCATGCCCCTTGGCATAAAATCACGTAAATAGTAAAAATGGGATGACCTAGGGATATGAGGATATACCAGATCTTGCATAAGCCAGTTCACAGTTAAGTTTGGATATGATTCTCCTGACTAGCCATCCCTCTTTTCCGTTCAAACCAAAAGGAAATATCCGGAGAGGAACGAAAGAGATAAAGAAGAGATGGGTTCAAGATGAAACAGAGTACGGATTCTAGGGCATCAAATAAAAAAAGACGGTTGATTCTTACCTTTTCTTGCATTTTGAAGATCTAGAAAGAAGGAAAATATGAAACCGGGGTGGAATTCTCAACACCCAAGGTCCAATCTGAGACCCTAATCTCTTTGATAAAAGAGAAAGAAAGCATACAAATTCTTATTCATTCAATAATAAAATATGGTTTCTCACAGTGTATTTGTAAGCCACAGAAAAAAAATGTATTAAAGCCTCCGAAAACAAGGAAAAGAACAACAATGCACCTAAAATAAGGAAAAGACTAAAAAGGTGCTTAAAACTAAAACACCCGCACGACAGGGTGTGAAATCCTCTCCATGGCATGTTGTCAGGGTACGATCATGCCTCTCCTGTACTCGCAACGCGTTAGAAAATGAGTCCGATGGACCCGACGTCTATCCACATCAACTCCTCCGCTCCGGTACTCTGTCAGTGACGCCTCATCCTCTGGTACACTCTAAAGGGTGCACCACTGATGTCCGCATCATTATTGATGTAGAAGGCATGGTATGGCTCGGAAGTGGTGAATTAGGTAGCCGATAGAAAGGAGTAGATGAGGGAGGGGGCGTGTAAGCTAGGGTGGGCTCATGAACGTAGGAGTTGCTCTCGGAGTCGAGAAAAAAAGGGAATGAGAGGGTGGGGAGAGCTAGGTCTTACAGGGAGGCAACAAAAAACAGGAGGGCCCAACGAGGTCAGTTCAAGAGGATGGCAGAAGAGAAGAGGGTGAAGAAGGAAATGAAGTGTATCCAGAGTCGAATAGTTGGGTGAGGAAGGAGGGGGAAGCCGGAGGATTGGTGATGAGAGTCCATTTGTAGGTGGTGGAGAATGCATGGCATGGGTTGTAGTGGAGCCTGGTAGCAACCGTGAAGGCTGGTGCTATGCTTGCAAATTTGGGAGAGCGACTGCTTCAAAGCTTTGGTCTTGAGAAGGAGGCTGGCTTCTTTGTCCCTTAATGATTCCAAGATATCGAGATCTCTCTAGCTAGGGGAAGAGCTAGATAGGATCATCCTCGTCTGTGCTTTGTTTAAAGAGGGGCCGATAATCTCGATTGTAAAGTGGCCAATAGCTCTCAACTTAGAAGGGAGGATGTATGCTTTCAGCTCTGGGGGGGTTGCAATTGGAGTTGTGGTTCTCAGAGGGGCTGGTGATAGTAGGATCGTGCTTTGGGGAGGTCATTGCATTGGTTCTTATGTTTGTGAGCTGCGAGGAGTTGAGAGCTACCAGGGTGTGTGTGAAGAAAAGAAGTTTGGTGAAGGACCCGGAGCAAATCCCCATTATCAGAGTCGTGAGGGTAGTATTGTGGTTAGTATATGAAGAGCATGGAGAAGATCAACGAAAATTCGGCGCAAGTTGTAGCACAAGTGTCATAGTAGCCTAGACAGAGCGGAGCAAGGGTTGATGGAGGAGGAAGGTGTTCCTACCCAGTGCCTCGGTGGTTTACCGATGGTTGCTTGGGAAGTGTGCTTTGGAGGTGTGTTAGCAGGTGGTAGGTGGCATTTCGGAGGAGGTTGAGGTGACACATGTATGGTTCGTCGTTCTGAGTGAGGCAATTGTAGTAATAGTTGGAAAGGTGGGCTTCTATGCGGTACAGAATGAGACGTGGCCCTAGGCCTATAAGGGGAGACAACGAGGTGCAACCAACTTGAGACTCCTGTATGATAGATGGCTTGTTGCAGGGCTATCATGGTGAGAGTGGCTCATTTGTGGGGTCTAGTAGCTTGCGAAAGGCAACTTGTCATCTGACATGGATGGCTTGTATGGGGCAGGCGGCGACAGGGAGGATTGTTTGACGCGAGGCTTGATTCTGCTTGAGTATTGTGCGCTCATGCCATTGTGGCTTATGTGGAGTTTGATGCTGTTGTGACATGTGTAGTAATCGACTTAAAATCTCTCACATGCAAGGTGCCTCCCCCTTTTATTGATGCTATTGAGGAGCTCTTTTCCCCTTCTACGATAGAGAGCTCGACGGTCGGGGTCGGATCAAACTACTTGGACTTTGCATTAGTAAGATGGTTATAGTCTTTTAGCCCCGATTCCGTCAAAGAAGGGTGGCCATACCCAGTTGAAGCTTTGTCGCTGCCTAAAGTTAGGGAGGAGCAAACTTTGGTGGCAGGCCCCATTGGTGACGAGCCCTTGGCTAGGTCTAGCCATGATATGCACCTCTCTTCGGTTGGCCTTCTATGTAGAGAAGACTGTCCAGAGGCTTTGGATGTGCGCCCTCTGCAAGTGGTTGTGGTCATCAACGATGGGTGAGGCATCATGAATGACATATATGTGAGTATTGAGGATCACTTCAATGGAAGTGTCAAAGAGCATACATCAATGGCTCGAGGAATGCAATAGATTGGAGAAGCAATGGGGCACGTAGCTAGGCTGGTAGGAGCCTTCTTCGGTGATTGCAAGGAGGATTTTTCATTACTTCGTTTCAGTTTGTGGAGGAGAGACCCGCAGAAAGCGAAGAGGCCTAAAAAGGGAAAGGTTCTGAAATCCCCTAGGGGGAGCAGGCAGGGAGCTAGCAAGCTTGGGAATTATGTCTATCTTAGGAGGGAGAGAGTAACAGAGGTGAGAGGAGGGGTAGAGGGGTCCAAATCACACTGAGTTGGAACGTTAGGGGTTTGGGATGTAGCTAGAAGAGGGCTTAAATCAATTTTGTTTGTAGGCTATTTAAGGCACAATTGGTGGCGTTTCGGGACACAAAGCTCTCAAATGTAGAATAGATGATTGTTGACTTAGGGCCTGTTTGATTTTTCAGTTCAAGTGCAAATACCTGGTAAATGACTATTTATGACAGTTTCACCCGTTTGAAATTTTTGGGAATTCTTGCCTTGGAAACCGATTCAAAAGTGTTAGTTAAAATTTTTAAACCTCACGGTAATGTATATAACATATATGTTCCATCCATCCATTTTAACACAATATTTTGAGAGATGAGTAAAAAAATTATGTAAATTCAATGCTCAAGTGGCCCACACCAAAAGAAACAATAGCCCTTAGAAGTTTTTAACTGTAAGTGTATGATTTACTTTTTTCTATGGCGTGGTCCACTAGAGCACTGGATATGCCCTTGACGTGGTGGCCCTTGACGCCATGGGTTTGGTTGGGGGGGCATTTTAGTCATTTGTGACAACACATTTGGAAGAGTGAGGGCGATAGAATGTGCAACAATCTTTATTTGTATTAGTTAAGGAGGTAACATCGAGATTCTGGTGGGTGTTCACTGCTGCGTATGGTCCAAGCTTGGCTTGCTGCATGCTCTATTTTGGGATGAGCTGGACTCATTTCGCTGTAGTGGGCAGGAACCGTGGTGTGTAGGGGGATATTTCAACATGATCTGGTTCTCTTGTGAAAATTCAATGGATGTCAACTTATGCAAAGCATGGGTACTTGTTGGATTGGGCATCTAGGAACGAGCTTGTGGATATCCCCATGGGTGATGTCAGGTTCCCCTAGTCAAATGGGCAAGAGAAAATAGTGAAGTAAAAGCTTGATAGGTTTTTGGTATCTTCATCATGCGTTGAATAAGTTTCCCCTAGTGTCGTAGAGGAGAGCCTCCCAAGACTGGTCTCCGATGATTGTTCATTTTTTATTTTATTTTTACATGGACGAAGACAACTGGGGGCCATGCCTGTTTCAGCTTTGAGCTTATTTGGCTAGAGGTGGAGGGTTTTCATGGTTTAGTGAAGTAGTGGGAATTCTTTGAGGTGGAGGATTTTGCTAGGTCCAAGCTCTTTTAGAAGTGAGAATGCTAAAAGGGAGGATCAATGATTGGAACAAAGAGGTGTTAGGAAAGTGGGAGGTAGAGGTGGACTCCATTTTACAGGATATTCAATTGCTCGATACTAATGAGGGAGGGAGCCGATGGAAGAAGAGAAAGTAGCCAGGGAAAATTTAGTTTTGGAATACCAGAACATGCCGAGGAAGAAATCAAATGGAAAGAGCAATCTAGAGCGACGTTTTTCCATGGTATAGCTAGTGCTTGGGCAAGATCAAACAAAATCCATAGCCTGAAGGTGGATAAAGAGAGGGTGGAAGGCATATAACGTTTGTAAGGTGATAATTAAGTTTTATAAAGAATTGTTGACTGACGAAGGGTAGGTGCGGCCGCATCTGGATAACTTGTCGTTTAATTGCTTTTTTGTAGCAGAAGAAAAATACCTAGAAAACCGATTTCAGAGGATGAACAATTGATGCATTATGAAGGGACAAAGCTTCAGGTCCGGATGACTTTCCTCTAGTGTTCTTTTAACAGTTTTGGAGAATAGTAAAAGGTGATGCGATTAATTTTGTTGTGGAATTATTCAAAGGTGGTCGACTAGCATTGGTGTTTGGCAATTCATTCATTGTTATAATCCGGAGGAAGGAAGAAGCTGATGGCTTGAGAGGCTTTAAGCCTTATGAGTCTCATCAGAAGCTTGTATAAGATTCTAGATAAGATCTTAGTGTCTAGATTCTTTGCAGTCCTTTCTAGTGTTATCTCTAATGTTCAAAGTGCTGTTATCATGGAGAGACAAATTTTGAATAGTACGCTTATTGTGCACAAATGTATAGATCACTTCACAAGGCTGGTGAAAAGGGAATCATCTGCAAACTAGAAATAAAAAAGGTTATGACCGTGTCAATTGGGAGTTCTTGGATTAATTGCTGGGCCAGCTGGGCCATGGAGAAAGATGGAGAGGATGGATCCAAGAATGCATTCGGTTGGCCAAGTTTTTTGTCTTGGTTAATGGTTCCCTTAAAAGGCTTCTATAAGGCATCAAGGGGCCTTTGATGAGGGAATGCATTATCCCTTTTCTTATTTTTGATATTCGTGAAGGCTTTGAGCATAATGCTGGATAAAGGGCAAGTTGAGGGTCTCATTAAGGGAATTAAAGTGGGGAATGGGGGACCTCAAATTTCCCACCTTCAAATTCCCTGATGATACCATCACGTTCTGTGAAGCGGATGATGGCATTGTGGATAATTTGAGGAAGATGCTTTGAAGTAGTCTCGAGCTTCACAATTAGCATTCTAAAGAGTGAAATGTTGGGGACACATACGTCTAGGGAGGTGGAGAGGTTAGCTGGGTAATTCAGGTGTGAAGCTGAGTCATTTCCCTTACTGTATCTTGGCCTCTCTCTTTATATGGGAAAACCTATGATGATCTTTGGGACAAGGTAATCAAAAAAGTCGAAAGAAAATTTTCTAAGTAGAAGAGTAGGCACTTATCCTTGGGAGGGAGAATTACTCTCATTAAAGCAACCATGTCTAATATGCCCCTTTATTTCATGTCTATGTTTAGATGCCCAAGTCGGTGTTGGTAAGGTTAGAAAAGTTAAAAGTGTGATTTATATGGCAAGGAGCCATAGATTCTCAGAAGTTCCACCTGCTGCAGTGCAAGGGGGTATGCTTGCCTTATAGGGAAGGGGGCATGGAAATGGCTATGGAGGTTTAGTGGGTAAGAATGGAGTTTGTGAGGGAATGTGGTTGCGGCTAAACACGGGATCAAGGACATAGGTTGTTGGATTGGGGATTCATCATTATATTGGGCTTCAAAAGGCAGTAGTAAGTGTAGCTAACAAGTCTAATGAAGGCGTTAGCTTCTCAGTTGGGGATGGGGATATAATTTGCCTTTGGGAGGACGTGTGGTTAGGTGAGAGGCCATTTCAAGTCAAATTTCCAAGACGAGCAAGGATAATTATGGATGACAATATATTCATGGCTCGGTGCTTCTCCCTGTCAGGCAAGGAACAATGCGGTGTGAGAGGCCATGTCAAGTCGAATTTCCAAGACTAGCAAGGATAACTATGGATGACAAAATATTCATGGCTCGGTGCTTCTCCCTGTCAGGCAAGGAACAATGTGGTCACCCCCCTAGAGAAACTTGATGGATGAGGAGCTGGATGTGTTCATTTGGCTATCGACTCAGTGTCATGGCTTTCGCCCTTGGTATGGTCAGAAAGATGTCATGGTGTGGAGGTTGGAAATTTTGGGTCAATTTTCTATGAGGTCCTTCTATGGGTTGCTTCCCCAAGCACTGTCGATTCCGTGCTCGAGCTTCTCGTCTATGCTTAGCACTATGTTACTCTTCGAAAGATATCAACTTTTTGCTTGTTTGGTGGGTAGAAATAGAATCCTCGCTATTGATGATCTCTAAAAGATGTTGATGATTATTCCAAACACGTGTCCCGTATATGTGTGATGCGAACTTGGTAAACCACTTGTTTATCCACTGTCCGTTCTCTAGATTGGTGTGGTAGATGTTTTTCAACCTTTTAAAGGCACTTTGGGTGATGTTGGGCACTATCGAAGGCTTGTTCTTGGCTTGGCATATGATGGGGACATCATGTGCACACGTACGCCCCCCCACCCTACGCATGTACTCAAGGAGGAGGAAGGCCCCACTATCGATCTGGATGATGACGACATCTATGGAGGACCTCTTAGATAGGAGGCTGTGCTGTGGATCATTAGAGTGGACCCGATCATCATGCGGATCCCACCATTGGATCTCATGATTGGGGCTCACTACCCTAGATGATCTAAGATTTTGAGTTTTAGTTATTATTGCTATTAGAAATATCATGAATGGTTTTAATTGTGTTGATTAGTTGTTATTTTTGTTACTTTGTCTCTAAGTCTTAGTGTGCGCATGTGGTGCAACTTTTGGGGTTTAGGGTTTTCTTATAAATAGGTAACCCCATGTAGTTTTTTTTTTTTTTTCATTGAAGCTTATGAATAAAATTTTGCGTTTTTTCTTCTCTATCCCTCTAAGTTGAAGAAGCTAATTGGGTGAGAAACCCTCCCTTCTTTGAAGGGCTAACTACCGTAGTACGAAGCCACAACTATCCCAAATCATCCCCATCTCTTCCACCCTACATCTACCATCTTACACAACCCTCCCTTCTTCAGATTTATCCTTTTTTGGTGCCCAAGTTCTCAACTACAACAGATTTCTAGATTCTGGCCCACTAGAGGGGCTGAAACTTCGACGGAGCACCACGCATACATCGGAAGGCGGATTGTCGCGAAATTCGATGTGAGAGTGGGCCTCCCCTAGCCGACCACGCCCAAGGAGTCCGTTTCCAGTTTCGTGGGCCCAACACACATGCGGCCAGACAACCAGACAACCATGCATGTGCGTCCAGGTGGGCCTGCTGTCCACACGCAAAATCCTCCTCAGGTTCTTCTCTCCCCTCTATTTCTCTCCTTTTTCGCCTTAAATTTCAAACCCTAACCCTAGAAAATCCCATATTCTAAGTATTTCCAACTTTTGCAACCCTAGGATTTCCCCTATTTGAAACACGGTGAATCTCTTGGACTGGGGAACAGTCCTTTGCAGGATTGGATGAATCTACACTCCATTGGGTATTGTTTGGTTTATAATTCTACTTGATCTGGCCCTAAACGTGTGTAGGCTTGGACTCCCGTAGATTCCCGTTGTTAAATGTTTGTACGTATATGGGACATGATTTTTTTTGTGATTGTTTAGAAATTGGTATGATCTAAATCTTGAAATCTTGCACCTCACATTTAATTTCATGTCCTGCATCAAATTTGGTATTAGAGCTTAGGTTTTTCATAGGGGAATGCATTGCATGTTTAGGGTTTAGTCTATTCACGCTATTTTGCATCAAGTCTCATCATATAGGGCTGTTTATGTCAAAGGAAATATCAATCTACACAGCAGATTTACAGCTAATATCTACAGCAGATTTACAGCTAATATCTACAGCAGATTTACAGCTAATATCTACAGCTTTGACTGATATGGCAGTTATACAGATTTATTCCTTCCTTAATTAGGATATATTAGATGTACAGTATATTTAGATAGATGTATATATGGTAGGGGCTGAAGATCAGCTTGTATTTGTATATATGGTAGGGGCTGAAGATCAGCTTGTATTTCTTCCCTAAATAGCTTGTAATCTACCTATATAATGGGCGATTGTCAATGAAGAAAGGCAGACTTTTTCAAAAAGACTCTAAACTGTCATGGTATCAGAGCTATAGGGCGTGGAAGCTCTTTCCACTGCTGTCCATCTCATTAACAGATTGCCTTCTCCCACATTGAACCATGGCTCACCTTTCACCAGGTTATTTGGTCACCCTCCAACTTATTCTAACCTTCGTACCTTTGGTTGTGTCTGTTATGTTCATCTTCCTGCACATGAACGCACAAAACTTACGGCTCAGTCAATTAAATGTGCTTTCTAGGATATTCAGTACAACAGAAAGGTTTTCTTTGTTATGATCCAAATCTGTGTCGCATTCGAGTTTCTAGAAATGTGATTTTTTTCGAAAATCAATATTTCTTTTCTACCCATCAGGATCATGTTTCTCCTTCATTTTCTGTTTTGCCTATGTTTCCTAACTCTCTTGCAGATCCAGTCCCTTCTAAACCTCTCCTAGTGTATCGACGACGCTCCACCGCCACTTCCCACCAACCTTCAGCGCCTCCTGAGCCCCCTCAAGCTTCTTCCCCGACTGCTGCTCCTGTTTCAGCACCTGCACCTCCCTCTCTCCGACTCAGTACTTGGGTTCGTAGACCCCCATATAGGTTTGGTTTCTCTTCTCCTTCATCCTTCACAACCACTTTGTCGTCTATTTCTCTTCCTTCATCTTATAAACAGGCAATGGAGCATGAGTGTTGGTGAAAAGCAATTGAAACCGAACTTCTCGCACTTGAAGAAAACCAAACCTGGGATGTTGTTCCATGTCCCTCCTCCGTGAAACCCCTTGGCAATAAGTTCGTGTTTTCTATCAAGCTTAATTCCGATGGGTCCATAGATCGTTACAAAGCTCGGTTAGTGGCACTTGGCAACAAACAATAATATGGTCTCGACTATGATGAGACCTTTGCACCGGTCGCCAAAATGACCACTGTCTGAACTATACTCGCTCTTGCTGCATCCCAATCCTGGCCCTTACATCAAATGGATGTTAAGAACGCATTTCTCCACGGTGATCTCAAGGAAGACGTTTACTTGAAACTTCCCTCTGGTATGCCCACTTCCTCACCTAATGATGTTTGCAAACTGAAACGTTCTTTGTATGGTTTGAAGCAGGCACCAAGAGTATGGTTTGAGAAGTTTCGATCCACTTTGCTTAGTTTTTCTTTCACTCAAAGTCAGTATGACTCCTCTCTTTTTCTACAAAGGACATCCACAGGTATCGTCGTCCTCCTTGTTTATGTGGACGATATCGTCATCACTGGCTCTAACTTGGAGGCAATCTCTGCGGTTCAGACTTTGTTGAATTCTACATTTCACATGAAAGACCTTGGCCAGCTCACCTATTTCTTGGGTTTAGAGGTGCATCATCAGCCGCACGGTCTCCTCTTGCATCAGCACAAGTATAGTCAAGATCTGGTTCAGCTAGCCGGTCTCACCAACGCTACTTCGGTTGACACCCCCATGGAACTTAATGTGAAATATCGACGTGACGAAGGGGAGCTTCTTGAGGATCCTACTACCTATCGGAAGTTGGTTGGTAGTCTTATCTATCTAACCATTACCCGACCAGACATTTCTTATGTTGTTCATACCGTCAACAAATTCATGCAAGCACCGAGGCATCTCCATCTATCTGCAGTCCGCCGCATAATTCGCTACATTCTTGGGACACCTACTCGTGGCTTATTCTTCCATTCCGGTTCTTCACTTCAGCTACAAGCCTATAGTGACGCTGACTGGGCTGGCTGCCCAGACACCAGGAAATCTACTACCGGCTGGTGTATGTTTCTTGGTGATGCCCTTATCTCTTGGAAATGCAAGAAGCAGGACCACGTCTCCAAATCATCTACTGAGGCCGAGTACCGAGCCATGTCTGCAGCATGCTTCGAGATCATTTGGCTGCGTGGTCCCCTCACAGAGCTCAGTTTCATTCCCGTACATCCTACTCCACTCCATGCTGACAACACTAGTGCCATCCAAATTGCCGCAAACCCAGTCTATCACGAACGCACCAAGCACATCGAGGTTGACTGTCACTCAATCAGGGAAGCCTATGATCATCAAGTCATCACCCTTCCACATATCTCCACAACTTTGCAGATCACCGATATTTTCACAAAATCCATGCCACGTCAGCGCCATCATTTTCTCGTTAGCAAATTGATGCTTGTCGATTTACCAGCATCAATTTGAGGGGGGATGTCAAAGGAAATATCAATCTACACAGCAGATTTACAGCTAATATCAATCTACACAGCAGATTTACAACTAATATCTACAACTAATATCTACAGCAGATTTACAGCTAATATCTACAGCAGATTTACAGCTAATATCTACAGCTTTGACTGATATAGCAGTTATACAGATTTATTCCTTAATTAGGATATATTAGTTGTACAGTATATTTAGATAGATGTATATATGGTAGGGGCTGAAGATCAGCTTGTATTTGTATATATGGTAGGGGCTGAAGATCAGCTTGTATTTCTTCCCTAAATAGCTTGTAATCTACCTATATAATGGGTGATTGTCAATGAAGAAAGGCAGACTTTTTCAAAAAGACTCTAAACTGTCAGTTTAGGACCCATCATTCACAACATGGACTGCCGAATTTTCCGTTGTTAGAAATTCTCCAATTTTCATGTTGAGTTTTTTGTTAACGAACTATTTGGGCAGTTATGTTGCTGGAATTTTAGTAACGTTGTGTAGTTTTCCTCATATAGAGTCCTATAGGATCATTTAGTCTCGTTTAGATGCATATAGTTGCATTAGAGGTTCTTTGAGTTGAGTGAGTGGTTGTATGTCCACACGTACTGGTTGTGGTTTTGGTTTGCTCCCCACGCTAAACATGAAGCAATTACAAGAGTTAATGGACAACATAACCCGACAATTTGAGTCTCTGGGTAAGCGCTTGAAACAACGTATTGACCAACGCTTGAATCAGATCAATGTGTGCGTTACCCAGCTAGAGACCTCCACCCGGTTAAACCCCACCATGGGGGAAGATGGCCAATCTCAGGCAGGTGGTTAGGAGGACCGACAAAGGAATGGAGGTGGCCAAAGGAATGGGCATGGGCTAGCACCCGTGCACTCATACCGCGAGGGATATCATGATCATTATGACCCAGATGCGCAACTCCTCAAGGGAGTTAGGGTAGAGGCCCCTACGTTTATGACCACTTGGACCTTAAAGCTTTTCTAGATTGGTTGGCGGATATGGATCACTATTTTGAGTGGTATGACATATCGGATGCGCGTCTAGTCCGATTTGCCAAGATGAATCTTGTGGGCTAAACAAAGAGATTTTAAGCTACGGTAGAGCAAAAGAAAGAAAGGTCGAGGGAGCCCCCAATAGTCTATTGGGGAGAAATGAAAGAAACTCTTAAGGAAAAGTACCTCCATTTCTCTTATCACTTGAGGTTGGTTGAAGAATGGCAGTCTCTTCGATAAGATTCCATGAGTGTGACCGAATACATTAAGAAGTTTGAAGAGTACTTGTCCCGATGTGAAGTTGAAGAGGATCCCGTACTCATTCTTGCTCGATTTATGACAGGCCTCCGTTATGACATTAGGAGAGAATTGCTCGCCAAGGACATAGATACTCTTGAACAGATGTATCAAATAGTGTTAGAGGTCGAGCAATACCTTAAAGCATCTATGGGAAAGCGGTTTGAGTCTCGTGATTCTGGCGCTAAAGCCAACCCTTCTGGGGATAAACCTGGTGCTGGATATTAGTATAAGCCTTCCAGTAGTTCTCAGTCTAGGCCCAAGGATGATAGGGGTAAAGAAGTTGTCGGATCTAGCTTACGCAGAAGTAATGCGACTAGGTGTTTTAGATGTCAGGGGTTTGGTCACTTTGCCCACTAGTGTGGCACGAAAGAGGGCACGAAAGTGTTCCTTATTGAGGGACAAGTAGAAGTAGTGCCCCCAGAAAGTGACGGTGAGGAGGAAGAATATGAGCCAACAGAAACCCCTAGCGATGAGGAAAAGGGAGTGCAAGAGTCCACGACCCTTGCAGCTGTGCATTGCGCCTTTGCACAAGCAAAGAATACCGACGATTGGTGCTGCAACATGATCTTCGGTACTTACACAAAATGTGGTGATAAGAGCTGCAAGATGATCGTGGATAGCGATAGTTGTGCCAACGTGGCATCAACTGACACTGTGAGCCGTCTGGGCTTGAAGCTTGAAGCCCATCTCAACCCTATAGAGTGTCTTGGGTTGATGAAACTTCCATTCCAGTCTCGCACCGTTGTCTTATTCCTATTTAGTTTGGATCATATAAAGACACACTTTGGTGTGATGTTGTTCCTATTCAGTTTGATGAACCTAGGAAGCCTATTGATCTTGTCCCTATGTTCCTGTCCTATAGGCCATGCAGAGTCCTTTGCACATCACATTCATTCATTGCATCAAGAAATCAGACAAAAGATCAATACTAGTAATGAACATTACAAAATTTCTGTAGACCAACATAAACGATTCAATGAATTCAATGTAGGGGGCTCTTTGATGGTCCGCATCAGGCCAGAGCGGTACCCTCAGGGAGCCGTTCATAAATTACACTCGCGTAGCATTGGACCATTCAAAATTATAAAACGAAACGGTCTCAATGCATATGTGGTAGATCTTCCATCTTCCATGGGAATTAGTTCCACATTCAATGTAGATGATCTAGTTACATTTCAGGGGACCACTAATACATTGTCCAGCCTTTCACTGAACCAACCTGATTCCCCAGACCTTTCCTTTGAAACATGACCTCTTCCCGACCCATCTTCCCAGCTTCTACCTCCCATGCCTACCCTTCCCACATCTAGAGAGGAGATATGAGATATTCTAGACCATCAGATAACATCGACGTTGGACAGCAGGTTTCAAAAGTTCCTGGTCAAGTGGAAGTCACGCCCAGCTTCACATAGTACGTGACTCACTGAGGAGGATCTCAGAGACTTGATCCTGATATTTTGGAGCGGTTCAGGAGTTTTGTTTCGCCAGTGGCGAAACTTTCGCAGCCAAAGAGAGTTGATGAGGATATCATGTGCACACGCACGTCCCCCCACCCTACGCACGTACTCGAGGAGGAAGACCCTACTATCGATCTGGATCGACGACGACATCTATGGAGGACCTCTTAGCTAGGAGGCTGTGTGATGCAGGACAATCAACCACTTACTCTAAAAGCTCGAACTGCTAGAGTATGGCGAATTAATTCCTTTATCTCATAGCCCAGGCCCCACATCTCATGGGTTAGGACCTCGGCCAACCCCCCCTTGTGGCCCCAAATCACATGGGTATCGCATTACAAGGGCCGCCCACTCCAAGTGTGTCCTCGCATCCCACAGGCTACCCACTCGAGCCCGGTGTGAAATGCGCATTAATCACCCCCAGTGAGAAGTCTCGAACACAAGACCTCCCCCGTGGGCCTCGCACACCCCAAGTGTGCCCCTGCATCCCACATGCGACCCCACTCGAGCCCGGTGTGAAAATGCCCCTGCATTACTGTGCTATGGATCATTGGAGTGGACTCGATCATCATATGAATCCCACCATTTAATCTCATGATCGGGGCCCACTACCTTAGATGATATATGATTTTGAGTTTTGGTTATTATTGTTATTAGAAACATCATGAACGGTTTTGATTACGTTGATTAATTGTTATTTTTATTACTTTGTCTCTAAGTCTTAGTGTGCGCACGTGGCGCATAGGCAACTCCATGTATGTTTTTTTTTTTTTTTTTTCATTGAAGTTTATGAATAAAAGCCTGCATTTTTTGTTCTCTATCCTTCTGAGTTGAAGAAGATAATTGAGTGTGAAACTCTCCATTCCTCAAAGGGCTAGCTTCCGTGGCGCGAAGCCACAACTATCCCAAATCATCCCCATCTTTTCCATCCCACATCCACCATCTTCCACAACCCTCCATTCTTCAGATTTATCCTTTTTTGTGCCTAAGTTCTCCACTACAAATTTTCAGATTTTGACTCACCAGAGGGGTTGAAACTCGGCGGAGCACCATGCACACACCGGAAGGCGGATCATCGTAAAACTTGGTGTGAGAGTGGGCCTCCCTTGGCCGACCACACCCAAGGAGTCCGTTTCCAATTTCGTGGGCCCAACACACGTCCAGCCAGACAGCCACGCACGTGTGTCCAGGTGGTCCTGCTGTCCACACGCAGAATCCTTCTAGTGTTCTTCTCTCCCCTCTATTTCTCTCCTCTCTCGCCTTAAATCGCAAACCCTAACCCTAGAAAATCCCAGATTCTAAGTATTTCCAACTTTTGCAACCCTAAGTTTTCCCTATTTGAAACATGATGAATCTCTTGGATTGGAGAACAGTCTTTTGCCAGATTGGATGAATCTACACTCCATTGGGTATTGTTTAGTTTATAATTCTACTTGATCCAGCTCTAAACGTGTGTAGGCTTGGACCCCTGTATATTCCCCTTGTTGAATGTTTGAACGTATGTGGGACGTGATTTATTTATTTATTTTTTTTTGTGATTGTTTAGAAATTAGTATGATCTAAAGCTTGAAATCTTGCACATCATATTTAATTTCATGTCCTGCATCAGCATAGAAGCGTCTATGGGAAAGAAGGCAATAAATTTATGGAGGCTATCCCTACTGGGCGGTCTATAGGCTAGTTGGGGGAAGAAAAACAATCAATGCTTTAGAGATAGAAGTGGTTCGATCTCGGAGGTGTTTTAGAGGACGAAGTCAAAGGTATTGAATTGGGCTTTTTCCTTATAAATCTCTATTTATTGTTTTTCTCAATCTTGAGATGGGTTAATGTCTTTGTACCTTGTCCTTCACCTTTTGGTGTTCTTCTAATAAAATCTTCTTGCTTAAAAAAATGTGTAACAATTAGTTAATAGAGAAAATTACTTAAATGGAATTAAGCTTGACAATTGAAAAGAAGGTTTCAGTATAGCCAATGCCAAGAGTCTGAGTGTTCCCTTAGCAACTAATTGAGCTTTCAATTATTTAATTGTGCGGGTTGAAATTTAATGGTACAAACCCACCAACAACCAACAATATATTTACTAATGGAAACCGGCAAGCTCTCAGGTGTTATTTTGATGAAGTGCAACCATTTCTTCTTCCATAGCATGTTTCTACTCTTTATATGACAAGGTTTCTTGGTATTACTTAAGAATAAATGAGATAACAAAAATATAACGAGTCTATAGAAGGTGAAAGATAAACATTGAAAAGAAACAATATTAGAGATAGGGTAGTCGGTACATGTATACTTACCTTTCCTTAGAGCAATAGGGTAAAGATGAATTGGGAGATATCGGTGGAGTGACTAGATCAGCAAGCTCAGAAGAAGATGATGGGTGAGACATCATGGTTGGCAGCGCCATCTCCATGTTTTCATTGTGATTGTATAATTTAAATATAAGCGCAATAGGAATGGAAGAATCAGTGGGAGGAGGTTATTGGATAGTGTATTCTTCAAAAAGAATAGGCACAACATTAATGATCTAAGTCGAGATCTGCCGACATTTAAGAAGAATGGTGAAGGCAACATCTGCCCAAGTAAATTGTCTTTAAAGAAGAGGACCGTAATACCTGTTAACCTCTGTATTTTAGAATATCTAAGAAAAATACATTTAATTGCTATATGATCTAATTTATTATAGCTCAACTCCAACTGATGGACAAAGCATACAGATCCCAATACCTTGAGGGGCAAAGAGAACAACATGAGGTGACTGAGCCATTAAGATAGTAGAGGCAAAACGATTGATTAGATAGCATGCTGTTAAAATTGTGTCATAGGCATGTGTTGCCTCAGGTAAATGACAATTTTTCCTTTTTGGAATATTGTTTTATTGTGGAGTGTGGGCACATGATGTTTGATGCAAATTACTATTTTTAGATAATTACAAGCTAAAGAATTGGATATATACTCAACATTATCTCAACGAAACATATACACTTTGAAATTAAATTGATTTCTTTCTTCTATATGAATGATCTTAAAAGTAGAGGACAATTCAAATATATCATTCATTAGGTAAAGTCATTCTTGAAAAATCATTAACAAAAATAACAAATTCTTATACTCAGACAAACTAGAGACTCAAACATGTCTCTAAACATTCCAATGAATAAAAGTAACTGGAACTAAGCTATGCTTTTTCACATGTGGTGGGAAAGTGACTTGATGATGCTTACTTGACTCGCACACTTTACATTTTAAAGATGACAGACAATAATTAAGGTGACTATATCACTAGATGTACTTGTCGCAGAGTTTTAAGAGTAGAATCGGTAGAATGAGGCTTGCTGCTCTCTTTAGAATAAGATACCTGATTTGTCTAAACTGACTTCCCATGGAGATCCCAACATTTATTAGAAGTGTGATTTGTAAGCCCACAAGTGAGTAAACTTCTCTAGTCCACGACCTCAATCACAAACCCCTTTTGCATCACCATGACCACCCGAATTACCTTAATTGCATTTGCTACCATGATCACCACCTCTGCCTCGTCCAACAAATGATGCCATAGCAGAATTATCACTGGCTCTACCCATAGAGTCAAGAAATACACGTTGAAGGCGAGCATAAACTTCAATTAGAGATGGAATATCCTTGCCACCCAAGATTTTCACACAAACTGGCTCATATTATGGTTTTAAGCCAAATATGAATTTAGCCACACGAAACTCCTCTCACATTCATTTGAGTTTCGAATAATATTCACCAAGGGACTTATCTCCCTATTAGAATGTAAACATGTCTTCAGAAAACTAATGTATGAGAAATATTTTTATTAGATGAATAAATATCTCGTAATGCCTCTCGCACCTCCTTAGCAATATCTAAAAACATTACATTTTCATATGATTATACAACCATGTTGTAATCTAAGGGGTTGTTTGGCACCATGGATTTGTGGTGTTTCAAATCCCCTGGTTGTTTGGTTCCAAATCCCCTCTTTGAAGGGGTTTCAAATCCCTTCAAAGAGGGGGTTTGAAATCCATGGTGAGAGCTTGGATTGCATCTAAAATCATTCCAAGAGTTGCATGTGTAACACGTATGTCACCGGACTATTATTCTATTGGGCACATGGCCCACTGATGATGTCCCAAAACAATTAGATTATCAATTGCATCACTATAATTACATTAATATGATGATCGACACCGTCCAAACATTGTTCATGTAAATCAACGGTGAAAAATCGTCGGTTAGTCACTCGGACATGATTTTGTGCCTGTGGCCTATCTGAGACTTGGAATTTCATCATTTTCAGGGAAAACATATATTTCAGTGGGCCTATTTCAACCATTGTGTTAAACATTACATAGGTTCAGTAATTAGAGGGATTAAAGTTGATTTAGTAATTAAATTCTGTTAGACAGACTGAAATATACCTTGTATAGCTAGCATACCTTGTATAGTTGGTTTCCATAGGTAGAGGATTTTGATTTTATTACTTTCCTTGTATAGATGCTGTAATCTCTATATATTCAACCCCTTTGGGTTGTCTCAAATACACAAAAGCTTTCAGCTCCTCTCGGTTTACATGGTATCAGAGCTTCACTGATCCAAATCCGGCACCATCTATCAGATCCGACCATTCCTGCTCTGTCCGGCCACCATCCCTGCTCGTCCGACCACCCTTGCGTCGTCCGACCACCCTTGCGTCGTCCGACCACTCCTGCTACATCGTCCGATCATCCCTCTGCTCGTCCAATGCCCCCTGTTGCTCGTCTCGCGCCCCCTGTTCAGATCCGACCACCCCTTTGCTCGTCCTGCACCCACTGTTGCAGATCCTACCACCCCTGCGTCGTCCGACCATCCCTCTGCTCGTCCCGCGCCCCCTGTTACAGATCCGACCACCCCTTGCTCGTCCGACCGCCCCTCTACTCGTCCAGCATCGCCTGGTCACCTCTATTGCTCGATCTGTTCTAGTTCTACAGCCCCTGTTGTTGTTGCTGTTCCTCCAGATCCAGATCCATTGTTGCTGTTGCTATTCCGCCAGATTCAGATCTACATTTTTTAGATTCAGAGCTCCTGTTGCTGTTCCTATTCCGCCAAATCCAGATACTGCTACCCCTTGGGTATCTCCTGTTGTACAGTATATCTAAACCATTCTTCTGCTGTCACTCTTTGCGTGCTTTACATTAATTCTGATCAATGGACAAGAACTCATCACGTACAGAGGCCCACGGTGTAGTTTTGATGGTACCAACTATTCGCTATGGGCCATTCATTTTTAGAACTTCCTCAAGGGTCGTGGTTTGTGGTGACTAATTGATGGATCTATTACTATTCCCACTTCCACCGATACCGATAAATTGGCTGATTGGGAAATAAATAATGGACGGATTATTACCTGGATTCTTGATTCAGTCGACCGGTCCATTGCTGTTAGCCTCACACCTCATCGTACTGCTAAGGCAATGTGGGAGCATTTTCAAACAATTTATCAACAAAGTAATGCGGTCTGGTCATATCGTCTGGAACAGGATCTCGTTAACCTTACTCAGGGTGACGACAGTATTCAATCATTTTACTTTAAAATTGTCACAATTTGGACTGAGATGGCCTTGATGGATCCAATATTTCCTCATAACTTTAGGATTTTCCAAACTATGCGCGAGAGTGCACAAGTTCGCCAATTTCTTATGAAGCTGTGTTCGGAATTCGAGCATTGTCGGGCTGCTCTCTTGAACTGTAGCCCTACTCCTTCATTGAATTCGGTTATTAATGATCTATTGGCTGAGGAACAACGATTGAAAGTTCTCTTTTCCTTCCTCAACTCTGGGATCATCTGATATGGTGTTTGCTGTGTCCACCACTACACTAACACGTGGCTCCTCTCCTTTGACTTATCGCGGCTGTAACAAGGTGGGTCATGTTATCGCTCAATGCAAAGAATGGTGCGTTTATTATCGACGAACTAGTCATGGTATTTAGGACTGCCGTACACGTGCCTATGCATCTTCTTCCGGCCGTGGACGTGGTGGTCGTGGTCGTGCTCTTTCTGTTACTACTGCCACTATTTCTCCGAGCCGTCTGTTAGTGATTCTGCATCTTCTGATGAAGGTCTTTCATCACCTTTGACTCCTACAATGCTCTAGCAAATTGTTCAAGCCATTTCTACGGCCGGTATGTCAGGTATATCCTCATCTTCTTCATGGTTCTTCAATTCAGGTACGTCTAATCATATGACTGGTGCTGTATCCCATCTTCGTGACATTCATCCTTACACCGGCAATCAGGCTATTTCTACTGCAGATAACACTAGATTGCCTATTCAGTCCGTTGGATCATTGACTTTCTCTCATTCTGCTCATCGCCAATTCACCCTTCGTGATGTGTTTCATGTCCCTAACCTCTCCTCTAATTTAATTTTAGTTGGTTAACTCACATCCAATAACTGCTTAGTCATATTTCTTCCCAACTGTTGTTTTGTGCAGGATCTGGCAGCAGGGAAGGTACTTGGGAGGGGTAGGCGGCATGGTCGTCTGTACGTACTGAATTTTGATCCATCTGTCACTCCGGCTCGTTGTTTTTTTTTTCTCCATCTTCATCAGATATTTATTCGGCAAATAAATTGTGGAAACTGTAGCACTTTCGTCTGGGTCATCCACATTCCGATCAATTACTTCAGTTAATTTCGTCTGGCATGTTAGGGAATATTTCTCTTAATAAAAATGATTTGGATTATTCTTGTTCTTCCAGTTGTCTTTCAAAAAGTAAGTGTATTCCCTTTTCTCTAAGTACTACAAAATCATATTCTATGTTTGAACTTGTGCATACGGATGTCTGGGGTCCTTCACCAATTATGTTTCTCTCTGGGTTACGATACTATGTTATATTTATTGATGATTTCACATGTTACACTTGGATTTACTTTCTGCAATCGAAGTCACAGGTTTTTGAAAAATTCAAGTTATTTCACTCTATGGTGGAGACTCAATTTCAGGTTCCAGTTCAAACTCTTCGCTCTGACTTAGGGGGGGAATATCTCTCAACCGATTTTCGTACATTTCTTTAAGGGCATGAGATTATTCATCAAACCACCTGTTCTGATACTCCACAACAGAATAGGGTGGCTGAACGAAAAAATCGTCATATTGTTAAAACTGCCAACACCCTGATGACAGCTATGAGTATTCCTCGTTCTTTCTGGGCGGAAGCAATGTTGCATTCCGTCTATTTGATTAACAGGATGTCAACCAAAGTTCCGAACAGTAAATCTCCTTACTTTGTTTTCACCGGCTTACCTCCTGCATATTCCACATTTCATGTTTTTGGTTGTATCTGTTATGTTCACCTGGCTTTACGTGAACGTAACAAACTATCTCCAAAATCAGTCAAATGCATGTACTTGATATTTGAGGAAACTCAGAAGGGTTTTCGATGTTATGATCCGGTTTCTCGTCGTGTTCGGGTTTCGTGACATGTTATTTTTCTTGAACACATTTCCTTTCATTCATCTCTTCCTCCTCCGCACACTCCAAACTCTCCTGGTCTAACCGCCTTTCCAGAAATTCCGTTTGTCTTAAGTACTTTCCCCCGTCTATTACAGGTTTACTTACGTCAACCATGTACAGATCCACCACCTATTACTCAACCCGAACCTACTGTACCTGTTGCAGATCCCGAATCTACCTTAATACGTCGTTCTGCTCGTGAACATCGAGCGCTTGATCGCTTGATATGCTCTATGTCTGCCATGAATACTACTCTGGATACTGTTTCTATTCATACTTCATACTCTTAGGCAACCACTCATGATTGTTGGAAGAATGCTATAACAGAAGAACTTGCAGCATTGGATGATAATCATATGTGGGACATTGTCACTCGACCTGCTGACCAACAGCTAATTGGTAGCAAATGGATTTATTCTGTCAAACTCAAGTCTGATGGATCATTGGATCGATACAAGGCTCGACTTGTCGCTTAGGGATACAAACAGGAATTCGGAATTGATTATGATGAGACTTTCGCTCCCGTAGCCAAGATGAAAACTGTTCGTACTCTTCTGGCTATATCTTCTATTCGTTCATGGCCACTCGCTCAGATGGATATGAAAAATGCCTTTCTTCATGGAGATCTCCAAGAAACCGTATATTTGAAACCTCCTCCTGGCTCTTTAATCCCTGACAATAAGGTATGTCGCCTAAAGAAAGCCTGTACGGCCTCAAACAGGCACCTCGGGCATGGTTCCAACGCTTTCACGATGTTGTTACGGGTGCTGGCTTTACTCAAAGTGGTCATGACCCATCCTTATTTTTGCGCACCACTGCTCACGGAATTGTCATTGTTCTGGTTTATGTTGACGACCTCCTCCTGACTGGTAGCGATGCTACTGGCATCTCGGCTTTAAAGGAAGTTCTGCGATCCTCCTTCAAGATAAAAGACCTCGGCCATCTCACATACTTTCTTGAGCTTGAAATTTCATATTTTAAACGTGGGATCCTGGTCAGTCAACGTAAATATGCCAATGATCTTCTTGCTTTAACATCATTGACGGATCAGAAAACAGTTCAGACTCCCTTAGAACTTAACGTTTATTATGGCTGCAACGATGGTGATCTACTTGCACAGCTCGACTTATACCGTCGTTTGGTTGGGAGTCTGGTTTACTTAACTATGACTCGCCCTGATATTGCCTACGCTGTCCAAGTCGTCAGTCAGTTTGTTTCTACTCCTCGGACTCTTCATATGACTGCGGTGTTACGCATCTTACGGTACCTACGTGGAACTCTAGATCGATCACCGTTCTTCTCCTCCACGGTGACTCTGGACCTTCATGCATATTCGGATGCTGATTGGGCCGGTTGCGCTCTCACACAAAGATCTACCACTGGCTACTGTGTTTTTATCGGCACTTTTCTCATTTTTTAGAAGTGTAAGAAGCAGACCACTGTTTCCAAATCAAGCACAGAAGCCGAGTATCGAGCGATGTCCGCTGCGTGTAGTGAGCTTATTTCATCACGTGGACTTCTTTCCGACTTGGGCGTTCCTGTGTAGAATCCTACTCCACTCCATGTTTATAATCTCAGTGCCATTGAGATTGCTTCTAAGTCGGTTTTTCATGAACGGACGAAGCATATAGAAGTTGACTGTCACTTTATCCGCGAGAAATTTCATTCTGGGCTCATTTCTCTACCACATGTTGCATCCCATGATCAGATTGCGGACATTCTCACCAAGTCCCTAACCTCTGCACGTCACTCATTTCTTGTTGGCAAACTATTATTTGTCGATGACCCGCATTAGTTTGAGGGAGAATGTTAGACAGACTGAAATATACCTTGTATAGCTAGCATACCTTGTATAGTTGGTTTTCATAGGTAGAGGATTCTGATTTTATTACTTTCCTTATATAGATGTTGTAATCTCTATATATTCAACCCCTTTGGGTTGTCTCAAATACACAAAAGCTTTCAGCTCCTCTCGGTTTACAAATTCAAGCCCCTGTAAATATACCATGTATAGCTACTTTTGGATTAAAATTGATTCCCAATCCAATCCAAGGTGCCAAACACAACAGGAGGATTTCAAATCCAGGGGGTTCCAAATCCACGCTCCCAAACGGGCCCAGGCATTTTTTTTTTGGATCCATTGATCGTACAGGCTATCCTTTTCATCTGATTTTTCCACGGTCAAATATTTTAATTTGCCTTTGGCCATAACAAATATTTGAGTTAATTTAGTCCATTTATTTTATAGAGGTTATTTGAACCCCTGTATAATTAGATGGATTTAGGAACTAGATCTTGGATCACCCTTATGCGAATGAGGGCTTACTCTTCTAAATATAAGAATGTTCCAATTACATACCTCGCATTATGTACACACCACATGCGATGTAACAACCAGCCCATGCGTTTTAACGAACACGAGGGAAACAATTTGATCAAGAATGCAACATTCACCCTCTCACACACGGATCATCATGAAGGTCTGATACACCAAAAAAAAGAAGAAACCCAAAAAAAGAAGAAACCCTAAGTTTCTTAAAGAACTTTCAGTACATGGGAGATATGAAGAGCAAAGAGGAAAAGAAAAAGAATAATTTGCAAGATAGAAGAGACAGACTAGAAGTAAGTGGTGTAAATAAGAATAAATATGCTCTAATGTCATGAAGAATTATGGAGAAGTGAAAATGAATTGAAAAGAGAAAAAAAGAAGAAAAGAAAATGGAGAGAATGAATTAGGGCTACATGCCACTGCCCTCTCTCTCTCTCTCTCTCTCTCTCTCTCTCTCTCACACACACACACCACACACACACACACACACACACACTTTTTTATTAAGTTAAAAAAAAAAAGAAGCAAAAATTTCAAAACTATCGCTCACTTGCAAAATGACATTTTAATACCATGTGCTTAATTGACTAAATAAAGAGAAACATGGGTTAGACCTGAAATTAGGTGGGTTCTACCACTCTATGCTCTCTTATTTTATTCGTCTAGGTAGGCCTATAGTTGTATGATTCAGATAGTCTTTAAAAATTTTTTATAACACACCCTCACACCAAAATACACCACATGGGTACTTGAACCTATGACCTTAGTATTGAAACCCACAGGGTCTACCACTATGGACTCACATCCACCGTCATTAATGCCATTCAAGATTGTTTTACAAGAATTAAATGTATTGTATTTAATATGGATTTACTTGATGTATTTATAAAAAGGAGCAGAGATGGAGAAGTGTACGCAGTAGGAGAAGGGAGAAGTGTGTGCAGTAGGAGAAAGAAAAATAAGTGAAAAATGGAAGTGTAAGTGAAAAAGAGAAATATAGAATAGCGAAGAGATTGTATAAGATCTTGGTAAAGAGAAAAAGCCTCATTTGGTAGTATTATGGAGCTTTGTACAACCTTATAGTCGTGCATCTCCCAAAACATTATTCTTATTTGTTTCGTGATCCAAATACATGAATTGTTTACAATTGTTTTATTTTGCTGTGCAAAATCTTGTTGATTGAATCTGTTAAAACCATCGAAGTGGTATCAAAGCTAGAAGTCCTTTCTCCATAACCTTTTCAAATTTGTTTTAGCCCCAAGTCCTTGATTGAAAGAGAAGTATGAATATTGGTGTATTTAAATGAGAGCTTTTGTTGGGCTCTCAAGTTGCTTGGAAGATTGTCAAAATCTACGTTGAATCCCAGATTCACAACAAGAAGAAGCAACTCTACCACGAAGTCAAATGGATTTGCTACAGAAGCCCGGAAAAAGGAAGATAAGAAGGCTTTTTTCCTAGTATATCAAGGAGTTGATGAAGCCACATTTGAAATAATCGCACAGCAACTACTTCTAAGCAAGCAAGGGAGCTTCTTCAAAGTATTCAAAGGCAAAGAGAAGGTGAAATGTCTGTCTCTAAACATAAAGGGCTGAGTTTGAGGCATTGCATATGGAGTCTTAAATCAATTTCAGCATGCTTCTCAAGGGTGATGGTTGGAGTCATGGAGAAGATACCATGCTTGTTGGATCGGACTTATGATCATATTGTCGTTGCCATTTAAGAATCAAAGGACTTGGAAACTAACAAATTGTGTGAAATATGGTAATTTAGAGAAATAAAGAAGAGAAAATAAAAAGGAAGAAGAGATATCATGCATCCCTAGCTTGTATATAAGCTTTTCAAAGTTAGACTTCCTAAGAACTTTGGTCAACAAATCTATAAAAATAATCATGTAGCGGAATATACGGAGTGACGATTTCTTTTCGAGAGATCCATCTCAAATGAAGTAGCAATCAACCTCTGTGCTTTAATCTCTCATGAAACATTGAATTATTACTTTAGATGAGATATATAAAAACAAAATTTATATTTGAATGTTTTTTTTTTTTTTCCCTTTAAATTTTGATAATTTTGATAATCTTTAAATAATCAAATGATTGAAATATTTTAATCCTATGGGAGGCTTGTATGTATGTATTACTCCAAGTTGGGTCCATACTCATGGCTGGACACAGGCTGTTTCAACACCAAGGTCATGAGTTTGAGAGCCCATGTGGTGTGTGTGGGTGTGAGTGTGTGAAAAAAAAGAAGCCGCATGTATGTTTTAGTCCAGAAAAGGACCAGATCCAATTGATGTCATGGTCTACTTGAATATCAAATGAGAAATTTAGGACTGTGGACCCCACCTTTTATCCAGCTGTTTTTATGAAAGAAGACAAACCTTCTTTTGCAACTTAGACCTGCACGTGCGGATTACGAATTTCAGGACGAAAATACCTCTCCTTTTCACGGAAACGGATTGGGTACTCCCCCTGCCACCAGCCACTGGCAGATGGTTGGCGGTCTGTGGGCCCCACCATAATGTATTCTTTTCATCCATGCCGTCCATATATTTTTTCACATCATTTTATGATATGAGACAAAATGAGGTATATCCAAATCTCAAGTGTACCACATTACAGGAAACAATGTTGAATGAGTGTCGACCATTAAAAACTTTTTGGGGGCCCACTGTGATGTTTGTGAGAAATCCTCCCCGTCTAAGTTCATTCATAGGGTCAAAAAGACCTGGATGAAGAGGAAAAACAAATTTCATAATGATCCAGAACTTCTATAACCCCTAAAAGGGTTTCAATGGTAGACGTTCAATTCCCTATTGCCTTTTACAGTGTGGTCTACTTGGTAGTTAGATCTATCTTATTTTTCATCTCAAGCCTTAATATGAGCTCGCCAAATAGATGGACGGTTTGGATATAACACAGACCTCATGATGGGACCCACAAAAGGCAGTGGGGATTACAATAGAAAAAAAATAAAAAAATAAAAAAGGAACCTTGGCTACGAATTAAAACCGTAGCCATTTCTCAAACCGTAGCCATAGCTCGATATATCGATGCTCTTTCAATATATCGAAAAAGGTTTAGCACTGTCCAGCGAGTTTGCCTCAAAAATTCTGCAATTTTCAAGTGATTTCACCTGTAGCTACGGATTATAACCGTAGCCATATCTGTAGTCTGTGTCGGGCAATGTAAATTTTATTTTATTTTTAATTTTTATTTTTTTACATGGAGAACTTTATTTTACCTACAATTTTCTCTAATACATATTTATATAAATATGTATATATAAGCATATAAAATTTTTTCTCTCTTTTTTCATTTCTTTCTTTATTCATTTAACAAAAATATCTTCTAAACCAAAATTAGTTACTTGACGTACCCTATATGATTTTGGGGTAGGAGAAGCTACTTTAGCCAACCAACCTGGTTATTTTTCAATATTCCATCAGGTCAATGGTCGAAAATCCATTGCATTCACTTCGCGGTTAATTTCATTCATTTCATTTACTTTGTGATAAATTCCATGCATTTCACGGTCAATCCCGACGATTCTCCTTCACTTCACGGTCAATTCCATGCATTTCACGGTCAATTTCATATTCGCCCCGTTGAATTCTAGTTTGCCCCGCTCAATTTCATGTTTACCCCGCTGAATTTCATGTTTGCCTCGCTGAATTTCATGTTTGCCCCGCTCAATTTGTAGTTCGCCCCGCTCAATTTCATGTTTGCCCCGCTCAATTTCTAGTTTGCCCCGCTCAATTTCATGTTTGCCCCGCTCAATTTCTAGTTTGCCCCGCTCAAGTTCATGTTTGCCCCGCTCAAGTTCATGCTTGCCCCGCTCAATTTCTAGTTTGCCCCACTCAAGTTCATGTTTGCCCCGCTCAATTTCATGTTTGCCCCACTTAATTTCTAGTTTGCCTCGCTCAATTTCATGTTTGCCCCGCTAATTTTCTAGTTTGCCCCCACTCAATTTTATGTTTGTCCCCTCTCAAAACTTAAACCTAAACATAAAACCTAAACCTAAACCTAAAACCTAAAACCTAAATGTATTATCAAATCCCTAAACTTAAACCTTAACCTATTCTCAATTCCCTAAACCTTAACTTATAACCTAACTTAAACCTAAACCTATAACCTACAGTTATAACCTAAAACCTAAATGTATTCTCAAATCCCTAAACCTAAAGTTACACCTAATTCTAATCTCAACTCCTTAACCCAAACCTAAACTTGAAAACCCAAACCTAAACCCGGTCCCAAACCTGATTTCCTAAACCTAAACTTTAACCTATTCTCAATTCCCTAAACCTTAACCTATAACCTAACTTAAACCTAAATCTATAACCTACACTTATAACCTAAACCTATAATGAAGTGTATATATGATTTCTTCCCTGAATTTGGTAAAGATTCAACTTGTTCGTTTCCCTTACATATTATATATTTTTATTGTACAATGAGAAATTTCAAATTTGAATCTTATCACAACAAGATTACTTGATAGGTTTTATATCTCCTGTTCATGCTCTCGATCTCTTCTCAACAGTAGACATTACCCATTTAGGAACCCTACTACCGAATCAGTTACGGGTTTTCTTGCTTTCGTGGTCTAAGAATGCCGATTATAGCATTTTATTCTCTATTAGTCAGTGGGCATATTTTCTCCTAGGCGGGGGCAGCATGGGATGAAAACAAAAATGAAGTGTTGTCAAACTGGCAAAGGAGAAATCCGAGATGAGTTATGGGGGAATTGATCCTTCTATCTGTTATAAGCAATTCATTGAAGTAGTGATTTGGTATCCTACTATATATCAAAGGGGTTTTCTTTAAAGCCATGTCATATGTTCCTTCCTGATTATCTATACTCCACAGTAGCAAATGATTTCAGATAATCTTTATGTTAATCGTGCATTCTGATGCAATAATATACATAACGATTCTGTACTGAATGATGCAATGTGGCATAGAGAGATGCTATTATATCACTTTCAAAACCAAGATGCATATATCATGTTTAACGCCAACTAATACTCATATTCTTCTGGAAGGAAAATTGACATGTTTGATCAATGGCTGTTTTGTCTTTGCAGGCACTAGCATCTCAATCTCAGTGACTCAACTTGTTGCAGGAGCTGTTCGCCGATATAACTTTAGAGGTTGATGTTCGAGCTAGGGGTAAGGAGCCAATGCATTCTCTGCTTTTCTTTCGACTTGAAAGGTTCTCAATTTCACGTTTGTCCCGCTCAATTTTCAGTTTGCCCCGCTCATTTCATGCTTGGCCTCGGTCATGACTACTTTACAGCGCCTCTTCGCCCGCTTAAATCGCATAATGTAACTTTTGCATGATTCCCAGGGCAATTGTCGAAATTGTGCGAGGTTGGCCATTGTTATTTCCCTGTTTCTGGAGAAGAATTGAACATGAAACTTCTCTTCCAACTCCTGCCAGGTGTGTACTAAATCTGCCAGTAGGTTTGAATACCATGTGAAGGCCACAACGGTAGGGCTAATCCCCCATCCACGAGAATGGCCATTTGATGAGCATCTCTACAAAACACGATCGTCATTGCTTCACATGGATCAAAACATGAAGAACCAATGGATTTGTAACCAGTTAACACTGATTGAACATAATTTCAACAAAATAGGGATCAAAAATTGAAAATGCTCACCAGATCAAACATATGGATATATCAACACTACCTGTGCATTTCGTATCGCATAGGTGGGATACAAGATATATTGTGGGATATATCGGCCAATATCGTCGATATTTAAAACATTGATTAAGAATCACTTAACTGGTTCAGTCGTCCTAATCTTCTTGAAGTTCAAACCATGCTAACTTTTCCAGAAAAAAAAAAAGTATTAACAACCACATGTCCTATTCTGTAAAAAGTTCAGTGGGACTACTATTGATTTGTTCATCTCAATAAGCCACTTTCAAGAAGTGAATTGCCGTCCTTGAATTCTTAGTTTCAGCATTATAGTTTTGAGGGTGCAGTACAGAACTTAAACTATTAGGAGTAGATTTCTTAATAACTTCAGTAAATTTAGTGTAGGTAGGTTCACTAGTAGATATGGCACGTTCAATATGCATGGAGAGAGGAGTTTTTTGAAAGATCAGGGAAAGAGAATTGGAGAAGCATTGTAAAAGGGGAGTTATTTACTACTCTGGTATAGTTATACTTGATACTCAAGCACTCTGAAATAGCATATATTGGAAAGCAGCAGATCAAATAGCACTTGGTGAATCAAAACACAACAACCCAATGATGGATCACCAGGAGTTCCAAAAAAACAGAAATGCTATGAATAAGTATATTAATGAGACATGAATAAGTAGAAACAATTCAAGTAAACAATATCATTCAATACATTCAAATTGTAACAGAAGAAGACAACGTGGGAAAATAAAAGAATGAGGACATAATTTTTTTCCCTTTATTCCCGGATTTTCTTCACATAAGCTACAAGGACAACGGTAGGTTAGACCAGATTCCTCTGTTCTTAAACCAAAGATCATCATCATACGTGCATAGATTTGTAACTGGGGCATCCCTCTATAGGAATGATTAATGAGATAGACTCCAACGAAACTTCACCACCATTTCGACAATCATAACCATGACAAGAAGATGAATACCTTATCCCCCATCAGTGCTTCAAGAACCTGTAGAACACAAACACAACATTTCATATCGATTACAATGAACACAAACATACCGAGATCATCAAAGAAGAAATCCCTCGAAGAGCCCCTTTTCTAATGTGGAGAAATCCCGTTGAGATGAAGTGGAGGGAACGTGTTGGAAGAGGAGTCTACGAATTTTGGTATTTGAGGGAAATAAATGGTGGTTGGTGAAAACAGTTAATGCTGTTTTTTTTTTTTTTTTTTTTTTTTTAAACGGACCGTCGTCGATATATCGACCATATGTCGATATATCGACAAAATCAAGTATCGATATATCGACATATTGTCGATATATCAACATTACATGGAATTTTTGGTTAAGTCGTTGGACAAATGAGGACTTAATTCGATATTATTGACCATATATATGTCGATATATTGACAAAATCAAGTATCAATATATCGACATATTGTCGATATATCGACGTTACATAAGATTTTACGAAAGCTTGATGACTTACGCAGATAAGATCGATGATATGTTGATTATATCGACAACTTACTTCATATCATATCGACGATATGTCGATATAATCGACGTTACATGGAATTTTTTGGTTTAGTCGCGGGACAAATGAAGACTTAATTCGATATTATCGACCATATGTCGATATATCGACAAAATCAAGTATCGATATATCGACATATTGTCGATATATTGACGTTACATGGAATTTTTGGTTAAGTCGCTGGACAAATAAGGACTTAATTCGATATTATCGACCATATGTCGATCTATCGACAAAATCAAATATCGATATATCGACATATTGTTGATATATTGACGTTACATGAAATTTTTGGTTAAGTCGCTAGACAAATGAGGACTTAATTCGATATTATCAACCATATGTCGATATATCGACAAAAATAAGCATCGATATATCGACATATTGTCGATATATCGACGTTACATTAGATTTTTTTTTTTTTTGGAATTTATTAATGCACGTTTTTCTTGGCGCAATTTTTTTTTTTTTTTTAATTTTTTATTTTATACATTTGGGTTACTTTATTGAACACACCCTCCATGTTAGCCATCCCCACTAGGGATCGATACGAACATGAATAAATTCCATCATTATTTATGTTTGGGTTAGTTTATTTTTTTTTCTTTTACTGCTTGTATTTTTTAGCAACTAGCCAAGGAAAACGTACCTAAATAATACTTTAATTTCACTACTAAACTATGGAGGTGTCCCAAAAGAAATTTTTGAAGGATCTTCTGAGGAATGCTTTGAATGATGCTCAAAATGTTTGTTTCAATAAGCACATTGCATTGAAAGGCATGTTTTGTACTTAAGACCTATTAGATGTGTTGTTGAAAGCGATGTTGTCACTGCGACATACATCGGGGAAATTTTAATATTCCCCACATAATACTCGCCTTGTTTCCCCTGCTACAGTTTGGCATGAACCCATAGTTTCCAAACACGGCTTAAAGAAAACACAAACATCTCTGACAGTTAGCACAAAAAATCGATACATAGTTCTAAGAAGTTTGTAAGCTGTTGAGGCAAGCATAATAAGCAAGATCACATATTTCTGCTTTGAACCTAAAGAAGCCGGGTCCAATCACCTCACTTTTGCAATCATATAGAGCATTCACACCGACAGTTAGCACAAAAAATCCATGCAATTTGGATATAGATCCAGAAGATTATCAAACGAGCAGATATGCCAGCCTTCAATGGGGCTTATGTGTTTAGATACAAGTTAAGTAAAAGGAAGAAGAAGAAGAAGAAGATCTGTGAATCAGAAGAGTTCTTGCTAGGAAGAGAAATCTTTCCCCAGTCCTTTGATTACTTTCAGTTGCCATGATTCATTATCTTTTCTGACATCCTGTCTGACAACATTAATGGAACGGGGAGTGCATCGGTTATATTCTTCACCTAATGCTTGAACTTCGGCCAATGAGTGCTACTATTTGCTGGGAATTGCAGAACCGACTGGAATGCTAAAAGCTAATGAAGTTTGTATTATTCTGTATGTAATTTTGTCGTTATATTAATCTGTTTATGTGATTCCTCTGATTGCTTAGAGTAATGTGATATGTTTGCATTTGTTACCTAGTCAACATTTCCATGCTTTAAATTGCAAGGGCAATGTGCTTCAATTTTGAAAGGTTAGTGGATGCCATTATTCAAATTTCTGCTTCTTTTTCCCATTGCATTGAAGAGCTTGTCGGTCAATAACTAGATAAAACCAAACTAGAAAATCAGCGGGGCAAACATGAAATTGAATGTTGCTCTGGTTGCTTTGGTAGTTCACATGGTTGGAGTTGGTTATAAAGAGTGCTCCATGTAGAAACCTCTGCCATGTACTTCCTAAAAGTCAACCCAAATTTATAGGAGAAGACTAAGATAATAATGGTGATGATGATGCATTTGTAAATTCTTCGCCATATACAAACATACATACTTATAGAGATATATAGATATGCATATGCACATATAGATACATATACAGGCATGTGGTTTTGATTGTATATGGCGATCACACAATGCAATTCACGTGCACAAACCCTATACTCAACTCAAGCATGCCCTTGTAAATCATACATGTAAATCCCAATAACCAAAGTGTTCTCCCTTTGACTCCAACAAACCATATCCGGAAGAGTTGTAGAGGTCATGTTGGGTCCTCTAGAGGTCATGTTGGCCTCAAGTTGCCCTCAACCCAACCCAACCTACCCCTCACTACAACTTGGGTTTGGATCAACTGGCCCAACTTGAGATGGGGTTAGGTTCACTCAGGTTGTCACGGTCTTGAGCGGGGCAAACATGAAATTAAGCTAGGCAAACATTAAATAAGCCTATATGAAATTTATCGAGGCAAACTTTTAGTGCTTGTATGTAACGGTTATTTGTTATCTACAAAGGTGATGTGAAGAGTTTATCCAAATTACTTGTCTTCCTTTTTTAGAAACTAGCCAAGGAAAACGTACCTAAATAATACTTTTGTTTCACTACTAAACTATGAAAGTGTCCCAAAAGAATATTTTATGGATTTTTTGAGGAATGCTTTGAATGATGCTCAAAGTGTTTGTTTCAATAAGCCCATTGCATTGAGAGGTATGTTTTCTACTTAAGACTTATTAGATGTGTTGTTGAAAGCGAGATGAAATGCAGTTGTTCATCCACTTGTTCCAGCTGAATAACCTAAAAAATGTTCTTTGGGCAATTTGTTCTTTAAAAAAATATTTTTGACACCTTCTATGATAAATTCCACTAATTACTAATCCTTAACAATTGTAGCTGCATTGAATCATGGAGACATGGATGATTTTCTTGTGTTGAGAATGATTCTCTATGGAATTTCTCTTGATGAACCGTATTTGAAAGCCCACTTGTCAGTGCTAATGAGAGAAGAATTGAAAAGTCTTAAGGGAGGAAGGCTTCATGCACAAGTCTTTGGAGAATGTTGTTGGAAATTCTAAATACGCACAAGTTTTTCTCAATATCATTGATTTTGGCACTTGATTTTTTCATGTCATTTAATTGGTGGACATGAACATGTTATTTCATTAACAAGTACATGAGTTCCTCACTATATTAGTAAAATATTAAGTTTCCTCGTATCATGTGCAATTGTTCTTTTCTCAAGTATATTATTTGGGAATCTTTTTTCTTTGAAAGGATTTTCACAAGAATTGAGCGGGGCAAACATGAAATTGAGTGGGGGCAAACTAGAAAATCAGCAGGGCAAACATGAAATTGAGCGGGAGAAACATGAAATTGAGCGGGGGAAACATGAAATTAAGCGGGGCAAACATGAAATTGAACGGGGCAAACTACGAAATGAGCGGGGCAAGCATGAAATTGAGCGGGGCAAACATGAAATTGAGCGGGGCAAACTAGGAAATGAGCGGGGCAGGCATGAAATTGAGCGAGGCAAACTAGGAAATGAGCGGGGCAAGCATGAAATTGAGCGGGGTAAACTAGGAATTGAGTGGGGCAAGCATGAAATTGAGCGGGGCAAGCCTGAAATTAAGCGGGGCAAACACAGAAATGAGCAGGGCAAGCATGAAATTGAGCGGGGCAAACATGAAATTGAGCGGGACAAACTGAAAAATCAGCGGGGCAAACATGAAATTGAGCGGGGGAAACATGAAATCAGCGGGGCAAACTATAAAATCAAACGGGGCAAACATGAAATTGAGCGGGGGAAACATGAAATCATCGGGGCAAACTAGAAAATCATTATGCCCACTGTTTCCCGTGGTATGATTCACTTGATATTTTGATATGCTTCAATTTGGGGCTCAACCTCTAAAATTAGTTGAACGGCGTGGATATACTACATACATTCAATGTGGGCCCATCTAAGTGTAGGTTATAGGTTTAGGTTTAAGTTAGGTTATAGGAAATCGGGTTTGGAACTGGGTTTAGGTTTGGATTTTCAAGTTTAGGTTTAGGTTAATGAGTTGAGATTAGGATTAGGTGTAAGTTTAGGTTTAGGGATTTGAGAATACATTTAGTTTTTAGGTTTAGGTTATAGTTATAAGTGTCGGTTATAAGTTTAGGTCTAAGTTAGGTTATAGGTTAGGTTTAGGGAATCGGGTTTGAGACCGGGTTTAGGTTTGGGTTTTCAAGTTTAGGTTTAGGTTAAGGAGTTGAGATTAAGATTAGGTGTAGGTTTATGTTTAGGGATTTGAGAATACATTTAGGTTATAGGTTTAGGTTATAGTTATAAGTGTCGGTCATAAGTTTAAGTTAGGTTATAGGTTAAGGTTTAGGTTTAGGAAATCGGGTTTGAGACCGGGTTTAGGTTTGGATTTTCAAGTTTAGGTTTAGGTTAAGGAGTTGAGATTAGAATTAAGTGTAGGTTTAGGTTTAGGGATTTGAGAATACATTTAGGTTTTAGGTTTAGGTTATAGTTATAAGTGTCGGTTATAGGTTTAGGTTTAAGTTAGGTTATAAGTTATGGTTTAGGTTTAGGAAATCGGGTTTGAGACCGGGTTTAGGTTTGGGTTTTCAAGTTTAGGTTTAGGTTAAGGAGTTGAGATTAGGATTAGGTGTAGGTTTAGGTTTAGGGATTTGAGAATACATTTAACTTTTAGGTTTAGGTACTAGGTTTAGGTTATAAGTGTCGGTTATAGGTTTAGGTTTACGTTAGGTTATATGTTAAGGTTTAGGGAACTGAGAATAAGTTAAGGTTTAGGTTTAGGAAATCGGGTTCGAGACCGGGTTTAGGTTTGGGTTTTCAAGTTTAGGTTTAGTTAAGGAGTTGAGATTAGGATTAAGTGTAGGTTTAGGTTTAGGGATTTGAGAATACATTTAGCTTTTAGGTTTAGGTTATAGTTCTAAGTGTCGGTTATAGGTTAAGGTTTAGGGAACTGAGAATAGGTTAAGGTTTAGGTTTAGGAAATCGGGTTCGGGACCGGGTTTAGGTTTGGGTTTTCAAGTTTAGGTTTAGGTTAAGGAGTTGAGATTAAGATTAGGTGTAGGTTTAAGTTTAGGGATTTGAGAATACATTTAGCTTTTAGGTTTAGGCTATAGTTATAAGTGTCGGTTATAGGTGAAGGTTTAGGGAACTGAGAATAGGTTAAGGTTTAGGTTAAGAAATCGGGTTCAGGACCGGGTTTATGTTTGGGTTTTCAAGTTTAGGTTTAGGTTAAGGAGTTGATATTGAGATTATGTGTAGGTTTAGGTTTAGGGATTTGAAAATACATTTAGGTTTTAGGTTATAAGTGTAGGTTATAGGTTTAGGTTTAAGTTAGGTTATAGGTTAAGGTTTAGGGAATTGAGAATATGTTAAGGTTTAGGTTTAGTAATTTGAGAATACATTTAGGTTTTAGGTTACAAGTGTACGATATAGGTTTAGGTTTAAGTTAGATTATAGGTTAAGGTTTAAGGAATTGAGAATATATAAGTTAAGGTTTAGGTTTAGGGATTTCAGAATTCATTTAGGTTTTAGGTTTAAGTTTAGGTTTTAGGTTTAGGTTTAGAGATTTGAGAATGCATTTATGTTTTAGGTTTAGGTTTAGGTTTTGAGCGGGGCAAACATGAAATTGAGTGGGGGCAAACTAGAAAATCAGCGGGGCAAACATGAAATTGAGTGGGGCAAACTAGAAATTGAGCGGGGCAGGCATGAAATTGAGCGGGGCAAACATGAAATTAAACGGGGCAAACTAGGAAATGAGCGGGGTAAGCATGAAATTGAGCGGGCAAACTAGGAATTGCGCGGGACAAGTATGAAATTGAGCGGGGCAAACTAAGAATTGAGCGGGGCAAGCATGAAATTGAGTGGGGCAAACATGAAATTGAGTGGGGCAAAGTAGGAAATGAGCGGGGCAGGCATGAAATTGAGTGGGGCAAACTAGAAAATGAGTGGGTAAGAGTGAAATTGAGCGAGGCAAACATAGAAATGAGCAGGACAAGCATGAAATTGAGCGGGGCAAACATGAAATTAAGCGGGACAAACTGGAAATCAGCGGGGCAAACATGAAATTGAGTGGAGGAAACATGAAATCAGCGGGGCAAACATGAAATTGAGCAGGGGAAACATGAAATCAGCGGAATAAACTAGAAAACCATTATGCCCACGATTTCCCGTGGTATGATTCACTTGATATTTCGATATGCTTCAATTTGGGGCTCAACCCCTTAAATTAGATGAAAAACAGATGGATGGCGTGGATATACTACAGGAAACAGATTGACTACTCCCCCGCCACCAGCTAATGGCTGGTGTTCGGTGCTCTATGGGCCCCATCATGATGTATGGGTTTCATCCATGTCGTCCATCTATTTTTATAAATCATTTTATCATATTATACAAAAATTGAGATATATCCTGATCTCAATTGAACGACATTACAGGAAACAGTGTTTAATGAACATCGACCATTAAAAACTTATTGGGGGCCATAAAAGTATTGGGTCAAGATGATCTTTGTTTTTAGCCTTCATCTGGGTCTTTGTCACCTAAAAAACATATTGGATTTTAGACAAACAGTACAGTGGGCCTCAGGAGGATTTAAAGGATGGATATCCAATCACCATTGTTTTCCTTTAGCGGGCCACCAACCAAATTTCTATCTAATTTGGGGCTGAACCCCTTAAATTAGATGGAAATTGAGCGGACAAAATGGATGAATAGAATGGATGGAACACATACACTATGGTGGGGTCCACAGAGCACCCACCACCAGCCACGTACACCTTGGTGGGGCCAAAGAGCACCGACCACCAGCCACGTACACACTGGTTGGGCTCATGGTCGGGCCCACAGAGCACCGACCACCGGCCATGTAGATCATGGTGGGGCCCACAGAGCATCGGAGGAGTAGCCAATCCGTTTCCTATACCTATACGTTCGATGTGGGCACAAATGAGTTTAAAATATACTTGTTTTGCGTGCTTTCTTCGCTGGATCGACCATTTTCAGCAGAAGACAAATGTTGATAAAGGGGGCCCACAAAAAAGGGTTTTTTTTTTTTTTCTTTCTGACTGTGCGAAGAAAAGGGGCAAAAGCAACGACAATGAAGTAGTAGTGGAAAGGGAAAAGAAAAGGAAATAGTTGGAAGGGAGAAGAAAAGTCGCAGTGAAAAGGAGGGATATTTTTGTCCAGAAATTCAAAATCTGCACTTGCATGTCTAAGTTGCAAAAGAAGGTTTGCCTTCTTTCATTAAAATAGCTGGCTAAAAGGTGGGGTCCACAGTCCTAAATTTCTCATATCAAATACCTTTCAAATAACTCCTGTACAGTAGCTTCTCTGGATGCGGATTAGCTACTGACAGGTTGAGTAGCTACTGACGTGACGTCATCAAGTTCTGTGGGCTCACCATGACGTATGTTTTGTATACGTTCATCCATTTAGAGAGATCATATTAGGGCATGATCTAGGGAATGAGTCAGATCCAAAGCTCGAGTGGACCCCACCACAAAAAACAGCGGGGAGAGTGACGCCCACCATTAAAAAGTTCCAAGGCCACAAAAGTTTTCGATCAACCTAATATTTGTGTTTTACCTTCTTTCATGTCTGCATTAACATATGATCAGTTTGGATCTCAAATTAGAAAGGTTTCAATGGTGGGCGTCACTCTCCCCTCTGTTTTCTGTGGTGGGTCTACTCCAGCCTTCGATCTGCCTCATTCTTTGGATCATACCCTGAAATGATCTCTCCAAATGTATGGACGGGGTGGATACAACACATACATCATGGTGGCCCCACAGAACTTGGTGACGTCACTTCGGTAGCGAGTCTCGCTACTCAACCTGTCAGTAGCTAATCCGCGTCCAGCTTCTCTACCCCTCCCTATGTTGCTGACCGCTTCCTCTCCACGTGGGTTGCATGCTCCATGCCTACCGGTAGTAATAAGATGAAAAGAGAAATTACAGGTCGTATCACATGAACGGCCTCCTGTCATCGTCTCGCAACATCCCAGGCGAAATGGGCCATGGTTTGTCTATCCAGACCATTGAACTATCCCATTATCGATAGGAACTTATCCCAGAAATCTCACAATTGAAAGATCGTAGCTATGCAATATCCTGATATATATATTATTTTCTCTTAACCGTCTATTTTGTATGCCACAGATCAAGGGCTACGATCTTCCAGAGAAGGAGTTTTTCGATTCATACCCAATTATCCATCCAAGTTGGGGCCACTGGATCTCGACGTGGATCACCAAACCATTGGCTCCACTTGCATGGAAGGGCACATGAGGATATTATTCACATATGTATGTTATAAGGACTCATAACGTTTGCGTACCAACAGCAACTGATAACGTTTGCGTACCAACAGCAACAGGTAATCGGGAATCACGAGAGAAGTGCCGAGTCCAACTCGAAGCTTAAACTAAAAAAAAAAATAAAAAAAATAAACTTTGATACTCTGGTGGAGTGTGATGTATGATACACAGGCAATTAAAATTTACTTAAAACTTGTACGCGTGGCATACCAGTAATAAAATTAAACTGTCCAAATTAAGGTACCCATTATAGATGTATCATTGACTAAAAATTAAAATTATTTGATAATTCGAGTATCGGATTGGCGGACATTTATTGGACGGTTCAAAATAAAAAATAATTCAGCACTCCTATTTCCACAAAAAGTGTCCACGAATCAGCGGTTAGGATTGTTCAACCAATCTGATGTCAGGATTCTGACTCGGCGATTGTGGATGCACGATCTAATTTGTTTCATTTGAGTTAATATATGCCACGTGTGTAATTTTTGAGTGCCTGCGTATCAAGCATCATGCGCAGGCCGAGTACCATGTAACTCCTCTAAAAACAGAAGCTGCGGAGTCGACGTCGTGATTCACCTGATGCCGCCGTCACCTTCAGTTGAAGCGGCTGTTACACGCTACGTTATTTCCATCCGAAAGCTACGCGACCAGCCTGGCTCGCCTGGACGCGGATTGCGTCCTACCCCCGCCCGGACGGTAATCCATCGGGGCAGGGCTCTGTGGAGCCCACGGTGAGGTAACTGTTTCATCCTGCCGTCCAACGATTTTTTTAGAAAATTTTAATATGTGAACCAAAAAATGAGGCAGGTCCAAGGCTTGAGTGGACCACAAAGTGGGGATTGAACGTCCACCATTAAAAGCTTCTTGGGAGCCAGAGAAGTTTCGGATCAAGCTGATATTTGTGTTTTCACTTCATCCATGTCTACGTGACCTTATGAATAAGTTTTATGGTAAAAAAAATATCACGTGGGCCCTTAGAAAGGTTTCAACGGTAGGTGTTATATCAGTGCAGGTTCCTTTGGTGTGGTTCACTCAAGCCTTAGACCTGCCTCGGTTTTTGTTTCATATATTAAAATTTACTGAAAAAATCGTTGGACGGCACGATAAAACAGTTACATCAAGGTGGGCTCAACAGAGTCCTGCCCGGACGGATCACCGTCCGGGCGGGGGTAGGACGTCCAAACGCGTCCGGTTCGCCCGTTCTTCCTCGTAACAGAGGATCTGAGCCCTTAATCTAAAATGCCACACTGCATATAAAGGCCACGTGGCAAATCTCACTAATCAGAGATATTGCCTTTCTATGGATGGTGAGATCTACGATGAGTGAGAATTTTTTCCCCATGTGGCCCGCCTGCTGTGGGACCTTAGAAATGAAAGGTTTAAATCAACATGTGGTGAGTGGATGGGTCCGTCGGTTCATCCTTTTACTTGGGGCAATGTTTCAGGGATCCGGGCCGTTGCTCCTCTGATGCAATCAACGTGGGGAGATCATGACCAAACATCACACGTACTGCGATATCCTGGCTACTAATCTTGGACCCCATCAAGTAAAATACTGGGCATGGTCTATTTTCTGTGTGGCCCAACAGACCAACGGTCCAGATGAGGATACATCTTCCCATATGTTATCCGATGCAAATCTGGAAAGCCGAATGAACGCGTATCTCCAAGCGCCAACGCAGGACGCGGATTGCATACTGACGCTGTCGGTAGCGACGTCGCCACTGACGGTGCTCTGTGCCCCACCATGATATATATGTTTTATCAACGCCGTCCATCCATCTCAAGTGGATCACACCATAGGGAAAAAAAATGTGATTGAACGTCCACCATCAAAACTTTCTATTGCCCATTGCAATGTTTATTTGCCATCCAACCTGTTGATTAAGTCACACGGATTTAGATGAAGGGAAAATGAAAATATCATATTTATCCAAAACATTCGGGTCCATCGAGAAGTTTTTAAGTTTTTTAATGGCGAGCGTACAATCACAACTGTTTCTTGTGGTGTGGTCCACCTGAGATTTGGATCTGCCTCGTTTTTGGTTCAATACGTAAAATCATATGAAAGAAATGGATGGATGGTATGGATAAAATACATCATACATTATGGTGGGGCCCACAGAGCATCGTCTAGTAACGGCTGCTGGAAGTGTCAGCATGCAATCCACGTCCGCCAACACACAAACGGCCATCATGACCTAATTCGGCACATGCAAGTGGGATCGTGAACACAGCCGTTAATCTTGCCAGCCGGATCGTGAACACAGGACACACTCACTGATCTGATGAACGTAACAGATCTCGCACCGACTTGTCATTTGGCACGTGTGCTGCGTCTGTCCCTGGCGCTTGAAGATGAGGGGCGTCTGTATCGAGAATTCCTGTGTAGCGGTTTTTCCACTTTCGCGGATTCCGGTTTCGCGCTTTAAAAATCAGTTTTCCTTCCACTCCTCTGCTACAGCTACTTTCATCTATGCATTCTCATTTCTCACCCTAAGTAAGAAAGAAAGAAGAAAAAAGAGGGGAATTTCAGTTTCGGATGAGTTTTATTCAAGAAAAAGCCCGATCGATCCGTTTCAGATCCTCCTTATTCACTCCCACAAAATCTCTCGCAGTCGCTCCTTTCCCGATATTCTGAGATTCGGAAGAGAGAATGCCAGGTATGATTTCTCAATGTTGAAATTTGACGTTGCGTTTGGATGCTTTCCTTTGAATTGAAATTGCAAAAATCAAACTGGAGGTGTCGCAATTTTAGTTGATAATGAGGACAAAGCCCCCTTTTGCAATCCAATCGAATGGGTTTTATCCTCATGGTTTGGATCTTGAATTTTCTAGGGGAAGGGTTCTCGAGTCAAGAAGATAGGATCGAGAGAAGATCTGACATTGAGATGTCGGAAGATGAGAGGAAGCGTATCCGGATCCGATCTCTCAAGAAGAAAGCGATAGATGCCTCGACTAGGTTGACCGGCTCTCTTAGGAAGCGAGGGAAGCGGAGAGCCAATGGCCGGTTCCAGTCGGTTTCGATTGAGGACTTGAGAGATGCGGAGGAAGAGGAAGCTGTCGATGCTTTCCGCATTGCCCTGCTTGCGAAAGATCTTCTGCCACCTCAGCATGACGATTACCACACCATGCGGAGGTATGTCTGCTTCTAATTGCCCTATTATTACTTTATATGTTTTAGAGAATGGAAGAATTGTATGAGCCTTCAGCCTATGATGTAACAGGATGATTACGCGTTTTGGGTTTGGATAAGTTGGGGCTCATGATCCTAACCCTTCTGTGATGGACCCTACTGTGATGGGTGATTCCCCAAATATCCTCCTGATCCTAACCCTTCTCTCAGTGTCCTGCAAATGGATGCTGAAGAAGAGATCACAGAAGTGGCCCACATTTGATGGAGAAAGCCCAATATTTTTTGGGAAAAAATCTCAAAATTATTGGTAAATTCAACCCAAATATGTATTCATTTTTTTGGTTATGGACATGTATGCGATGATTTAATTGGCCATTCTTTTGTAAGAATGTTGTCTGTCTCGCAGTGTCAACTTGACCTGCTGAAAGTTGACTAAATGGGCCCCAATCAAGCATGATTTTGTGCAATGCTGATGGCTGCCTTGTTATCCCTTATTACAAAACAGCTTCATAGGAGAATTCCAAAATCATGTAACCAAATTTTCACCCATTGTAACTCTATTACACCATAAGCCATAGTCCTGTATGTTGCCTTTGTGCTAGACTTAACCACTACAGCCTGTTTCTTGCTTCTCCACACGACCAAGTTTCCTCCCACAGGAGTACAATATCTTGTGGTCGACCTTCGGTCATGTATATCACCGACCCAATTTGCATCAATATAAGCTTCTATGTGGAGATGACGATGGTTTGCAAATGAGAGGCCCTTTCCAGGAGATGCCTTCAAATGCGGATGCTTTCAACAGCCTCTAGGTGAGGAAATCGTGGTGCTTACATAAACTGAGTCATCACACTTATTACATATGTATATCAGGTCTTGTAAGAGGTAGAGTATTTGGTCAACTAATCTCCGATACGTCTCTTTTTTAGGTAACAACTCCCCCTAGCGGCTTAGTTTATGATTAGGATCAATAGGAGAGTCTTTGGGTCGAGAACTGAGCTTGCCAATGCCCTTCAATAGATCTAAGGTGTACTTTTTCTTTGAGATAAATATACCTTTATTTAATCGAGCTACTTCTATACCAAAAAAACAAAACCTCAAATTTCTTAAATCCTTAATCTTAAATTCTTTCGCCAAAGTTTCCTTAAAGTCTTTAATTTCCTGGGAATCATTTCTTGTCACCATAATATCATCCACATAAACAATCAAAGCTATCGTCAACTGTCCCCTTTGTGTCACGACCCTCAATCTAGTGTTACTAAACACAAGATTTTGGTTGACAGCCTCCGTAGAACTCCGATTCTTGGCACTTTCAAGTAGCACATACCAAGTCCCATAAGCGGGGCTCCACAAGGAGGATTTCTGAAAGTAAAACCAACAAACATGTTGCATTTCTCAAAATTTCATCATATACAATATATATTACTGTGTGCAACTGAGCACCTCAGGGCAAACCAAAACATAAACCACATCATATTTACTATACCTGATGTACATATGCAGGGTATTACAAAAAAAATATACACTAATATGTACAAAGCAAAAAGGACAACTGGAGTCTGTAGCCTCTACTCCTGCAGCTCCCTACTCTCACCTGAAAAAAAAATAGAAAGGAAAGCTTGAGCTACTAAGCCCAGTGAGTGCGTGTGTGCCGTGAAAATGCATGTTTCATGTCATGCTCATTTAATGCACATGAATACACAGGCTTCCAAATCATTTTTATATACAGAGGTGGGACTTCTACCCACTTGTAACATACACACGCTTTCAACATTTCCACAACTTTTCATATTTCCCAATTAGATCACCAAAGTCTAAAACAGAGGTGGGACTTCTACCCACTTGTATAGACTTTTCCACCGTGGTCAACTACAGAGGTGGGACTACATAGTTCACGGGCTGAACTAGTCTAACCCACTTGTATTGAACCTCACTATCTGCCTAACAGCGAGAAGTCATAAGTCGCCTGGCAAAACGATAGCGGACAATTTACGAGCTCGTCACACACAACCTATCTTTGCTTGCCCATAAGCAGGTCAGGTCAAACCTCTCAACCAATCGACACACGTCGGTGGGAATCGCTGCCTACTTTGGTATTTCAGCATTTCAGCGCTCTGTTCTTCCACCCGGTCTAAGTATTGGTCGCTCCCAATGGTACCAATCGGGGTTTAGGGACTTTCACCCACGGACCCTCTAATCATGTCCTGTCGAATTACACATTTCCGGTGTGGTGTCCAACTCAAGTTATAACAACGTATGTTTCATCGCATTTACAATTACCGTATGTATGTATGCATGAGTCCACACACAAGCATAACAGATCATTTCATTTTTTTGTTTTAAAGGCAAACAGAGGACAACCTTCCTCATGAGGTCCCCTCATATCTTTAAGTTCCCCATAGGGGTCTCCTGTAATGCATCCTGTATCTAGACGGTTCACAGACGGTTTACAGACTACACATCGTCTGTCGCAACACAACCCACTAAGATCACTATACCATGGTATGAATCATTCATGCTCAATCATATAATGATACATCAACTATGAACCATGTATTTGATATGCACATAACTTAACCAATCTAACTCCAATCTAAAAATTCATTCTGCTATAAGACGTCATGCCACAAACATGCTTTTTCGCAGGAAGTAATTACATTACAAGGATGGAGGATCTTTCTTTGAAATATTTTGTCAAACAGGTAGTGGGCGGACTTTGTAGGACTTTGTAAGGGACAGCTAAACAAAATTTACTCATCTCTATCATCCAACCTTCCATTAATAATCTCACTAATTAAATCAGGAAAATCCAGCAATAACCTTCAGAAAAATCCAACGAGAACATAACCCAAACGAACATCCAACAATATGCGAACCTAATTCCAATGAGAACATAACCCAAACGAAAATCCAGCAATATTCGAACCTAAATTCAGCAATTCCAGCAACCAATCCAGTAAGAATCTGACCCTAAATGAAATTCAGCTATAACCTAACCTTAATACAGCAATTCCAGCCATACCTAACACTAATACAGCAATTCCAGCAATACCTAACCCTAATACAGCAATACCTAATTCCAGCAATACCTAACCCTAATTTCAGCAATACTTAATTCCAACAATCCCTAATTCCAGCAATATTCTAACCTTCATACAACAATTCCAGCAATACCTAACCCTAATACAACAATACCTAATTCCAGCAATATTCTAACCTTCATACAGCAATTCCAGCAATACCTAACCTTAATACAGCAATACTTAATTCCAGCAATACCTAACCCTAATTCTCACACAGTAAAATCAACAAGTTTCTAACCCTACATGAAACTCCAGCAAAAAGGGTTTTGAAGGCAACCCCAACATACACATGCGTGCTCCTAATCTATGCACTCACCTGAAAGTATCAGAGGTTTGACTCTCAACCTCAACTTCTCTTTCTTTGTCTTTTTCTTCTTCTTCTTTTCCTCTTCAACTAGAGTGTTGGCTGGAAATGAAATGTTTGAAAGAGGTTTAACCTATTTATAGACTTGTAAATGGCTTTTAGCTAAAAAGGGGGTTATGGGATGTTTTGGGATAATATTTTAGAAGTTTAAACTTATGGTGGCAATAAACAAAATGTTATGTAACTGATTTAACAAAAAGTATTCCAAGGATTTAAAAAAAAACCGAGGCCATTTGAGTTATTTTATTAAACTATACATGTACATATCGATGCGTAACTTACAATCCAGGTGTCATATTGACATGCCGTTTTCGTCAGTAACTCCGTAACTTGACTACGACCACAACGGTTAGGCTCTTCGACTTAACGGATTTGAAAACTCGATGTTGGCGGAGTCCCACCTAAAATAAGGACATAATGGTCATTTCTCAGATTGTTTAATTTTAAGTCCGTATCTTAACATTCGGACATTGGGTTGACATACGGCTTGCGGCTCGATAATGGAACAACATTATGATCAAGTCAAAATATTCTCGGGGCCAATGGACCTACAACCAACGGCTATCCAGTGTACAAACCAGATTTCTGGGGTATAGGGTCTTACACTTTGCTTTGCAAAGAGAGTGTAATCAACATGACTCTAGGAATAACCAATCCTCTTTATAGCTTAATTGAGCCTCTTGAACCAAGCTTGAGGAGATTGTTTAAGACTATAAATAGACTTCTTTAAATAGAAAAACTTTCCTTCATTGTTGGGGAATTGAAAATCAGGTGGATGAGCCATGTTGTACACTTCTTCCTTCAAGTCTCCATGGCGAAACACATTCTTCACATCTAGTTGATACAATGGCCAAGAAAAATTCTCTTTAAGGGACAATAGGACCTGTATGGAGTTTGCATTGGCTACAAGTGCAAATGTTTCATTGTAATCAATTTCATATATTTGAGTGTACCCCTTAGCAACAAGTCTAGCTTTATAACTTTCAATGGACCAATTTGCCTTGTTTTCATTGTGAAGACCCATATACAACTGGCTCCTTTCCTTTAGGTAAGTCTACCAGTTCCCGCGTGCCTTTTTTATTTTAAAAAAAATTATTATCAACACCCTTATCTCTTCCATCACAGCTTCATGCCACTTTGGATTGGAGGCCACCTCTTGGAATCTGGAATGCAAAGACACAGAAGAAATCGAAAATAAGAAAGAATAATAGGAAGAGGACAAGGTAAATTTAGATATAGGATGTGAAGTACATTGATGCTTACCTTTCGTAAAGAAATGTAGGACTAACCTTTAAAGAAATAAGAACAAACAAAGGGAAAAACAATATCTGGTTCCAAGGAATGAAAATAAGTGAGAGGACATGTCTCGGTGGTGACCCATTTTTGGCATCTCGAATATACTTGCAGTTCCTTCACTGTATTTGTATTACTAGTAGTAGGATGTCTTGAATTAATTGGGACATTAGTTGATGAATTGTATCTGTATTAGTAGTAGCTGGATGTCTTGAATTAACTGGGACATTTGTTGATGAATTTCAAGGAACAAGAAGGGTACGCACTGGAGGAAGATGTCTCTCTTCCCTCTCACTAAGCTCCCTTTGAAGAGAGGCAAGATTACAGGAAAAGAAAGGCATGGATTTAGAAAAGGTGCATCCCTTATATGTAGTGGGATAATCTAGATATACTCCCCGAAGGTGCATCCCTTATATCTAATTTCTTCCTGTTAGACCTAAGATACGAATGAAACAGACACATCCAAAAACACGAGTTGGAACAATGAAAGACGACTGATATGGACAAATGATCTGATATGGGGATTTTAACTTCGATACCTTAGATGGCATACGATTAATGAGATAAGCGGCCATAAGAATTGCATCTACCCCAAAATGCTTTGAAACGTGCATCCTTGACTAGAGACTACGAGCAACTTAAAAAAGATGATGATTTTTTTATTCGGCCACACCATTCTATTGAGGGGTGCACAAGCAAGAACTTTGATGTATCATCCCCTACTCCTCTAAGTACTCCCGTAATGTGCCTTCAAAGTATTCATGGGCATTATCTAACCATAATATATATATATTTTTATTATTAAATTGTGTCAGTGCCATCTTATGGAATTCTTTTAATAATACGTGGTATTTCATCACGAGTCTTCATAAGATATAACCAAGTACAATGAGAGAAATCATCCACAAAAGAACTGAAATATCCAACGATCGGAGTTGGTCCCCATACATCTGAGAGAACAATAAGCAATGGAAACAAACTTTTATTTAAACTTGATGCAAGTGTTGATCTACAATGTTTGGACAATTCACAAACTTCACACTATGAATTTTGATATGTACCCAACTTAAACAAGTCTGGAAATAACAATTTCAATGATAAAAAAGACAAATGTCCTAAACGATTGTGTCATAACTCAATTGGGGAAACAATATTATCTCTATTATTTACTAAAGTAAAAATCTTCATGAGAACCAGAGACATCTAGAAGGTAGAGACCATCCACTTCATGACCTCTCCCAATCGTTTTCCTCGTGACCAAGTCTTGGAAAACACAGTGAGTGGAAAAGAAAGTTACACAGTAATTCAGACTTTTGGTAAGACTACTAACAAACAACAAATTTGTGGATAATTTTGAATATGAAGTACAAAGGATAGAGATAAGTGATCATTAAGATTGATATCACCCTTTTCAAACATAGAAAATAGGGATTCCTCCACAACTCTTACTTTATCCCTTTCAGATGATAGATTATATGAAGAAAAAAGTGGATGAGAAACCTGTCATGTGATCAGATGCAACTGACTCAATAGTCCAGGATGGATTGTGTCACACCCCGCCTCCAGTAACTTAATCTCATTTGACTCAGATCGCTGAGTTGGAGGCGTGACTCGGGTGTGGATGATATATAGGCAATTTACAACCCCAAGCTAGGTATTCAAGCAATGGCTAAACAATATTAAATTCCATAGTCATCATCCATCCCAAATTTATAATAATAATCCAACCCAACCATCCATATGGCCACACTTGCCCGAACATAAATATAACATTATTCAAATCAAGAACAAAAGTAACAATCTTTATTCAGTCATCAAATTAGGAGGAGCATGCTTCTCAAATGCATCGGTCTGCTCTCAAAGTCTCAAAGTCTTCTAGAACCTAGATGGTTTTCCATTCAACAACACAAGCTAAAAGGCCAACAAATAGTAATACGCATGATTCATAACAAGATCAAGATACAAGAGCAAGAATATAAGAATCAATATGCCAATTACTAATGTATGGTTATAAGTTGAACCACCAGGGCCATGGCTGCGCACAACGTCCGGCCTGCCTACACCCATTCAACCAAGATCTACACAAATCCATCACATGTCACAGCGTACTCATAAGGCTTGCTCGTAGTTTCTTATGTACGATGTGTGACCGTATAATCTGGTGATAAGTGACCTACTTTGAAGTTGGCCAAACTTCTTCCCCAGCCTTGACCTCAGTCGAAGGAGGCCCTATTGGTACGAACTTGGGTCCATGTGGGTGCTTGCCCAAAAATTTAAGTGATACTTGTTTCCCGAGTTGTCTAGTAATCAACATCATATAAGGCAATTGCATACCTAGCATATATCAATGGTAAATAAGCAGATGTACATGATATACCATGAGATGTATGCAGGAAAATCCATCCGTGTAAATGACTACTTACCCAATGTGTCCACTCTCCTTTAGGCCATTTGGGCTTCTTGATCATCTCCCTAATCATCTATTGGCTAGATTTTGGTTTTCTTTCTTTGGACAATTTTCTCTTTTGAGACATGACTATAATTAAACGATCTAGTCAATGCACTACACCACTCAAGTACTTGTATAATAAGATCAAAAACATAATCAACAATTATCAATAATCTAATCGTTGATTGGCAAAGCCGGCCCTGATCCTTAGATCCATGCCATGACTGGTCCAGTCCACTGACAATACACCATCTTTAGTACAATCTGAACCGTTCATCTAGTCTAAATCTTAGAGTTATGTCAAGATCTTGCTTTGAGCTACGTTGGATGCTAAGATCCATCTAATCCGACCATTGAATTTCATGATTCGTCTCAATTTTGGATCTAATGGTTTGGATTTACAAGTTAGGTTGGGTGGATCTTACTTTCTTTCCATTAAACCTTCCAAATAGGTGTTTGTACTTAAACTGCACGGTTGGATTGGGCTTGATTGAAGTATTAACGGCCTAAGTTAATCATTTTGCCTTTTCCTCTAAATTCCATGGCTTGAATCTAAGATCGGTCCAGTGATCATGATGATCATGGCTAGATCATGGTCCTAAACATGATGTAATCCACCAGATGACTTTAGATATCCAAATCTACTGCCAAACTTAGCGTAGGCAGTGGGGCCTACTTTTGATGTACAATTTAAAGTGGTGGGGTCCAAATGGGTCCCACTACATCAATCTAAACATTTATACCTATGATCCTATGGTCCAGATTGATTCTAGATCTATTTTCTTTGCAGTCTAATATACATGGCACAATTAACCAAAATCAGATCTGCCCACAAGAGCTCGTTGTACACAAATCTAATACACAAATAATAATAGATTTCATTTTCTACATAAGATGTACAAAAGATCAAAGTTAAGCAAGTAATGGGGTCCATCTGATGCTACAAGGAAAAAATTCCTTTTTCCTTTTCTTTACTTAAAATAAAAATAAAAATAAAAGAAGGGGTCCATGTGGGGCCCACTTGCTGACGTGGCAGCGTGTGGGGCCCACCACACTGCCCATGTGGACAACGTGTGGTGCTCACACATCTGTCCACGTGGCAAGCGTGTGGTGGTCCACATGGTTGCCACTTGGTAGATGGGTCCCCCCCCCCCCCCCCCCAAACACACATGATGTGGTCCACTAGATGTTGGTGCAATCCTTTATGCATAGTTTTACATTTCTACAGATCTAACATATATACTCATTGATTTGAAAAAGTAAATTGAAATAATACGTTACTGGTGTTGAAAGGAGAGGTTGAATGGTCTGGATCTCCTGATGGCGAAGTGGGGCACACTAGATCTCTCAATTTTCTCTCTGTACAAAGTTGACACAGGAAGTTGCAAGGGCTGTGCGCATGTGTCACGCCCCCAAACTCGAGAACTGGGCTCACTAAATTCCCGGTTGCCGAATTCGGTGTCGACAACCTCCGTAGTACCTCATTCTCGGCTCCCAACTCCTATATGCCAGGTTCCGATCCTGGGATCCAACAAGGAGGATTTTTAGGGTGATTTTTATTTTTATTTTTATTTTTTATTTTTTAAAGGAGCATAACCACCAACGTACCAAGTCACAAAACATCATCACCACATATCCATTAATAAAAATTTTGAGTACAGTGTTGGAAAGGAAATACAAGATATAATAAAAAAACTCAAAAGATCAGGCTCGTGCTTTGGGCTCAATGCTGCTAAAATGCCCTAGCATTACCTACAGCGTAAACAAACGCGCATAAGCCTCCTACGAAGCTCAGTAGAGTGCATATGTGCGTGCACAATGCATATGACAATAATATAGATATCAAAGTATACGGAAGATGGAAGGCTAAGCTGCCAAGTCCACGAATGCTATTAGACATACCAAGACTATGCAATGCAAGGCCTATGTGGCCGAGTGTCATATGCTAGAGATGCAATGCAAACATGCCAATCCTCAACTAGTCCAAATATCAGTACAGTTCGTATCTGCAAACATCACCGGGGTTTAGTACACTCCAACACTGGTTGCCGCCCTATCGCGCGCATGACTAAGTGAGTGGAAGATACCTCACTATCTGCCTCGTCGGTGGTATGCCAGTGCCCACCCGGCTCGTTGATAGTGGACCCATTTACGAGTTGGTCAGACTCAACCTAGCTTACAACTCCCTACCCTCGGGCGGATAAGGTCACACCCCTTTTCAACTGACCTCGATACAGTGGGAGACGCGACCTACTAGTATTTGGCACTCGGGTAATCATTTATCCACTCGGTCTCGACGTTGAAGCATCATGGCGAAGTGGGGCCCATTAGATCTCTCCCTTTTCTCTCTATACAAAGTTGACACAGGAAGTTGCAAGTGCCGCGTGTAACGCCCCGAACATTTCAATACCCGAGTATTGAAAGTTCTCAAGCGTTACCTAGAAATTAACTTATATGTACATGTGTACAATATTGATCCAGCTATCCTATCCTTACATCCTTATCCTGATACAAACCTAATCGTTGGGAATGATCTCCATTCATAAATCAAGTCATCCGACTGTTGATCATGTGGTCTGATATACGTACTTTCCCTTGACTAAATTGGTGAATAACTCTTTATCCATAATGAGTTAGATGCAAGTCCTTTTATAAGAATTGTTTAGAAATGGGCATAGGACCATGTAGAACCATTAGATTTCACAAAACTCTTAGATCAACATTAATTACGGAAATGCCATTAACCTAGACCCCTAAATTCTAGATCGCGTAGTTCCCATGATCCGTTTCATGTGAAATTTTATACCAGACCTAATTATCATAAATTAACCATACACGTCGAATTTCAACCCTTAGATCGTAGTAAATCAGCTACTTGACCTCTACATCCATCCGTACACTTATCAGATTAAGATTCTGATCCATTCATCTTGCTCACCCCATATGAATATGCTTAACCCATCATTAGAATTACAATCCGAGGAACTCACACATTTGAAGTCACTCGAATCTAACGGTATACATGTCCTACCCTAATCACTCCAAAAACCTATTTTATGTCATCCGTTTACGAAACTGACCGTACATCCACCTACATACATGGTCAGAGTGCTAACCATCAAGTTCCTTTATTTTTGGAAAGTCACCTGACCATCTATCATGTTTGGATCCGTTTGGATCCGCCAAATAGGCCACACGAACATCATGGTAAACCGACCATCATGAAAATCTTAGGGTTTAGGTCCAAACTACCCGGTAACTTGACAATCAGAGGTGTACAAATGTTATTTTGAATTACGGAGTGTATAAGCCACTAAAGGAGCATCTTGAACATCCTTGGGAGATCGGGGCCCAAACTGGACCGATGGAAAGAGCACGAAAAATGATGAATGCCTGACAAATTTTAAGAAATTCGAGTGGTGCACTTTGACGTAATGGACGTCGGAAGCTGGTTGAAGAATGGATGGCAAGATTGTAAATATTCAATACTATTACATACCATCATTGATGTTAAATCATACCGTGCGGGCCGCTCAATTAACGGATCTGTTTTATTTTCAGACCCTTATCCTAACAGAGCGTGTTCGACACAATGAACAGAGCGGATGGTGCCACTACAAATAGTACAGTGGACTCCAAGAAAAAAAAAACAAAAGAAATTGATTTACGTGAAATTACAAATCTTCACAGAGACGTGCATTGGTTTTAACGGTGTGAGTAGTTCACACAGTTCTTAGAGGTGTGGCCCACCTAGGACTTAGATATACTTCTTACTTTGACCCAATGGCGAACACATTATGACAAAGGTGGTGAAGGGAGTAGATTTTCTGGAAGTCAACCACAAACGGACCCCACCTATTTTAAACGGCATCATGGAGAAACATCCGTTCGCACGCTATTACAACGGACGAAGAAACCGGACTTGACGACAACTTTCTCCTTCCGCGACCCTACACCATGTGGGCCACCTAGAACTTGGATTAAGCCCATACTTGAGGCCATAACCGATTAAGACCCTTCAAAAACAATGAACGGAATGGATCTCCCAAAGATTATCAGAAAGGGGCCCTACCAGCTCCTGCAGAGAAGTCGGAGTTGGACTCCCTCCGCAAAACTGTTTCCAGTGGGGAAACTAGCTGCACCACAAGGTCGTCTTTCCCTTCACGAAGGCCGGACCTGGGGCCAATCTAGGTCGTCCAAACCATTGGATGTGAGGATCCGATCCCCCTCAAGAAGTCCAAAAGAAAAGGAATATGGTCAGTTTCCTTGCTGCGTGATTAGAACCGCAACTCTAATTCTCGGTTACGCGCAGCTCTATTTCTCGGTTATGCGGAACAACTGCTGTGTAAGGTGGGAGTCCGTTTTTCTTCCTTGCTGCGTAAACAAGGAGTATGCATGGAACCTTCTGGATTCAGATAGGCTATAAAGGGAGCCCTTCACCCCACAAGAAAAGAAAGAAAAGAAGAAAAAAAAAGGGGGAGAGAGATAAACGGGAGAGGGAGAGATCAGTTACCTCTCCGTCCGCAAAGGAGAGAGAGACTAGTCGGATCGTCGGCAACAAGGAAAGAAAAGAAAAGAAAAGAGAAAGGAAAGAAAAGAAAAGAAGAAAGAAAGAAAGAAAGAAGGAACAAGAAAGAAAAGAAAAGGGAAGAAAGAAATAAAGGAAGAAGAAGAAGAAGAAGAAAAGGAAGAAGGGAGTTTTTCGGGTCAACTCAGTCCAACAACGAGTTGGGCTTGAGTTGGAGTGATTCTAACCAACCACTTTAGCAGGTATGACTTACACTCCAATTAAATTGAAATTCTTAATTAGATTGGAAATTAGTTTAAATCTAGCCTCAAATCTACTAAACCATAGCTTAATATTAATCCTAACCATCTCGAATTCATGAATTAGGATAAAGGAAAATAGGTTTAACCTTAAGATCTCGCTAGGCTGACGACCTTACTAACAGAAGATTAAAATACTAAATGTGTGGGTTTTATCCTTTAAGCTTACACTAATTTAAGTTATTATATTTATCCCGCCTTTCCATACTTTTAAAGATGCAAATTATCATACCTTTTCATACCTTTAATGATGTGAATTATCTTGTCTCTCTATACTTTTAATGATGTGAATCCTCCTGCCTTTCATGTTTATATTTTTCTGGGAATTATCCTATCAATCGATTCGGTTATTATCATTACAATTATTGGCCCCGCGGGGATTGTGACATCATGTCAATTATAATGGATTTCTCTGAATTTATGTGAGGCCATGGATACAAGCCTCACCCTGCCTTATCAAATTTATTGAGTTGGCCCTGCCACTCGTCTCTTTATTTGAGTTGGCCATTGCCAGTCCCCTTATTATAGAGTTGACCATTGTCACTCCTCTTATTATGATTGGCTATCGCTACTTGTGTTGAGTTGACCCTTGTCACTCTTATTATTTTGGCCTCGTGCCGTTTATCTTTACGGCTTGGGCATGGGTCTTGCTATTCCAGGACCTCCATAATTCAGTTTATATCCTTCATGATTCAGATTCAGTTATATGTTTTAAGATTCAATTTATCTCTGTAAGTGCAAGTGATGTGTTAGATGTATCACAACTAGTGATTCAAATATTCTATCATGGACATAATGCGCTCTGGGTAGAGACCCTCTTGGGGCACGTAAGTCCTTGAGCCTTCGGGTAGTGGTGAACAAATCGATGTGTGTAAGTTGCAACAGCGTCACATCACTTCGGGATTGGATGTCGCAAATAGTCGCTCCATGAACAAATCGTGTCACGTAAATCACCCAGCCTGTGTTGTGCGCTCTGAGGAGTTTTTGTAAATCCACGATGGCATTGGCCATGCCAGCGAATATCCGTAGAGTGAGAGTGCGGGTCGAGCCGATTATCTATAAATCGTATTTCACATTGTGATGATCACTACATATGATGAGCCCCACATACTTTGCTAGGCATGCATCTCATGTAGGTTGTTTGTGCATGCTGATACCCTCGTGTTAGTGGAGCATGGGACATATCAGACCCTTTACTTTTATGAGTACTCTTGAATTATTGTTAATGTTAAAGGATAACCTTCACTATGAGTAGGGCATTGACCCTCTCCCAACTGTACAGTGATGCAGGCGACGTACAAATTGAAGACTTAGAGGACTACTTCCCTATAGAAGATTATCTTAAAAGACTAAGAAGACAGTTTTACAATTTAGTTTTATACTTCCGCTGTGAACTTTGATGTTGTAATAAACCTCTCATTATGAGGTCTTGATTATTCTTTTTACTCCAATGAAATATAATCAATACAGTTGATTTTATTCTTAGGAATGTTACCTTCATGAATGTATTTGAATGTGACCCAAATGGAAAAAAAAAGGGCGTGATTTTCTAAAGCATCCAATTTATACATCGTTAACACCCGATTTCCTCGAGCACGAGTATAAACTCTGCCCGTGAAAATTCGGGATGTTATACCGCGCGCATGTGTCACACCCCCAAATTCGAGAACTGGGCTCACTAAATTCCCGGCTGCCGGATTCGGTGTCGATAACCTCCGTAACACCCCATTCTCGACTCCCAACTCCTATACGCCAGGTTCCGATCTTGGGATCCTACAAGGAGGATTTTTAGGGTGATTTTATTTTATTTTATTTTAAGGAGCATAACCACAAGCGTACCAAGTCACAAAACATCATCACCACATATCCACTAATAAAATTTTTAAGTACAGTGTTGGAAAGGAAATACAAGATATAATAAAGAACTCAAAAGATCAGGCTCGTGCTTTGGGCTCAATGCTGCTGATACGCCCTATGATGGGGACATATCGCGCAAGCACGCCGCCCCACCTACGCACGTACACATGGAGTAAGAGGGCCCCACTGTCGATCTGGCTCGATGACGACGTCCAAGGAGGTCATCCTAGCTAGAAAGGTTTTGGTTCAAAAAAGTGGGCCCGATAGTCAAGAAAAGCCCATCATGGGATCTCATGATCATGGCCCACTCGTCGGATTGATTTCATATTTTAGGTTTTGCTTATTGTTATTATTTAGAACATCGTGAAGGCTTTAGATTTCTTTGTTTGGTTTTTATTTTAGTTTACTTCATCGGCAAGTAATAGGTTGCACACATGGTGCAAGTTTTTAGGGTATAGGTTTTTTCCTATAAATAGGCACCCCTTGTAGTTCTTTTCATTCATTCAAGTTTAATAAAAATTCCTGCTTTATTTTTTCTGCTCTCTTTGTGAGTTGTGGAAGAAATCAAAAGTGGGTGCGAAGCCCTCCTTTTTCGAATGGCTAACTACCGTGATGCGAAGCCACATCGATCCCGATTCACCCCATCTTCCATCATATCTTTTTTTTTTTTTTTTTTTCCATCTTCTACCACCATCCGTTCTTCGAATTTGTCATTTGTTGCATCAGTTTCTTCATTACAACAGATTTCCAGATTTCGGCCCTGCAAGGGGTCAGAAACTTCGACGAAGTACTACGCACAAGCCGCCGCTCGGATCAACCCGAAACTTCGGGGTTTTGGAGCCTACTCCCAGCCGACCAGTGCCAAGGAGGGCTTTCTTGAAACCGACGCCCCCTTGCACGTGCGACCAGGCACCTGCGCACGTGCAAACGCCTCAGGCCCGCTGTCCACACGCGAGAATCGTCTTTGGTTCAGGTTTTATTTCTCTGTCTCCTCATACATGTTTTCTTAATAAACCCTAAACCTAGATTGTGTTTTTCCTAATTTGTTTGCTGTTTTCATCACCCTAGGATTCTTTGAATTGAAATTGGGGAATCCCTTGGATTAGGGACTGATTTTTATGCATGTGTGGTTGATTTCTATTTCCCTTTGACATCGTTTGGTTTATAATTTTCATTGGTCCAGTCCTAGCCTGTATCGGCCTGGACCCGCATAGATTCCCCTTTAATTGAATGTTTGGATTTTCATGTGGGATGTGGAATTTGTGTAATTGTTTTTGAATTGGTATTATCTAAGCCTGAAATCTTGCATATCATATTTAAATCTCATGTCCTGCATCACCCTAGCATTACCTGTAGCGTAAACAAACGTGCATAAGCCTCCTACGAAGCTCAGTAGAGTGCATATGTGCGTGCACAATGCATATGACAATAACGTAGATATTAAAGTATACGGAAGATGATGGAAGGCTAAGCTGCCAAGTCCATGAATGCTATTAGACATACCAAGGCTATGCAATGCAAGGCCTATGTGGCCGAGTGTCATATGTTAGAGATGCAATGCAAACATGCCAATCCTCAACTAGTCCAAATATCAGTACAGTTCGTATTTGCAAACATCACCGGGGTCTAGTACACTCCAACATTGGTTGCCGTCCCATCGCGCGCATGACCAAGTGAGTGGAAGTGACCTCACTATCTGCCTCGTCGGTGGTATGCCAGTGCCCACCCAGCTTGTCGATAGTGAACCCATTTACGAGTTGGTCAGACTCAACCTAGCTTATAACCCCCTACCCTCGGGCGGATAAGGTCACACCCCTTTTCAACTGACCTCGACACAGTGGGAGATGCGACCTACTAGTATTTGGCACTCGGGCACTCATTTATCCACTTGGTCTCGACGTTGAAGCATCCTACCGGTACCACAAGGGTTTAGAGACTTTCACCTAAGGACATCCATAACACCCTAATACTAGAACAGATATTTCTGGTATCCAATCCGGCCATCAACAATACGCTTGTGGAGGCCACAACCCTGATGTCACTAGGGTGTAAAAGTCATCGTAACATACAGAATGCATGAGTCATACTGTCCAAGTCATGCACCAATCCCGCGCATACCGCGCAATCATGTGGGGCAACCCTATCTCATATGGGGTCCCCTAAGTATCTCAAGCTGAAATGCATATGCTATGATCAATCGTCCTTCACACTAGGCATACAAATGATGCGTATGGGTAGGGGTGCACACGGTTCGGTTTCGGTTTTGAAACTGGAACTGAATGGCAAAGGATGTAGATGAATTGGTCCTGCCAGCTGTCGATATGGACCGTTAATGTGAAGGGGGCCACCTTTAGTTCTCATCCCTTTTGGAACCGGATCCGAACCGTGTGCACCCCTACGTATGGGCATATAAATGGGCATGATATCCATTATACTAGACATGTTATTAGTATGTCCTATTAGGCTAAATACACCGGCATGTTATCAGACATATCATGAGATAATCGGCCCTAATTGGCACATCATATACAGAGAATGGAAACCGAGCGGCAGACCCCGGTAGAAATATAGAGGTTTATGTGGTGTGGTCCACGTTAGACTAACATCGGCTCCTCATGTAGCCTGTAAAGCATGGATAAAATACATATACCATGGCGGGGTCCACTGGGAGTGACCCCGATGGACACCCACATGTACAACATGTGTGCCACTAGGCTACTAATCTATTTGAGCACATGGCCCACTGATGATATCCCAAAACAATCAGATTATCAACGACATCACTATAATTACTTTATTAGTATGATCTGCACCGTCTGAACATTGCTGACGTAAATCGACAGCTATAGATCAATGGTTAGTCACTAGGATGTGATCCTATGCTTATGGCCCATCTGAGTCTTGAGATTTCATCATTTCAAGCAAAGTAGATGCCTTAACGGATTTAATACAACCATAGTGTCAACATTACATACATACACTAATTAGAAATATTAAAATTTATTTAATAATTAAATTCAAACCCTTGCAAGCATATTATGCATATTACCTTAGGATTATAGGGATTTTGAATCCAAGGTGCCAAACATAGCCAAGGGATTTCAGAAATTCAAGATTCCCAAGTCCAAGGGATCCCAAATCCAAGGGATTCCATATCCAGGGGATTCCACAAAAAATTAGGTTTCCACTCCCATCATTCTCTGTGGTGCGGCCCATTTAAGATTTGGATCGGCTTGAACCTTGGGCCCATGGCATAACATAGCCTAAAGGAAAGGATAGACAACGTGGATGGCACATAAACATCAAGGTGGGTCCCACGAGTGGATCCCACGTGCTGCCTAAAATGGGCAGCACCACCCTGCCACTATTCCTCTCGGTGCTGTCCACTTGAGATTCGGATCGACCTGATTTTTTTGGGCCCATGGCCTAACTTGATCAGGTAAAATAGATGAATGTAGTGGATAAGATACATACATCATGGGGGGTCCCACGAGTGGGCCCCACTCCATGCCCACGCTTGCCGTCCGCCTGCCCAGGGCGCTAATAGCAGTGGCGTGCAAATTTTCTTATATATATATATATATATATTGTTTGATTTGGTTACACCATCAAAGCGGGCCCCATGAGGATGATCTACTCCGTCCACCGTGTAGGCCAGCTCGAACGGTGTCTTAATAGGCCCTGAGTTGGACTGGTTTGGACGAATAGGGACCCCATGGTGGGCCTTGGAAGATTTCAACAGCAAGGGATTGTTCCCCTCCGTGTGTCCCACTCACAAATCGGATCTGCCTCATTTTTCGGCCCATGGCCTAAAATTATCTAAAGAAACATGTGGACGACGTGGATCAAGGAACACATTAAGGTGGGTCCCATGAGTAGAAACCCACCCCAACCTGCATGCGCCTAATGTCCTTGATGCTGGGGCTTTCTAGCCCCCTTGTTGAAATGAGCTGGAGATTCGGATGGACGACATGGTTGAAACACACATCATGGTGGGGCCCACGAGTGGGAGGCCCCATCCTTCCCTGCGTTCCTTGGGCGTATGGACGCTGGACAGTTCCAGCGTCTCTAACACTGTGAACCTCCAACATCTGGACTCTCATACCTATATATTTTTTTTTTTTGAAAAAGGCATGCAGGTGGGGTCCACGTGGGAAGTCCGATCCGTCTATCAAGCGGACCAACTTGTGGTGAGGCAAGGAGCTTTGTATCAACTTGATTTTGGTCCCCTTTCCACCATCCAAATCTGCATAAACCTATTAACATGTAGGATTGGAAATAAACATCACGGTGGGCCATACAAGATGGTCCATGCTGTGATAGCGTGCGGGCACACTCTCCAACAGCGTGGCCCACTTATGGGCCCGACAACACAATAACTAAAAGAAAATGGGGTAAGAAAAGCAAGGAAAGGATCCACACTATGGAGCCCACCATACACTCCATACATGATCAAGGTGGGTCCACCAAAATGGAAAATCACAAAGAAAGGGAGGGTTTTGATCCTCCCATGCACTCACAACAACAAATGAACGGTTGGATTGGTTTGGATTGACGATCGGATGGTCTACCAAGCTCCTCTCCACTCCTAATCTCCTCTAATCTCTCTTTTCTCTTAGCCTCTTGATCTCTCCTACTTCTCTTTCAGGCTCTCCCTTTTCTCTTAAGCCATCTCCCTTGTCTTTCTTTCTTCTTCTTCTTCTTCTTCTTCTTCTTCTTCTCTCCCTCTCTCTCTCTCTCTCTCTCTCTCAATCTCTCCCTAATTCTCTCTAATCTTTTTCTCTCTTAATCTCTCTCTACTCTTGCTAGCAAAATGTGGTAGAATTTAGAGGGGTTAGGGGATTTGTGGTAGAATTTTTAGGATAAGGAGGGAATTAGAAAATGGAGGGGTAGAATGGGGAGAGAAAGGAGGGATGGCTAGGCATGGGTTGCATGATGGGAGACACGAGTTGCTTTGACTAATGGGGAGAGAGAAATGAATGATTGATGCGTTGATTGATGGATTGATTGATTGGACAACCTTGGGATTTGTGAAAGTGGGGCTCGCATGTGTTGTGTGGCCCACCTCGGACTGTGCCAAAATTGCAACTTCTAATCTAGGAATCGCAATGGAGCATGTTGTGCGGCGTTGGAATCATAGCGCCCGCGCGGTCGATAGGGTAAAAGTCTCGAAGTGTTGCGGTACTAAAATAGGGTTGCGATCAAAACTCGTCGATCTGGTCCGCCAGGAACACGCCGGTGCTGAAGTTGAAGCGTATGAAAGGTCCCAGGAGTTTATGGGTCTTACAACATGTCTCCCCCTTGTAGATTCTTTTTTATAACGCACAGGGATTATGGGGTGGAATTATGGTAATGGAGTGTTTTTGGGAGGTGAGGTAGGAATGGTAGTGATCTTAATTTATTAACATGCCTTTCGAATGTGGGTCTCATGTGCACCAATCATAAGATCCAAAGTGTTCATTGCCTCACGCTAGATGATACGCTTGACCTAAAATTTGTTCCACGGTCTAGAGTTAAGCGATTTAGGAGATATGGATCTTGACTGTTCACTTGACCGAGGGTGCATCTAACAAAGATACTCTTTCGCTCCCACGAGTGAGAGTACATACACGTGTGTGTGTGCAATGCTTGTGGACGCCAACCGGGTGTGATCTAACCGACCAGAGAGTGTCATCTTGATGCTCATGATGTACTTGCTTAGGGAAAAATAATTTGGTAACTCAAAGGTGCATGATGGATGATAAAATCAATGGTCATGATGATGAGCCATGCACATGAATGTCATAGTTTCACATGTCTAAGACAAGGTCTAATCAATGGGTTTTGTAGATTTAAGCAATACAAACATATTAATAGGATTCAAATGCATATTGGTCCACTAGATCATGCTAGAAATTCAATAAATCATGGTTGTCCACACTTTGGCCTAAGATCAAGAGTTATACTTAGGATAAAATTATGGAAATGGTATCATTTTGAATGATAAGGGGAATAAAATAAACGGTCCAAATTAGATGGGTCACGAGCTAAACAAATCAATTTCAATGATCTAAGCGATTCATCCATTCTTTTGGCAACTTTTAACGGGTCAAATGTTAATCTAAGGGTCAATCATTAGTTTAGATGGTCTAGATGGATGATCCATGGTGTGGATTGGTATTTAGATGGACATATCATCATGGATCTAGGTCAAAATGATTAGATGGCCCACCTAAGGGTCATTTTGGTCAACATTTGAAAAAAAATTGTACCCGTAAATTTTATCAAGAGTATTATAGATTGGATGAAGAATGACTGACAAAGTTAGCAGACTGTGCAAATGAAGTAGAAGTAAATGGATAGTTTGGAAAGAAGATTATTGCGAAGGCGTTCTAAGTCCACATAATATAAGTTGTCTAAAGTTAATGAAGATTGCCCAGAGGGAGGTGTAGATATGGTAGAGGAAGTAAGACCTGAGGAATGAGAAACAAAGGCAACAAGAAGACCATTGAATGAAGGCGACTGTCTTGAGCGGTTCAACTTTGCTGGTCAACCATGGAGATCTTAACAAGTCTTCTAAGTATGTTAGGGTTTTCCACAATAGTCACATTTCAACTTGTCCTTCTCATTAGACGCTCTATACTTCTGTTCAAGTCATTTTCCACCTCTAGAGGGACAAAAGGGATTGCAAGGGCTGAGTGGTCATTGTTTGAAGCAATTGGTTGCATGTCCTTCCTGCTTTCCTTACTCTGTACAAAAGAATAAACTTATCCCGATGACAGAAGTTTATCTCTTCCAAAATCTGCACACAGGTCAACTCATATTCAGAATTTAACCTAGAAAAAAAATGAAATATCTAGTTCTGTTCAACTTGTTTTTGATTTCTCCCTATCAGCATTAGTACCCCATTATAATAACTGATAATGATCCAATTTCCAATCCTTTTTTTTTTTTTTTTAAATTATGTTAAATCAATGTCAAATGGTTACAAATCCATTAGTTCTTCATGTTTTGCATGAAAAATCATAGAGTTCGAGCTTTGATTTCGATATCCATTGGTTCTTCATGTTCTCAATGTTTTTTTTTTTTTTTTTTTTTTTTTTTCAAAATTTTCCTTCAACTAGCTATCAATTAAGACTAATTACGAAGTATTTAGGAGTATTTGATTAAATGATCATCGTAAACACTATAATTTTGAAATTTGGGTGTAGGTGGTCCGATTTGGGGAAATTTCAAAATTTCCCAAATTTCTCCCAAATTGCTTGCAATGTTGCACTCCAAACATTAAATCAAGCATGTATGAGGAATTATCTACTGATTTGTTAAATCCTTGTCAATTTTTGGAAATTAAAAATCATTTTTAATTAAAAATTAATAAAAATTTATTAAAAAAATATTTTTTTTTCTTCGAAATTTCCCTTCAATTACCTGTCCATTGAGACTAATTTCGAAGTATTTAGGAGTGTTTGATGAAATGATCATCACATACACTCTAAATATTATGCATTCAATTTGAATATAATTGCATTAGTTCAGCCAAACAACGTATAGCTTAGGACCCTATACGAGGGAAACCTATTATGTGCACTTCTTTTTTGAGATGTTATGATTTAAAAGTGTGTATTAAGGTTTATTTTTTAACAATCCCTGAAGTTTCATTGAAAAAGTCAAATCATTTTTCCAATGTTTCCCAAAAAAGTGCGATAATATATCCCCTGCGATAATGGATATGTATCTGTACCCCAAGGATGCGATACATAATGTGATGCCGATATTTCGAACACTGATTGAGACAACTGTATTCTGTCGTGTTGGGTAAGTTCTGGTAACTTTAGTCAATTCTTTGGTTGTTCATATGAACAAAAAACCTCTACTAATCTGAGGTTGCATGGAATTAAGAAGCCAAGACATCATCATCAATTTTTCTTATTCCCACTTATCATAGGAGGAATCGTCCATTACTGGTTCTCTAACTTGACTATTCACATACCCTAGTGTCTCTCACCCGTAGATATACATCTTGACGGATCGAGACTATTCAATGAAATTCGTGCCATCCAATTTCACAACTGTGATTGCCCCACCAGAGTTGTCGCCATAGAAACCTTGTAGTTATGAAACTTGAGTCCCTGGAAACAGATGAACTCGTGGCATCGAAACTGGAAGTCGACATCTTCCCACAAAATAATCCTTATATATTTACAATGAGTAGGAAAAAATGTTCATCAAAAGATCAAGAGAGCATAACAAAAAAAAAAAAAAAAAAAAAAATCGAATCTGACCAAGAACAGGGTTGTATGATATTCTATTTTCATCATAATTCTTTTAAATCTGATCGAAAAGAAGTGATTTTTTTTCTCTAGAGGAAGCAAATAATTGATGCACCAAACCCACATGGAAAAAATCCCCCAAAAACTCTCATAGAAACACACGAGACAAAAAGATGTCCACAGTTTTACACATTCAAAGCTCGTCGAATTATCTTTCCAATGAGCCTAAGATTGCCCCGATCTGACCTGTAACATGGGAGTTATGACCGTGCTTGTGAGATCGCGTGATGTTGGAAATGAGACCAAATAGTTAGTGAGCGCCATCATGGACTTTGGGCCCTCATTTGAAAGGTCAAATGATGTCCAAATGAGGTTATTCTAGTCCCATTTGAAAGGTAGTTGAATTATCTTTCCAATGAGCCCAAGATCGCCTCGAACCCAATTGAATGCGGGTGTTAATAATTGTTTTGATGGGGTCGTGCAATGCTGGAGATGAACACGAATGTGAGCATGCACACTTGTTCGCGTTCGGTTCCAGTGTCTCACAATCCCACGAAAACGGTCATAACTCCCTCGTTATAGGTCGGATCGGGGCAATCTTGGGCTTGTTGGAAAGATAATTCGATGACCTTTCAAATGGAATTGGAATCATATCATTTAGAAACCATATGACCTTTCAAAAGTGGGCACAAAGTCCATGACGACGTTTGCGAATCATTCGGTCTCATTTCCCACATCACGTTATCATATGAAAATAGTCATAACTCCCTCCTTACTGTTCGGATCGGGGTTCATCTTGTGCTCGTTGCAAAAATGATTCAACGAGCTTTCAAATAAATTTATTTGGACACTGTTTGACCTTTCAAAACTAGGCCCAAAGTCCATGATGGCGTTTGCGTTCGTTTCAAGCATCGTGTGATCCCACAGAAACTATCATATGGACACTGTTCTCGTCCCTCATTACAAGTCGAATTGGGGCTATCTTTGGGCTCACTAGAAAGATAACTTGACGAGATTTCAAATGGGATAGAATCATCTCATTTGGAAACTGTTTGACCTTTCAAAACTAGGCCTAAAGCCTAGCTCGCGAACAGTTCGTGTTTGTTCTTGGTTTTGGGCCTAGTTTTGAATGATCAAATAGTGTCCAAATGAGATGATTCCTATCTCATTTAAAATCTCGTCATATTATATTTGTAGCGAGCCCAAGATCACCCTGATTTGACCTGTAACGAGGGAGATATGACCGTTTTTGTGGGATCACACAATGCTGGAAACGAGATCGAATGGTTTGCGAAGGCTATCATGGACTTTGGGCCCAATTTTGGAAGGTCAAAGGTTGTCTAAATGAGATGATTCTAGCTCCATTTTAAAGGCCGTGAATTATCTTTCCAATGAGCCCAAGAATGGCCTGATCTGACTTGTAATGAGAGAGTTATGGCTATATTCGTGGGATCGCAATGCTTGAAATGAATGCAAACACGAGCGTGTATCGAACATAAATCGTTTGGTCTCGTTTCCAACATCGCCCGATCCCACGAAAACGGTGATACCTCTCTCGTTACTGGTCGGATTGGGGGATCTTAGGATCATTGCAAAGATAATTTGATGAGGCTTCAAATGGTAGTAAAATCATCCCATTTGGACATCATTTGATCTTTCAATACTGAGCCCAAAGTCCATGATGATGTTCACGCTTGTTTTGGGCACCACGTAATCCCATTAAAAGTCGAATCAGGGTGATCTTGGGCTCGTTGGAGAGATTATTTGATGAGATTATTTGGAATCGTCTCATTTGGGCACCATTTGTCCTTTCAAAGATGGGCCAAAAGTGTAGCTCGTGAATAGTTAGCGTTCGCTCTTGGATTTGGTCTCAATTTTGAAAGTTCAAATGGTGTCCAAATAAGATGATTCCAATCCCATTTGAAAGCTTGTCGAATTATCTTTCCAATGATCCCAAGATCGCCCCATTTTGACCTGTGATAAGGGTGATATGACTGTTTTCTTGGAATCGCGTAGTGCTGGAAATTTGATCGAATAGTTCGGGAATGCCATCATGGACTTTGGGCCTACTTTTGAAAGGTCAAATGGCGTCCAAATGAGATGATTCCATTCCCATTTGAAAGGTTGTCAAATTATCTTTCCAGTGAGACCAAGATCTCCCGATTCGACCTGTAATGTGGGTGTTATTAACGTTTTCGTGGGATCGCATGATGGTGGAAATGCGTACGCTTTTGGTACACTTCACTTTGTGTTTGCTTTCTATACACGCATTCACGTTTGCACTCGTTTCCAGCACGCGTGGTCCCACGAAAATGGTCATTACTCCCTCGTTATAGGTTGGGTCGGATTTATCTTGGGCTCATTGGAACGATGATTGAACGAGCTTTCAAATAGGACTCGAATATTCTCATTTGGACATCGTTTAATCGTTCATGGGACCAAATTTGAGAGAGATTGCAAACTATTTGCGAGCTAGACTTTGCCTAGTTTTGAAAGTTAAAATAGTGTCCAAATGAGATGATTCTAGTCCCATTTGAAAGCTAGTTAAATTATCTTTACAACGAGCCCAAGAGCGCCCTGATCCGACGTGTAATGAGGGAGTTATGATCGTTTTCGCGGGTACGCATGATGCTAGAAATGAGACCGGACGGTCGGCGAACACTTATCGTGGACTTTGGGCCCACTTTTGAAAGGTCAAATGGTGTTCAAATGAGACGATTCTGGTCTCATTTGAAAGGTTATTGAATTATCTTTCCAACAAGCCAGAGATCACCTTGATCTGACCTATAATGAGGGAATTATGATCGTTTTCATGGTATTGCGTGATGCAAGAAAGGAGACCAAACAGTTCGCGAATGCCATCATGAACTTTGGGCTCACTTTTGAAAGGTCAAATGGTGTCTAAATGAGATGATTCTAGTACTATTTGAAAGATCGTTGAATTATCTTTCCAACGAGACCAAGATCGCCCTATCCAACTTGTAACAAGGGGGTTAAGAACGTTTTCATGGGATTGCATGATGTTGGAATCGAACGTGAATTCGAGTATGTACCGAGTGTGAACGCGTGCGTGTATCGAATGCAAATGCTAGTGCACTTGTGCTCGGTACATGCTCATGTTTGCGTTCATTTCCAGCATTGATTGGTCCCCCAAAAATGATCGTAATTCCCTCGTTACAAGTCGAATCAGGTTATCTTGGGCTCATTGGAAGGATAATTCTATGATCTTTCAAAAGAGACTGGAATCATTTCATGTAGACATCGTTTGACCTTTCAAAAGTAGGCCCAAAGTCCATAATCGCATTCTTAGACCGTCTGGTCTTGTTTCCAATATCACTCGATTCGACAAAAATGGTCATAACTCCCTCTTTACAAGTCGGATCGGGCTGATCTGTCACTCGTTGGAAAGATAATTTGACGAGCTTTCAAATGACATTGGAATCATCTCATTTGGACATCGATTGACCTTTCAAAACTGGGCGCAAAGTCCAGCTCATGAACAATACATGCTAGCGAATAGTGGAGTCATTTAAGTTGATTCTTTTGAAGAATGAAGAAGAACTCATCTTTTTAAAATGGAGTTGTTGCTCTCTTTTCTTTCCTTATATCCGGTTCTTGGCAAAAGACCCATATAAGAACAATCTTTCGTAGAAAGAAGAACCCATCTTCTAAAAGTGGAGTTTTTGCTCTCTTTTCTTTTCTACTATTCTTTATATATATATATATTATATATATATATATATATATATATATATATATATATATATATATATATATATATATATAGCAAAAAACCCATCTAAGCAGAATATTTTGGAGAAAGAAGAACCCATTTTCTAAAATTTGAATTTTTACAATTTTTTTTTTTTTTTTCCATCTCATATTCTTTTCGAACAAGCTCAAAACCTATTTTTCGAAGGGGAGAGTTTTTTCCAGAAAGAGTAGTTTAAAAGCACGAAAGATTATCGGAGAATAGTCGGAAAACATGATATATCACTGGAGTGTAGTGGTAAAAAAAGAGGTAGTTGGAGAGTTGTGATAGAAAAAAAAGGTCTAGGGGCCATTACGAACTCAAAGTGTGATGCGTGGCATTTTCATCCCAATAAATTTCAAAAAGGTGTTAGGTGTGTGGAAAAGTAAAGGTTTAAGAAGGGTGGCTATTTAGTGGCTCCTACGATACCTGGGGGTATATAGTAAAAAAACTCACATATCAAACCAGTCCTATCCTTCAAAGTTCTTTTCATGTTTAATGTCAAACAATGCAGGGTTTCTTATGCAGTTGCATATGGCCACCATTTATCAATGATTTATATTGATGGTTGCCGTTTGGTAGCTCAAAAAGTTGTTCCTTTGTTTGTCTACAATAGCATTGGTGTAAATGCCAATAAGAACAAAAACAAGGATGTGCTCTTAATAAAAGGTGTTTTACACCTATTCTGATTGTGGTATGTTGTGAACTTCCTGGTTGTGATACACGTGCCACATGTTGCAGGTGCCACCTGTGCCAATGTGCCATTGTCCACCTTCAAGTGGCCCACAGGCCTCATTCAACCGTCAAGGGCCCCACATGTGACGTTTGCAAAATTTCCCACTTGCACATGCCCCACATGTGCTATATGTGCCACCATACTTCTTTGAGGGTCCCATATTTGCCACATCACATGTGTCAATATTAATCTTCAAAAAATCCACATGTACAATATGTGCCAAGTTGACAATTTGCACACGTGCCATATTTGACACATGATTGTTTCCTATTCTGGGACCTGAGAGACAAAATATAGGACAGTACAATAGCCTATCCAAGATAGATATCTCTAGACAGGCCCGTTCAGAAGAGACATGTCTTGAATAACCTATCCAAGTAACACTTCATTTGCTACTAAATAGGCCCTATTTCTTTTCCCAGTTCCAAATTGTAAAATTCTGCTTACAGATGCAAGTTAAAGCTTGTATGTGCGTATGTGCTTGGATATTTGCTTCTTCTTTTAGAAATCATTTCCTTTCTTCTTTCCTTCAGTTCTCAAAAGTTCACATTACCATTAATTGTGTTGCTGCAGATTTTTGAAGGCAAGGAGGTTTGATATTGGAAAAGCAATCCACATGTGGGTGGAAATGCTCCAGTGGAGAAATGAGTGTGGGGTTGATTCTATTCTACAGGTAGGCAATGGTCATAATCATTCATGTTTCTTCTGCTCCTTTTGACAACATTGGTCTACATTTTCACTCTTTACTGAAATCTATAATTATCTTATGCATTCTTGAAGCATCTGAGAGCAATATTTATTGAATTGATGGGAAGTTCCCGGATTCAACTGCTCCCGCGTTTCATTTTGCAGCTTATAATTCATAGTTGTCTTGTGTTCTAAACCTTAATTTCTTGCTATGTTGTATAGTCAGTTTGGGCTTGGCATCACTGTTTGTTGGTTGCCTCTATTGAACTTTCTTTGATAGAGCCAGATTAGACAATCTTCTTTGCATTTGTTGCTTTTTTATTTTTATTTTTTTAGCTCACCATGATGAAGTTTATAACTTTCCTTTTCCGTTCTAGACCATACATTGGTTAGGCACAATAGGAATAATTTCACCCTTACAGCAATTAAGTTTTCATTGGAGACATTGATGAGCGAGGATTGATGAAATTGGAAAGAAGGGAAACGATAAGCACACCATGGATGAGAATAGGAAAAGTCCTAAAGAGAGGAATCAAAGAAAGTAGGTCTGAGAAAATGTGCAGGGAAGAAAGAATGTTTTCCCACTCCTTTTCTTTTCCAATCTAAGCAACATGGGAAGTTTTTTCTCCTTGTAGATTTGTCCATGATGGTATTTGGGGGCTGTCAAATTTGTGGAAGTGTTTTGTAGTTTGTTCGTCTTAAAGATTTCGTGAAGGAAGACTGGAGGGTTTTCTTCTTTTTTATTTTTTCTTATGTTATTAGTACTATTTACTGTTGTTCTTTTTGTGCACTTTCACAAAAGGGGTTTCCCCTTTATTTGTGAATGTACATGATTGGATGGGAGATAGGGAGCGTAAGATTTTTAGGATCATGTAGATCAAGCTAGGGACACATTTATGAAGGTATGTGTTAATTAAGGTAAGGTTAAGATTTTAGAGCCTTTTGAGTTTATGACAAGTAGAGGACGGGGTTTATGTTGTGGAATTTCAGGGTTTCTAAGATGGACAAAGAAAAGAAAAATGATGGATTGGGGAAGAGAATGGAATTTGAAAACAAGACCCAAAGTATATTTTTGAAAAGAGAAAGAAGATATAAGAAAATGAACCTATAGAGAAAAGGAGAGAGGCTTCATAACAAAAAGAGGCTTTAGAGATCTTTTGCATAGTCTTCTTTTGATCTCATGAAAGAAATTGAGACCCTTGAAGTCTTCTTTTGATCTCATGAAAGAAATTGAAACCCTTGAATCTTGATGTGTTTGTTGATGAAGAAGAGAAGATGAGAAGAGTATGAAAAAACTGATATAGAGGAGAATAATCCACATTAAGGAGCTTTTTTCGTAGACCCATATAATGTTAAGTTACAAATAAAGGTAGTTAGCGTAAAGTAGAGTAGTCCAGTACAAAGTGAAGCAAATCTACAAAGGGTTTGAGTGCAGGAGTGGGGAAGTGTCTGGTTCAAAGTGTTAGCATCTATAAATAGCTAATTAGAAAGGGAGCATCAGTCCAAAATAGGATTCGTAGTGGGAGTGGCACTTGGGTATAAGTTCCGTACAACTAATTAAGGTTGTATGAGTATATTCAATATTGTTTAAGTGGCAAAGAGAGAAATTACCATGATGCTCCTGACTTGTACATGTGGGCATAGAATAACACCACCAACATAAACCTAGTAAATTACTATTGAACATGTCTATGGGAATAGTGTGTTAAACAAACAAAGAAATTGAGAAACAATAATGATGGGCTTTGGCATTCTTACTCAATTAGAGCTCCCAGGTGCCCGAACGACTACATTGTTTGCATACTCTTCCAACCTTGATTGCCTTCTTGAGCCCCTTTGTCACGCCCCAAACTTGGGGACCGGGCTCACAAAATTCCCAACCACCGAATTCGGTGCCGACAACCTCCATAGTACCCCATTCTCGGCTTCCAGCTCTCATACGCCAGGTTCTAATCCTGGGATCCTAGAAGGAAGATTTACAGGGTGTGTTTTTTTTTTTTTTTTTTTTTTTGTAAAGGAGTATAACCACTAGTGTATCCCTATAACAAAACATCATCACCACATATCCACTAATATAATCTTTGAGTACAGTGCTGAAAGGGAAATTAATACATGATACTTCAAAAGATTAGGCACATGCTCTTGCCTCAATGCTGCTATGGTCTAACATAACTTGCATGTAACGAACGTGCACAAGCTTACTACGAAGTTTAAAGAGTGCGCGCGTGTGCGCAATGCATGTGCCAAGTATACAAATGTCAGAGTAAGCGGAAAAGATGAAGGGCTAAACTAGCAAGTCCATAATGATGTTAACCATACCAAGGCTATGCAATGCAAGGCCTATGTGGCCGAATGTCATATGCTAGAGATGCAACACAAACTTGTTGATCCTCAACTAGTCTACATATTAGAACAGTTCGTCACTGGAAACATCACTGGGGTCTAGTACACTCCAACACTAGCTGCCGCCCATGACGCACATGACCAAGTGAGTGAAAAAGACCTCACTATCCGCCTTGTCAGTGGTATGCTAATGCATACCCGGCTCGTTGATAGTGGTCAGAGTCAACCTAGCTTATAACCCCCTACCCTAGGGCGGATAAGGTCACACCCCTTTTCAGCCGACCACGACACAGTGGGAGATGCGGCCTTGTGGTATTTGGCACTTGGGCGCTAATGTTATCCACTCAGTCTCAACGTTGAAGCATCCTACTGGTACCACAAGGGTTTATGGACTTTCACCCATGGACATCCTAAGCGCCCAAGTGCTAGAACAAATATTTCTAGTATCTAATCCGGCCATCCATGATATGCCTGTGGAGGCCACAACCCTAACATCACTAGGGTGTAAAAGTGATCGTGACATACATGCAAAATGCATGAGTCATATTATCCAAGTCATTCACCAAACTTGCGCGCACCGCGCGATCATGCGGGGCAATCCAACTCATATGGGGTCCCTTAAGTATCTCAAGCTAAAAGGCGTGTGCTATGATCAATCGTCATTCATAACAAGCATACAAATGATGCGTATGGGCATATAAATAGGCATGATATCAATTATACTAGACATGTTATCAGTGTGTCCTATCAGGTTAAATAAACCAACATGTTATTAAACATATCATGAGATAATTGGCCTTAATTGGCACATCATATATAGAAAGTGGGAACCGAACCACAGACCCCACTAGAAATATAGATGTCTATGTGGTGTGGCCCATACTAGATTAACATCGGCTCCTTATGTAGCCTATAAGGCATGGGTAAAATACATACACCAAGGCAGGGTCCACTAGGAGTGACCTGGATGGACACCCACATGTGCAACATATCCCACTAGGCTACCAATCTATTTAGGTACATGGCCTACTGATGATATCCCAAAACAATCAGATTATCAACGACATCTCTATAATTGCTTTATTAGGATGATCTGCATTGCCTGAACATTTCTGACATAAATCGACGGTTATAGATCAATGGTTAGTCACTAGGATGTGATCTTATGCTTATGGCCATTTGAGTCTTGGGATTTCATCATTTCAGCCAAGGTATATGCTTCAATAGATTTAATATAACCATGGTGTTAACATTACACATACCCACTAATTAGGGATTTAAATCGATTTAATTTCAAACCTTTACAAGTATATTATGCATATCACTTTAGGATTCTAGGGATTTTGAATCTAGTATGCCAAACGTAACCAAAATCTAATGGATCCCGAATCCAGGGATTTCCAAGTCCAAGGGATATCAAAACTAGGGATTCTCAAGTCCAAGGGATATCAAAACTAGGGATTCTCAAGTCCAAGGGATCCCAAGTCCAAGAGGTTTCTTCCCCCACAGTTCCCCGTGGTGTGGCCCACCTAAGATTTGGATTGGCCTAAACTTTGGGTCCTTGACCCAACATAATTTGAAGAAAATGATGAACGGCGTAGATGGCACATAAACATCAAGGTGGGTCCCACGAGTGGGGCCTAAGTACTGCCAAAATGGGCAACCCTCCCTGCCCATTGATTCCATTGGTGCAGTCCACCTAAGATTTAGATCACCCTCATTTTTGGGACTATGGCCTAACACGATCTATAAAAACGGATGAACGGCATGGATGAAACATATACACCATGGATGGTCCCACGAGTGGGCCCCTCTCCACGCCCGTGGTTGGGTGTCCGCCCACCCATTAGGCGCTGGTGGCATATATATATATTTGTTTTGTTCATTTTGGTCACACCATTAAATAGGGCTCCACTTGGATAATCTACTCTGTTCATTGTGTAGGCCAGCTCGAGCGGGCCCAATGAGCTCTGATTTGGATGAACAAGGACTCCATAGTGGGCCTTGGAAGATTTTAATAGTAAAAGTTTGTTTCCCTCGGTGCGGCCCACATGTGACTCAAATCTGCCTCATTTTTCGGCCCATGGTCTAAAATGACCTGGAGAAGTCGATGGTCAGCTTAGATTAAATATATACATCAATATGGGTCCCACTTGTGAGACCCATGCTTGGCCAGGATGGGTTAATGCCCAACATGCATGGCTACTTTTTGTATTATTATATATGTATTTTTTTTTATTTTTTTTTGATACACTGTTAAGGTGGGCCTCATGTGGATGATATACTTTGTCCACCGTCTTGGCTAGCTCGAACAGAGCCCAATAGGCCCTGACTTGGGATGGTTTGGATGATTAAGGAGCCCACGGCAGACCTTGGAAGGTTTCAACAGCGGGACTTTATTTCGCTTAGTGCGGTCCACTCAAGATTCGGATCCGCGTAATTTTTTGTTCTACGACTTAAAATAATCTGGAGAAATTGGTGGACGATGTGGATTAAATATATACATTAAGGTAGGTCCCGTGAGTGGGGCATCTATGTAACGCCCAGGGCTTTCCCCTTTCTAGTGCTGGACAGCGTGCGGGCACTATATCTGTTGTTGTCCAGCGAGCCTTCTCTCTCTCTCTCTCTCTCTCTCTCTCTCTCTCTCTCTCTCCCCCCCCCCCCCCTCGCTTTTTTGTTTTTACATTCGAGTGGGGTTCACGTGTAGACAGTTCACTCCATCCATCTATTTGGCTGTCATATGGTGGGCCTGGAGAGCTTTGGATCAAGGTGATCTTTGCATTTTTCCTCCATTTAGATTTAAGCGATCTGATCAATATGTTGAATGGCAAATAAATATCACGTTAGGCCACACAAGGTGGTCCAGGCTGTCATAGCACACTTGTGGGCCCCATAATAGTTCATAATCATTAAAGAAAGAAAGAGAATGGAGGAAGGAGAGGAAGGAAGAGATCAACCATTGGATGGGTCCCCACCGCTATGGGGCCCTCCACACAATTCTCACATACTCCAAGCGGGCCCCACCCTGGTAGGCCCATGAAAAATGAAAGAAAATAAGGAAAGATGGAGAGTTTGTCCTCCCTTGCACTCATAATGATGGATGAACGGTCGGATTGGGCTGGATCGTTGATCGGACGGCTCAGATGGTGAAGCTCCTCCCCTAAACTCCTTTAACCTTCCCTCAAGCTTTAATCTCTCTTAACCCCTTTCTTAAAACACTTCTTTCCCTCAAGCACTCTCTCTTCTCTCTAATCTCTCTCTAATATTTTTTCTCTCTCTAATCTCTTTTCTCTCTCTAATATCTTTTCTCTCACTCTCATTTGCTAGGAAATTGTGGATAAACGAGAGGGGTTTGGGAGCTTTTGTGGTAGAACTTTTTGGGTAGATGGAGAATTATGAAAAGAGAGGGGGGTAAAATGGGGAGAAAAAGAAGGAAAGAATGATGGGTAAGCATGGGTTGTATGGCAAGGCATGGGCTTGTTTGACTAATGGGGAGAGAGAGTGACATGGGTGATGGATGGGTTGATTGATTGATGGATTGATCGATTTGACAACATTGAGATTTGTGCAAGTGTGGCCCGTGCTACGTGTTTATTGCACGGTCCACTTTGGATTACACCAAAAACTATAACTTCTAATCTGGGTATCGCAATAGGGTGTGCCGCGCGGCGTTAGAATCGTGACGCCTGCTAGGGTACAAGTCTCAGAGTGTTGCAGTACTCAAATACGGTCGTGAGATTTTTGTTGAGAATGTGCAGACACTGAAAATGAAGCGTACAGTCAGCCTCATAGGTTATGGGTCTTACACCCTTTGTATAGGTAGGAGTGACATTCAACATTCCCACAAATACCTAATGCGAGGCAAAACTCTTAAGGTAATACCATGAGGCATGATGTCAAAAGAGAGAGCTTTATTTAGGGTGTAATGATATAAGATGTAATGTGGTGTATGATGTAAGATGCATGCTCTGCAAATGAGCTTAAACTGATAAAGGGATCACTTAACCTTTGGGGTGTCGTGTCCACAACATGGATTGCAATAAGCTCACCACTTGGGCGAGTAACATTGGGTTGGGCCCGGAGGATAAGTGATCACTTAGTGGATATACTAGTGAGTTACACTTAAATGGCCTTTCTTATTATTGGCTTATGAGATTTGGCTTAGTCTCAAGTTTAGGTAACGTCATGTTGGCCTCGGGGTGCATTACAAGATTGCGTGTAAGACTGTGTCAGCACAGTAGACAAGGAACTCAGGGTTGTAAGACTGTCAGGCTGGCTAGGCTCTGTGCCATACGATGGGGAGTCTAGGCTTGTGGCCTTAGTTTATAGCTTTCTTGAGATTTTAGCCTTTCTCGGTATGTTGTACAAGTAGACATATAAGTGATAGAGATGAGTGTATTGAGTGATCACCGACTTCAAAGGGTCTGTGTGCTACCTGCCGAGTAACGAGCATATAACAACCAATTGGTGATACGAGAGGCCTCTCCATCTTGAGGCTGGGGCCAAATGATCTCATCTTTATTCAACTTTAAGCTATAGATGATGGACGAGATGCATGCTTGACAATATATGATGTTGGCTTGAATAACCATTAAGTGATGAATATCATTTAAATAGTCTGGTGGAAATCCCAAGCGGAGGTGGCCAAAATGCCTTGGAGCACTGAATCTTGTTGCCAAATGCTTCATATGATAGAGTGTTGTCTTGCGAGGCATGTGGCTTGGAGAATGTGGACGAACGCAAAGGGTATTACATCCCTTAGGAATGTAACGGGTGCTCCGGGTATGTCATCGGGACCCTAGAAGACTAGAATCCGATGTACACAACGGATTTGGGATGTTGCTAGGAGGTTCTGGCACACTTGTGGTGGTGCTTGCCGCACTCCCAATGAGAGTCAATTCACTTTAGACTGTACTCGCATAATCTTCGTAAATTACCCATTACCTTGTCCAATATCGGATTCATGCATTCTTTGGCTCGTAGGAAAGAGATTTGCTAAGCATTCCAACACACTTTGAATCACCTCGAATGGAGGTCATTTGGCTTGTCAAATGTTAATGAGAAGTCACTGGTAGTGTACTTGGTGCACCCTGCATCGTTAAGGTTTGCACACTTCAATGGAAGGCTTGTATTTCCCTCAATTCGCATCGGAATGAGGTGAATTCAAGCTCGTTTAGAAGATAATTTGATTTGCTACCAAATAGATATGGGCTACTAGACCTTAATTCTCCAAGTATCACAGTGCGCCATGCCATCTTATTAGGCTATGGTGCATTGAGTATGTAGGCAACACCACGTAGTTGTGGTAGTACCTCTATGACTACCTCATTTCGAGTCGAATTGAGATGATTCAAGGTTTGTTGGAAATGGAATTTCCTAAGCTTTCCAACAAGCTAAGATTTGCCCAAATCAGAGTCCATTTGCTCTATCAAACCTCGAGTTGAAGTGAAGGTATTGGAGCTGGTCAATACAACACAACATTGATGCATGCAATTGTTGACATGGATTATCGGATTGTAATAATACCAGGGAGATTTCTATTAAGAGCATTCATCAAGCATGCATTGTTAAAGAGTCATTTTATTGATATGGGTTCAAAGATACATCCCGGTCGTGGTCTAGCACAAGCCCTTAATTACATTCCATATGGAAACACCATTGATTCTAAGGCAAAGCTCAGTGAACTACAAGAATAAATAAACAAGTGCAGGGTACTTAGCATGAATAGTCTATTCATAATGGGTCAATGAGTTTGTATTAGATGGAGTCATATAATTAAGGAGCGGACCTTGAGGGCATTGGCATATGCGAAGATGTGGCCCTTGAGAACATGCCTAATTTAGTCTTTGACTCGCCTGATGCAGGCTACTAGACCAATAAAGAAGAAAGCCAAATCACAATCCAAAATACACAGAGATTTTCGTAGATTTCGCCTAATTAACGATATGCCTACTCCATGGGAGAACAATTAAGAGCTTTCATTGAAATAATGTAATCCAAGAGTACAAGTATTGTTTGTTTGGGTATAAAAGAAAGCAAAGTAATGCATGCAATGCATATGATCCTTTGTTTAGTGTCCAAATTACTAGTCGGGGCATGCCTAGATGGTGAACACTGGGTCTCTCGAGGGCATATGAGAGTCGGACTATCATCCAAGTGAGTAGTAGGGTGCACTCCTACGGCTTCCCCTTATGACCAGCTAGTACTAGGTGTCAAATGCATTGTTGAACTCAGTTTGGCATAGGGTAATATGAAGATGAGAGTGAAGAGGATCGGTGTGTGGCACTGTTCGAGTATGAGATAGGTAGCTTGGGCTATGCTAGGTATGAGATAGGCAGCTAGCACTGTGTTGTGCGCGAGACAGGGAGCTCAAGGCCGTCTCTAGGCTGGTAGGGAGCATGTAGCTGTCTGTATAGGCGAGTAGCTTGTAGTTGTGTTTGTGCATAAGGTTGTGTTTATGAAATATGATAACGAGGTTAGTGCGTGGCACTGTTTATGCATGTAGTTCAACCAACATTGGATAACACAAGAGTGAGTGTAGGCGAGAGCAGCATTGACGATGCTTGCTCAGATAGGCGAGCCTGGATTTGTGCTTCATCGGGAGATGGGTGGCGGGTGCCGTCCCGGTGGCACTCGGGGTTGTCGCCCTAACCCACTGGCCTATATGACTGAGCGGGCATCTCTCCTTACCTATTTACAAGCATGCGTGGAGAGGGAGAGAGACAGTTGAAGGTCCTCAGAGAGGCTTTATCAACCAATCAAATGAAGATCCTTAAGGGCTTTTTATAGAAGTGGAAGCAGCTGACTTGGTGTGCTGGCAATGTGGAGTTGTTGTGGGTTAGTGACTGAGCGTCTGTTGGGCGTCGGCGTGGCTGAGCGCTCACCGGGATGTTGTTGGGGCATTGCCAGAATGCCATCGCGGTGCTGCCAGGACCCTACTGGGGTGCTGTTAGGACAGTACCTGTGCTCCATCAGGACGTTGTTGGGGTGCCGTCGGGACGTCGCTATTGTGAGCCTGTAGTGATGCTAGACGTGCATGGCAAGAGGCAATTTGTGTGTCAACAACAGTGCATAGGGTAGCACAGGTAGTGGTGTGCGTCGATCCTCATAAGGGAGTGCACTAGGCCATAACTGCTTGTGCCACCCTCCATGTTGTGTGCGCAAACCCCATGGGGCGTGCGCTAACTATGTGGCAGAGTGTGCTAACCCCGTGGTGTGTGTGTTGTGTGGATAGTAGTGTGCATTGACTCCACCACTTAGTCTCTTTGAAGTGCTTTGTAGTCAAAGTACTTAGTTTATTTTGTGGCTTAGTCTCTGTTGGTTTTGTTTAGAGCCTTGGTATGCCGACAATGAAGGCAATGAGGCAGCAGCTCCCCTTGAAATGTGGGGCGTGCCGGTTCCTAAGGGACCAGAGCTAAATGCTTAGGGTGCATGCAAGAAGCTGTGAAGCAGGTGTGCTGGACCCTGGTATGTCTAGTGTTGGCAGCAAAGAGTAGGGCACTATGCACCAACCGCCAAGTGAGTACGCCAGCCTCATAGGGGGCGTGTGCCGACCACCTAAGTCCATGCACTGATTAGATGGGTGCGTGCGTTGATCTAGTCGCTCCATGCCCCGATCACACTACTTTGTGTGTGGACTCGATCACTGTGTTCCTTGACTTGAACTCGGAACTCGCGAAATAACCTCAGAACTTACTTTTTTTGGCAAGTCGGGGAGAGCAAAAGTTCTGATTTTTTGACATTCTTTGACTATTCATAGCCATTTCTAGCGTGAACGGGCAATACTTGGTGGAGCTTGATTGGCCCATGCAGTTGCAAGCGAAAGTTGTCTCGCACTGAATGGATTCAAGCGACAGCTGTACCCTCCCCAACACACACAAACACACAAAAAAGAAAAAAAAAGAAAAAAAAAAAAAAAAGAAGAAAGAAGAAAAAAAAACCATAGAATGGAATGGTGATGGCCAAGGCACAGTGAAGCAATGAGGAAAACGGTGTCAAGTTGGTGGTGGACAATAGCTCCCACTTGGATAGCAATCCACCATGAAGATAGGGTTCAAAAACGACGACAGCCATGTTAACAACACAATGGGCTTCTAACTAGTGGGAGTTGCTTGACGGTTGATTGGGATGAGGGCGGAGGTTGTAACAAAGTGGAAGGCAAAAGCGAGAATGACTAAGAGGCAACCGTTGCAAAAAACACCGTATTTGTTGTGTTCTCAAGCATCACCAAGAGCTCATCAAAGCCCTCACCCCCAATTTCAACAACACCAATAGCAACACTGGTAGGCAAATCAACAAGGTCTATCCTGCTTGGATTCCATGTTAAACAAACAAAACATAAAAAAATAAAAGAAATTTATATTATAGGGACAGGTTACTCTTACTCGATTAGAGCTACTACTATATTGTTTACTCTCATAATGGGTTCCCTGACTTGAGCCCCTTTATATCGATAGGAGTGACAACCAACATTCCTGAAAAAAACCTGATGTGGTAAAAAACTCTCAAGCCAATACCATAAAACACAACTCAGAAGAAGTGAGTTTGTAATCTCACAACATGGACTTTCAATGGAGCTTGCTAAGCTCACACTGGAGTCCAAGGCAGCTCATGCACGTGTCCCAGCATGGTGTACAGGTGCAATATCCAAGCCGTCCATCAGGCAGGTTTAACTGTGTAGATTTTCTCTCATGAAAAAAAAAAAAACTGGTCCATTCAGCATGTTGGCCATGATTTTAGAAGTAGTTGAACAGGCAAAAGAAACTTTAGCCAAGTCTTTTTAGCGTATATTTGTTTCATAAACTGTAGCCCACCTGATAATGGACTGACCTGATTATTGGGCAAGAGCATCTACATAGTGGTACCACTCTAGCGAATGAATTGGATCTGATACCAATTTGCCACTGTCATGTGTGGCATGTACATAAGCTGCATCGTACATGTGTCCGGGCTTAGCAAAGCTGTTTTAAAAGTGTTTATACTATTCTTCGATTGTGCCCCTATGGTTGTAAATAGGCTGGGCCCAGGTTGGCTTAGGTCCAGAATTTGAACTGATTGGCTGGGTCCGATCTGCTAGGACTATTCTGAAATCAAACGCAAGCTCTATTAAAACATTGTTTTTTCTTGAACCAGGCTTGACCCATTTGCTGCCCAATTATGCCCTTACAGCTCATAGAAAAAGGTGACAATCATGTAATGGTCTTGACTAAACACTTAATGGGACAATTAGGAATTTATTCATGCTTCCTAGTTTAGTGCCTGCATGGTGCAGAGATGCCTTTGAATAGCTATGAGTTTGACTTTGTCCAGTTTCTATTTAATGTATCAATTTTTTGGTACTCTTTATACCTGCATTATAGACACATATAAAATAAAACACTAGAAGCTCAAAATGTTCCTAATAATGAAGGTTACTCTGAGATTTATCATTGAGAGCTTTGCTAAGCCCACGCATGTACAAATTAGCTCATGTACACGCCACATGTGCTAGCGTGATGCATTGGTGTGAGTGAATCCATTCATCAAAGGGTTACCACTTACCACTATATAGATGTTCTCACTCAAGAATTAGGTCGGTCCACTTGTCAGGTTCGCCAGAGTTTAGAAAAATAGCTCTACAGCTCAAAAAACTTGATTGAAGATTTATTCCCCATCTAACTGTTTCTAACATTATGACCTGCCTGCGGAGTGGATCAGATTTATTGTTGGGTGAGACCATCTGTATAGTCAGGCCCACCTTTGCACCCATCGGCCACGCTGGCACTTGTGGTGGCGTGTAGATATTATTCCTTGTAAATGCACGTGCACTTAGCAAAGCTCTGTCATGAAATGCTGAATATATTTCAACCTAGTTTTGAAGCAAAAATCATAACAGTAAATTAGATTTCAGGACACAGTCATGAGAAACTGTCCTGTATTGCTCTTTTGAGTACTCTATTCATCATTCATACAGTGTTCTGCACATTGTAACAGATGCCGTAACAAAACTGAACTGTGTTTAGGACTTCATGTTTGATGAATTGGAAGAAGTTCTGCATTATTATCCACATGGTTATCATGGAGTGGACAAGGGGGGAAGACCTGTTTATATTGAGAGACTTGGAAAAGCTGAACCACATAAGCTATTGAATATTACTACAACAGATCGATATTTGAAATATCATATCCAGGAATTTGAGAAGGCATTCGGTGAGAAGTTTCCAGCATGTTCCATTGCAGCTAAGAAGCACATTGATTCCTCTACAACTATATTGGATGTGCATGGTGTGGTATGGTGCTACAGTTCCATCTTACTTCAATTAAGAACCACTATTTCAATGTTGCACAACTTTCTGCTTCTCATGATTTTGGCTGATTATGCAGAGTTTGATGAGTTTTGGCAAGGTTGCACATGATCTTCTAATTCGCATCCACAAAATTGATAGTAACAACTACCCTGAGGTATTTGACCCATAAATCCTTGAGCAACATTAAGTAAACTTCCAAAGAAAAGGAAAAAAATCACCCTTGTCTGTTACTGATACCTTCTTATTTCATGCAGACATTACATCAGATGTTGATTGTTAATGCTGGTAACAGTTTCAAATTGATATGGAACACTGTAAAAGGTTTTCTTGATCCGAGAACTACAGCAAAGATACATGTAAAAGGAATTTGTGGTACTTCTATCCCTTTGGTTTTTGCAAATTTTATGTAACTGACCAAAAACACTTTTCCATTGATTTTTTGAAATTACAGGTTTTAGGAAACAAATTCCAGAATAAGCTGCTCGAAATTGTAGATTCTAGGTCTAGGCTTCATTTTTGTATATTGTTGCATTGCCTTTAATTCTGGTCACTATGGAGATGTTATCAATTTCTGGTGCTAGGATTAATTTTGTTCTTTTCTCTTTTTCAACAGCCAACTGCCTGATTTTCTAGGTGGCTCATGCACTTGCTCAGATGAGGGAGGGTGTCTTAGATCTAATAAGGGACCATGGAATGATCCAGAAATAATGAAGGTATGATTCTTTTCTTTTTTTTTTTTTTAATGGGTGCAGATGATCTTTAAACAAATGCTTGTAACATTCCCAGGTTTTTTGTCTGAGAACATTTACATCTGATAGATTGACCTTCATTTGCAGCTTGTACACACTGGACAATCAATGTGTTCAAGGAAAATTACTTGTGTAGATGGAGAAGGAAAAAGGCATTTCCAAGTTAAGTTACATATCTCCAAGGTGACGTGCAGATCATAAGCTAGGAGTTTTGTTGTGAGCTGTTAGTGAACCTATAGCTATATGCAATATTTTAAATATCAATGATATCGGCTGATATATCCCACGATATATCTTGTATCCTACCTGTGTGTTACGGAATGCACATGTAGTGCCGATATATCCCCACATGTTCGATCCGATGGGCGTTTTCAATTTTCGATCCACCCCCCCCCCCCCCCCCCCCCCCTTTTGAAATTATGTTAAATTAGTGTCAAATGATTATAAATCCATTGGTTCTTGATTTTTACATGAAAGATCATGGAGTTAGAGCTTTGATTTCGATATCCATTGGTTCTTCATGTTCTCCACTTTTTTGCTTTTTCGAAATTTTCTTTCAACCAGTTGTCAATTGAGACTAATTTTGAAATATTTAGGATAGGAGTATTTGATGAAATGATCATCACATACATTCTAATTTTGAAATTTGAGTGTAGGTGGTTAGATTTTGGGAAAATTGGAGAAAATTCAAATTTTCTCCAATTTCTCCCAAATTACTTGCAATTTTGCACTCCAAACATGAAATCAAGCATGTATGAGGCTTGATCTACTGATTCGTCAAGTCCTCGTCAATTTTTGAAAAAATGAACTCACTTTTAAATTAAAAATTAATAAAAAATTATTTAAAAAAATATATATTTTTGAAATTTCCGTTCAACCAGCTGTTAATTGAGACTAATTTCGAAGTATTTAGGATTGTTTGATAAAATGATCATCACGTACACTCTAAATGTTATGCATTCAATTTGAATATAGGTGCGTTAGTTTAGTTAGACAACGCATAGCTTAGGACCTTATACAAAGGAAACCTATTATGTGCACTTCTTTTTTAAGATGTTATGATTTGAAAGTGTATATTAAGGTCTTCTCTAACAATCCTTGAAGTTTCATTGAAAAATTCAACCATTTCCCCCATGTTTCCCATGTTTCTCAAAAAGCACGATAAAGTATCTGATACATTTGATATATCCCATGTGATAACCGATACGTATCTGTATCCCAAGGATGCGATACATAACACGATATCGATATTTCAAACATTGGCTATATGTGGGGTTTTGATCTATAATTTATTTAATATTGCAGGGTGTAGCAAGCAAAATGTCTATAATTAAGTCAAAATCGGATGTTGTGGGGGTTAGCTCTCCTAGTGGGTCAAGGACATGTGGTTTCACCCAGATGAATTCACTTCAGAAAGTAAGTTTCACATCTTTCATTTTACTACATGTGAAAAATGTCATTTGCCGTATTTCATATATTGTGGTGGTCCATTGTCTCTAGTTTTAAAATCTATTCTAAAATGATTTTGTTGCTGCAAATATGTACACTTCAAATGGGAGGTTCATCATCATCATCATCATAGCCTTGCCCCCATCTGTATAGATTAGCTTCACAAATCATATTTCTCCTATTATTCTAATGCAGGTTGTATGGGAAAGAAAATAAGAAGAGGAGAACAACTTTTGCACACTTCATGATTCAAAGGGTTGATTTTATAGGGTTTTCTCCCTCTGCAAGAGAATACTCTCCTAGAACACCCTTTTTTGTTCCAATCTTCATTGCTATAAGATGTGCACACACACACACACACACATAAAGACTCGGTTATTCTAAATTAAGAAAAATACTACACATGTGGACCTAAATTTCTCCATTCCCTTTATTCTCTTATTCTTATCTCCAACTTATCCTATTAAGATCTCCCAAGATATTAATATATCTTATTAAAGATCCCCCAATATATTAATATATCCTATTAAAGATATTCTAAGACAAATCACTCAAAACAGAAAGCCAATAATGATTTAACATCCATTTAAAGATCCTTTAAAATCTTTACTAAATAAAGATCTCGGAGAATTAAGCTAGACTCACACAAAGGATACCCCATCTTTCAAAATCTCTAAGTACAGCTCAACACATGGGACCCTAGATGGGTTTTAGGATCATCAAATTGGGATTTTTGGGTCCACATCTTCATTCCATGCTTCTTGCGCTTGCATTTTTCCCCTGTTGGAAGGAACTCGCCATCAACTTGATAGCTAGTAGCAGGATCGATCCGCCTTTATAACATGTCTTCCTTTTTAGCAGTAATTGATGTTGAAGGCCTACGGGATGGATCAACACTACTTGTATCGAATGGCACTGTAGATCACACCACCTCTTTTTTCGTCTTTTGTAGTAATGGAGTTGTGAGTCTATCAATTCCTTACTAACATGGTGTTGCCTATATCATTATTGGACTCCTAGATCACACCACCTCTTTCCTTGGATCATGCAAGGAGGAGAAAAAAATGGGGAAGAATGAGTGAGATGTGTGAATATTTCCTCCTGTGCAGGGAGTGTCCCTTTGATAAATGGTTTGGGTGGCTCGAAGTGTGGCTCCTCTCTCTCTCTCTCTCTCTCTCTCTCTCTATCTCTCTATCCTCCTCCTCCTTTCTCTTTTTCTCTCTTTTCCAAGCTTGGGTGTGTGAAGGGCTAGCAATGGGGGAGTTGGCCTTGCTTATATGGAGAGAGGGATTGGAGGTAAGGTGTGATGAGGTAAGAGAGAGGGGAGGGATGAGAGGTAAGGTGTGATGAGGTAAGAGAGGGGAGGGATGGAGAGCATGGGAGAGGGATGGGAGTGGAGAGGAGATAGCATGGAAGAGGAGAGGGGGGCCATGGGGTAGATAGGAGTGGTTGAGGGTGTGAGGGGTGTCGGCCTTGCTTGGTCAATGTAAAGGTCAAGGTCAAGGGGTGAGGTGTAAAAGGGGGTGATGTAAAGGTATATGTGGCATGCGGGTCCCATGGTCAAAGTCAATGGTCAATAAAGGTGTATGTAAGTTTAGAGTGTGAGTAGTATTGTGTAATGAGTGTGTGTGTGTGTGTCTGTGTGGCACATGGGTGAGAGCAATATTTTAAATATCGATGATATCAGCCGATATCTCCCACGATTTCTTGTATCCCGCATGTGTGATACGAAATGCACAGGTACTGCTGATATATCCCACATGTTCGATTTGGTGAGCATTTTCAATTTCCGATTATTATTTTTTTTTGGTTGAAATTGTGCTAAGTTAGTGCAAATGGTTACAAATCCATTGGTTCTTCATGTTTTGCATAAAAAATCATGGAGTTGGAGCTTTGATTTCGATATCCATTGGTTCTTCATGTTCTCCATGTTTTTGCTTCAAAATTTTCCTTAAACTAGCTGTCAAATGAGACGAATTTCGAAGTATTTAGGATTATTTGATGAAATGATCATCACATACACCCTAATTTCGAAATTTGAGTGTAGGTGGTTCAATTTGGGAAAAATTCGAAATTTCCTCCCAAATTGTTTGTAATGTTACACTCCAAACATGAAATTAAGCATGAGGGCTGATCTAATAATTTGTTAAGTCCTTGTAGATTTTCAGAAAATAAAAATAAATTTTTAATTAAAAATTAATAAAAATATTAAAATATTATGTTTTTTTTTTTTGGTCCCTGATATTTCCCTTCAACCAGCTGTCAATTGGGACTAATTTCGAACTATTTAGGAGTGTTTGATGAAATGATCATTACATACACTCTAAATGTTATGTCAATTTGAATATAGTTGCATTAGTTTAGTCAACCATCACATAACTTAGGACCCCATACAAAGAAAACTTATTATGTACACTTTAAAAAAAAAATAAAAAAAAATTATGATTTAAAAGTGTGTATTAAGATCTTTTTTAACAATCCCTAAAATTTTATTAAAAATTCAACCATTTTTCGAATGTTTCCTTGTGTTTCCGAAAGAGTGTGATAAATTACTTGAGACAAACAATATATCCCGTGCGATAACCGATACATATTTGTATCCTAAGGATGCAATATGTAACACAATATCAATATTTCGAACACTGGATGAGAGTAGGTGGATGCACATATGTGGGTAATGCAAGGGCATTTTCATACTGGGCTTGAATGGGGTGCCCCGTGGGATGCAAGGGCACACTCAAGGTGGCGGGCTCGTGTGAAGCGGAACCCATGTGAAGTGGGGCCTACAAGGGGGTTCGGCCGAGGTCTTAACCCATAGGATGTGGGGCCTGGGCTATGAGATAAATGGATTAATTTTCCATGCTCTATTAGTTCGACCTTTTAGAGCAAGTGGTTAGTTGTCTTGCAACAAAGTGGTATCAGAGCGGGAGGTCTTGTGTACGAGACTCCTCACCGGGGGTGATTAATGCAGTGGCATTTTCACATTGAGCTCGAGTGGGGTGGTGTGTGGGATGCAAGGGCGTACTCGGGGTGGGCAGCCCATGTGAGGCGGGCCCCACCCGTGTGAGGCAGGTGACTTGTGTGAAGCGGAACCCATATGAAGTGGGGCCCACAAGGGGGGTTTGGCCAAGGTCCTAACCCATGGGATGTGGGGCCTAGGCTATGAGATAAAGGGATTGATTCGCCATGCTCTATCAGTTCAAGTTTTTAGAGCGAGTGGTTAGTTGTCTTGCAATAGTACGTAAATGCACACATGTGAAAGTATGCATGCATAGTCAAATTCAAGGTGATTACATGATGGGACCTCATCATGGACTCATAGTTCATCTATAACAAGTGGAAAAAGGTAATTGACTCAATGTTGAGCATTGAGGAAGATACTGGGAGCCAATCAATCTTACCAGAAGCCATTCTCATTCTTTTAACAACACTCTCATTTATGTCTTTAATGATGTCGATACATCTCACCAGAGCCTGTTTCCACCTCATCATCCAGCACATAACCTCCCTAGGTACTCTATCATCTGCTTTCTCTAGAACTAAAAGTCACATCTGGATTCTTGATCTCTCTATAAAAGCAATAAAACACTAGTATGTTTAACTTAAGTATTTCTATTGGTTTCATTATTATCTGAGTAGTTTATTGGGATGCCAAAATGACATTAGTGAATCAGTTTTTTATTGTAAATGTGGTACAAATGTTATAACTAAAAAATTGTAGGATGTCATAGACTTCGTGCTTGATGCTCTCTGTCGTCAGCTAATCACAAAAGATGAACTTGGTTCAATTTTCTGGCTTTATCGGTGTTGGTAGTCTTATTTCGAAGCTTTTCATCTTTCAGACTTGGAGCATTTTGCTTGATTTTTGCATGTTTATCCTCCTCATCATCTAATGCTTATACCAATTAATTGGGGTTGGCTACATTCATCCTATTCCACCATTCCACTCTATCAAGGGTCGTAGCTTCAGTTAGACTGTTTTTGCATGTATATCCAGTTCTTAAACATGTTCATCTCCTTCTGAGTTCTACCATTCCATCTAAGATTACCTAGCCACACACACAAAAAAGAAGAAGAAGAAGAAGAAGAAGAAGAAGAAGAAGAAAAGAAAATGATTGCTTATTAAGCAATAAAGCTTTCTCTATAGATTAAGTTGGATGAGCTATGCTAACTTCAAAGAACTGTAGTTCATGGTTCAATGCCTAAAACAAATGATTCCTGAAAACTATGGTTCATACTCCATTTTTTAAATTTTTTAAAAGATTTTTGTTCTTTAAACTTCACCATAAGGTTTAAACCATTTACCTGTTTAATGCTAACTTTTGGATTTAACATTCCCTGGTTCGAGCACGCGTGCACGTGTGTGTGCGTGCGATCGTGCGCATGTCTGTGTGTGTATGAAGAAACCAATTCTTGAATTTTGGTAGGATATCAATGTGCAAAATATCATTTAGTTGTGAATATCATATTGTTTTGCATGCCTACCTTTTTCCAGGTTACGAGTGATGATCCTGTGCCTTGCGGTAGCTTGGTTAAAACTTATGGTGTGAATCGAATAGAAGATGTTGATTTAAGGGGTAGAGGATTGACAGGTATTCTCTATTTTTTTGCCGCATAATTCGCAAGTTGAATTTTTTTCATATAGCTGATGATCTCAAGTTATAACAGTGCAATAGTGGTCCAATCTTAATAGTTACCTATGTATGAAGGAGAATTCTCTCATCTAGTTTAAAAGCACTATCTCTTTAGATTCATTTCGTGTATCATAATCATTAATTCTTAGATTTTATATATACCTTTTGATGTACAGATACAATGATATTCTAGTTGTTGACATACTCTTGGTTGAACTTTTAGGCCAAGCCAAACTTCTAATTGGAATGTTGTGTGCTAATCTTGAGTGACATATTTGGTAATTTCCTTCTTGTTCCTTTTATAGGGCCATCAATAAAGGTTTATAGGTGAGGAGCACTCATATTTCCTTAGCTTTAGGAATGGTTTATAGAAGATTGAAGTAATTCATGTTGATGGGGAGTGGAAATGATATGTAAAAAATTTAACACATATGAGGCAGCCGCCCTAGAAGAAAGTTGTACACATTTATGCCCTAGCTGCCTCCCCTTGTTAACTGGTAAAAAAAAATCACTCTCGCCGGGAGATGTCTCTCTAGAGTGATGTCTACATCGATATCCTACGATGCCATCTTACTAGCTATCTTGAGATTAGGCCTTCCATCAAGGTCGTCTAGGGCCATCAACTTTACCCACTCGTAAAGTGGGTCATCTTGCTCCTCACCATCAAGACATGTGTGGTGGTCGATTCTCAAGTTGAGTGGGTCCTCTACAACTCCCTTACTGTATGCCTGTGGCCACCTCCCACAACTTCATTTTGTAGTGGTAGAACACTATGTTCTAGAGCCTCTTCTACCCTAGCTCATTTTGCTTATTTGTGTGAATGAGTTAGAACGTAATCCAATTTTGCATACACATGATGATGATACCATATGAGCAAGTATGTAGATCGCTAAGCACTGTAGGGTTGGGCAGTCACTCTTGTAAAAAGGCTCTTACTCGCCTATAAATTGATCATGACTATCCATTAGTTCCATTGAAATGGTACATGCCTGCTAGATAATTGAAAAGGATGAAAATTATCTACATGCAAACAACTCCCATGGCATCATGCCATCCTCAATCTAATTGAAAACACTTCCTAAATAAGCCATCTCATTTTGGAACATCACAATTTGACTTGTTCAACATAAATCGTACAATTAATCAATCATTTGTATCCTACTTCATAATCATGGAACCTGATAAAATAGAATGCAAGTACACAACATTTTACTTCATTTGCAAAGTGTGCTTTCCTCGGACACTTAGGAAATTTCTCATATACATCATGCACCAACCTTGCCACCACCGCTTGATAGGGATAAAGTCTCGTCGCCATCATCACTTAGGATGGCCCTACGTCATGGAGTATGTTGGGTTGATACCTTGTGACCCTCATCAGGACGTATTGGGCTCCTCATTAACGTGTTGAAGAAGTCGGCATGAGTCCTCTACTCGCTCATGACTTAGTCAACATCAATACCCAGAGACGTTGCTCCCTTGGTTACAATTAGAGCAGAACCTTTCTTTAGCATCATTTAAATCAACTGACTAGACTCGCTCATGAAGTGGGCCCTCAACATCATGAGCAAGATGTGCTTGTGCACTTATCAACAGTAGGTCGTCGGGTCATGATGTGGCTCTTTGTCGTGCTCCATCTATAATTGTCTCTCTTTTAACTTCATATTGTAATGGAACCTGATAAAATAGAATGCACAGTGATGCCCCAACCTTGCCACCACCGCTTGATGGGGATAAAGTCTCGTCGCCATCATCACTTAGGATGGCCCTACGTCATGGAGTATGTTGGGTTGATACCTTGTGACCCTCATCAGGACGTATTGGGCTCCTCATTAACGTGTTGAAGAAGTCGGCATGAGTCCTCTACTCGCTCATGACTTAGTCAACATCAATACCCAGAGACGTTGCTCCCTTGGTTACCATTAGAGCATAACCTTTCTTTAGCATCATTTAAATCAACTGACTTGACTCGCTCATGAAGTGGGCCCTCAACATCATGAGCAAGATGTGCTTGTGCACTTATCAACAGTAGGTCGTCGGGTCATGATGTGGCTCTTTGTCGTGCTCCATCTATAATTGTCTCTCTTTTAACTTCATATTGTAATGGCAATATACGAGTTTTTGCAGCTTTTTATTCCCCAGTCTCTTCCTCTTGTTTGCATGGATGAGCAACCATGTTCCAATTCCTCCGGCTAGTGAAGAGGGTACAGTCTGGGCGAGCTCATGGATGGCCAGTAACTGCAGCATGAGAACATCGCCCACCATTTGCTTGTCAATTCATCATAAGCATGTCTTAGTTCAAATGGGGAATGTAGTTACTCTATTGCAAGCCATATTATTTGATTACTTGAAGTAGTAAATATACTTAAATGGCATTATCGTTTCCCACCATGCTCTTGCAGCTGTGGTTGAGAGATACCCCCCCCCCCCCCCCCCCCCCCCCCCCACCCCCCCCCCCCCCCCACACACACACACACACACACACACAACTTATGGCCATTGTTCTATCCCCTATATTATCTGTATCTTTAGCTTGTTTAGATATACCCCCTATATCAACCTCTCTATGCTATTGTTTCATGAAATTTAAAAGTTCCTCATATTTCTTCATGCAATTTGAAGGTTTCTTCATTTGATTTGGAGATTAGGTGTGTCCTATTCAACGGAGGTGTGAGGCTTTCATATATCATCTTTCTTTCTTTCCAAAAAGAAGTATTTTCTCAAAAACTTCTTCTTTCTTCCCTACCCATAAAAAACCATCCAAATCTTCTTCTTCAACTTTTCATCATCCAACTTAGCCCCAACTGAACCCATTCATTAAAGACCCTAAAACCCTAGCCAACGACCCACACGTGTGACCGTACGACCACACTGTGAGCCCTTAGGCTAACCGTATGGACAACCTTTCACTCCCTTGATTTCACCTTGCTTCCCCCATAAAAAAAAAAAAAAACCCCTTGATTCTCTATCCCTAACCCTATCCTAAACCCTAGATCTCCAATTTCCTATTCTTTCCAATTTCTAAAAAACCTAATTCCAAAATTCCTAATTCCCATGAACCCTAAATTTTCAAATTGTAGATTTTCCCCCTAACACTAATCCCAGAACCTACAAATTAGCTCCTTGAGTGTGGAACATGCCTATGCTAAATTTGAAGTTCTATCCTTCCATCGGGCCTAGTTTTAATTGATTTATATGATTTCTTAGCATGTGGGCATGTGATTTAGGTTAAATCAGATTTTATTTTCTATTGTTTACTCTTAATTACGTGGTGGATTAACATCTTTTGTCTCCACGTTGCATGCTAGCATTAGATCATGTGTCCTGCATCAAATTTGGTATCAGAGCCATAGGTTTAGCATATTTATTTGTGTCGCATATAGGTTGGAACTTTACATATAGGGTTGTTAGCACATCCATTGCTTATAGGGCTTAGGATCATATTGCTGAATTTTCAGTTAGTGTTTTCAGATTATACTATTGCTGAATTTTCAGATTGGTAAACTTTGATTGTCCTATCGCTGAAATTTTATAGTATTTTCAGATTGACAACTTGGATAGTGTCTTCAGCGTGTCCAATTTGGCGTCCAGGTTAGTCATTGTCTTTGTCATGACATCACCCTTGGATCTAGGTTTCTCCTTTAGAGTTTACCTTGTGTATGCCCACTCATTCTTAATGTGGTTTTGGTCTACATCCCACCATTAATCTAGAGCATATTGCCGAGGTCCTCAACGCTATCAACAACCGTTTGACGGCCATTGAGGCTCGCAATAGGATCATTGCTACTCAATTGACCACGACCAACGCGCGTGTCAACTAGCTTGAAGCCTCCCTTTAGGCGAACTCCGACACTGGGGAATATTTCCAATCACAAGCTGTGGATCAAGTTGAAGGACGAAGACGCGGTCATGGCCAAGGGGTTGGCTATGGTAGAGCTCATGTGCAACCACATCTAGCGGAGTGATATGACTGCCATGATCTAGATGCACATGTCATAAAGAGTGTGAAAGTGGAGGCCCTTAGTTTTGATGGTCGCTTGGATCCTAAAGCATTCCTTGATTGGATGGCAGACATGGACCACTATTTTGAGTGGTATGATATGTTCGATGCTCGTCATGTGAGGTTTGCCAAGATAAAGTTCGTGGGCCAGGTCAAATTATTTTGGACCAACACGAAGCGTAAGATTGAGATGTATGTAGATGCCCCAGTCACGCGCTTGGTAGAGTTGAAAGAAATTTTGAAGGAAAAGTATCCCCTCTCTCATACTGTCAAAGGCTCTTGGACCAGTGGCAGTCCTTTCGTTAGGGAACAATGCCCATGTCGGATTACATCGTTAAGTTCGAGGAATACATGATGCAATATGATATTGAGGATTACCCAATGATTATACTCTCCCATCTTAAAACGGGCCTTTGAATTGACATTTAGTGAGAAGTCCTCTCTCGCGACATTGGCACCCTGGAACAAATGTACCAAGTGGCGCAAGACCTCGAGCATTACCTCAAGCTGCAATTTGGGAGACGATTTGACTCTTAGGATTCAAATGTTAAGATTACTCCACAAAGAGCTAAATCTAACTTTGAGAGTCAATCCAAGCCCCTTACTGGTTCTCAATCCAACCTTAGGGATATTAAAGGTAAATGGTTGGCTAATACTAGTGTGCTGCCCGATGAGTCCACGCGATGTTACAAGTGCCATGGGTATAGCCACTTCGCTCAACAGTGCTTCATTAGAGAGCGAGGCAAGGCACTTGTAATTGGCAATATGGATGAGAATGAGCAGGGTGAATTTGAAGAAGAAGAGGTCTACGAACTTGATGCGAATCCTAGCAACGAGTAAGTTGAAGAGCCTAAGACCGCGCCACTTGCAGTTGTTAGATGCACTTTGGTTTAGATTGTAGAAAGCGACGATTGGCACAAGAATTTAATTTTTCGCACCCATGCTAGGTGTGGTGGCAAAAATTGCAAGGTAATCATTGATAGTGGCAGTTGCACCAGTGTGGTGTCTACTAACACCATGGATCGCTTAGGTTAGCTAGTCGTTCCTCACCCTTAACCCTATCGAGTCTCATGGGTTGATGCGTCTTCGATTCCAGTTTCTCAGCGTTGTCCCATTCCCATCCAGTTTGGTTCCTATACAGATATGCTGTGGTGTGATATTTTGCCTATGGATATAGGCTACATCTAGGGTAGGCCTTGGTTGTATGACAAGGACGCAACACTATTTGGCCGCTCGAATATGTGTTCATTTATGTATGAAGGCAAAAAGATGATCCTGAAGCCTCTCCCGCCTAAAAGCACCCTAGGAAAGGAGGACGTCAAGAAACTTGATCCTGAAGATGTGGGGAAATTCCAATTTGAGTTTCTTCTTATAAAAAATGCCAAAGAGTCTGACAGGAAGACTAAGGCTGATTTCATATATTTCCACAATTCTTTCCATGACAGTTAACCATGACTAGCCCGTTTTCTAATTAGATGTCAAAAATGCCTTTCTTCATGGTGATCTCACAGAGGATGTCTATGTGGAGCAACTGCTTGGGTTTGTTGCTCAGGCGAAGTGAGGTAGAGTATGTAAATTGAAGAAGGCGATTTATGGGATGAAGTAGTCACCACGTGAACTTATCAGAAATTTTTTCTTTCTAAACTATGACTTTGTTGGAAGCTATGCTTATCATTATGTCTTTGTATGGAAAGGCACATTAGGTCTGTGTTAGTAATATATGTTGATGATATTATCATTATAGGGAGTGACAATAAGGGGATTAAGGAACTTAAGAAATATCTTTAGAGGCATTTTCTTACAAAAAATCTAGGTAATCTTTGATATTTTGTTGGTATAGAAGTGGCTAGATCAAAAGAAGGAATTACTTTGTCTTAATGGAAATATGTTTTGAATTTGTTCATGGAGACGAGCTTTCTTGGTACTAACCCGGTTAATACATCAAATGATTCAAATCACAAACTTGTTGGTGATCAAGGAGTTGTATTTAAAGACCGAGGGAAGTATATAAGACTAGTGGGTAAACTCATATATTTAACCATTACTTGGCCATGCATTTCTTATGTTGTGAGTGTGATGAGCTAGTTTATGAGCTCCCTGAAGGTATCTCACATGGATGCATATATTCGCATTTTGCAGTATCTTAAAAAGCATCAGGTTAGGGAATATTGTACAAATGGAACATTCATCTTCAGGTCATAGGATACTATGATGCAGACTAAGCAGGTTCTTTAGCAGATAGCCGGTCTACTACTGGGTATTGCATATTTGTAGGGGGGAATTTTGTTATGTATAAGAGTAAAAACGCAATGTTGTGGCCCGATCAAGTGTGGAAGAAGAATATAGAGCAATGCCCCATGCTATGTGTGAGTTGATGTGGATCAAGAAATTGTTCCAGGAGATGGGGTTTGTGGTGAATGTACTTGTGTAGTTGTTTTGTGATAAGAAGGCAACATCCCATATTGCAAGCAATCCAGTCTATCATGAGAGAACTAAACATATTGACATTGACTGTCATTTCATATGTGACAAGGTCTTGAGCCGTGAAATCTCTACGCCATATATCTAGCCTTAGGATCAACTTGTTGATATGTTCACCAAGGCTATTGGTCATACTTAATCAACACACGCATTCTCCAAGGTTGGCATCAGCAACATCTATGCTCCAACTAGAGGGGGAGTGTTCATGAAAGTGGATATGGCCCACCTAGACCCACTTAGCTCTTATTCTCTTATTATCTTTTGTTTATGTTGATTAGGATAAGTTGGGTATTTTTTTATTTGTTACTTAAAGGATATAATTGTCATACTGGATTTGTTTAGTTATAGAAAGGGAGAGAGGGGGACGTTCAACTCAATTAGTGTTTTCCTATTCTTCTCCTCTTTTGATTCTTTACCACGTACTATGGTACATTTACAGTGGCCTGCTACAGTGAAACGCTGTAGTGCAATTGTACTGTTGTAGTACTTTGCTACAGTAACAAGCAGATTGTGCTATAGTTACCAAAACAAATCTCAGGTTCTGATAGGTTCCTATCCTGGAAAGGAAATAATTTTAGCCCCTGCTGAATAATAGAGCATGCTTATATCACTAAATAATGTGTGCAAATTTTCACTGCATTTGGCTGAGAGTAATGACATTGCATCAGGTGGTTCAATCAATAATTCTATCTGGAGAATTCCATCACAAAGCTTTCTTGCATATATAACAAGACTAGTTGCTCAGTTTTTAGTGAAACTATTAGCACTTTTGCATCTTGTACTTGACGGCTTTGGGAGATTGGTTTCTGTCCCTTGTGCGAATGAGCGGTTGGAAAACCGATGTAATCCATATCCAAACACTGCAAGTTCCGAGCACCAACCTGCTTCCCTGGTTGTGGGAGAGGACTCTATCCTTCCATGCTTGCAGAGGCTGCAGAGATTAGAAGCATTGGTAAGTGAGCTGACTAGAAAACCTGCGAGACTTCCTCCAGAGAAAGACAACATGCTTCTGGAGTCAATGGACCGTATCAAATCCATAGAATATGATCTACAGAAGACAAAGAAAGTAAGCTTTATTTTCCTTAGTTCTCAGCATATTCTCTCTGTAATCGGATACCTTGGTGTTAGAAGTGGACTTTTACAACTCGGTGGTTTTTGTAGGCATTGCATGCAGCAGCATCAAAACAAATGGAACTTGCCGAGTCAGTGGAGACGTTCAAGGAAACCACTTTACGTGTAAGTTCTTCTCTTTGAAGAAATGCTGGATCTAGCCCGATAATTTCATAACACCCAATGTCTAAGACAGTTGATCTGAACTGCATTACTTAAATCAGATATGGAGGGACAAGGGACTGGCGAAAATGGAGCTGGGGCTATTACATGATCACGACTAACCCCTCTCCCGTTCCATTCATTTCAAGATGGCTTTGAAATTATTGGGATTTCTATTTTGCGGGCGGCTCCATGTTATGATTGAACAAGGGCTACCTCCAGTTCGATGAGTTCCACTTCATTGAACTTGAGTTATTGAAACTCAATTAAATTGAGAATCCAAACACAGCCTTAATAACTCTTGTATTTCCAGCACATCATTTTCCCTTTTATCTATTAGTCTGGACAAATGGCTGGTGGATATCGAAAAATCATGGTGTACTATTGCTTTCTTAAGATAACTTCACCAGATTGGTGAGTTGGAGAAACCAACAAAGAGCCACAACATCTGAAACAGTCATGATCTAGGTGACTGAGTCATCTCGTTATTTAAACAACATTTGTTATATGAACTCAAGTAATCTGGTCACTTCAGTTAATCATGAGTATGCAATTGATAATGCGTGGGGCCTTCGCTCATACACTAATACTGAAGTTTGTTAGGTGCAGAGATCAAAATCTTGCTGCTTAAAAGATTGCAAGTCTTTTTCAATGAGACGTTGATCACATTGACTGGAGGAAGAAGAAAATCCATTGCATGCTTCAACTAGAGACATCTTTTGACGGATGTGACAATGCCGGAACTTACATTATTGAAGATTCCAAGAGTGATTTTTTTTTTTTGGCTGAAAATAAACCGAGGTCTATAATCTCACTGGTTCTGTTCTTTACTCTTTTGTAGACGCTTCTCCCACAATTTGTACTCATTCTCAGTTGGTCATTTTTGGTGCAGGTTTCCAAGTGTGTCCTCTTCTTATGGCATCTAACACATGATAAAGAGAGAAGTAGAATGGTAAATATAGTTCCCTTCAAATGAAAGCAATAATGCCCGCTGTTGTTTGATTGGGGCCTACATCAAGTTCCTTGTGTATGTACTATATATGAATACCAGATTTCATTTAAACATCATTGCATAGTTCACAATTATTGGCCATTGATCTGGGCAAACTTTCTACTTTCCAAGAGGTTGTAGTCTTTTGTGCCTACTAAACAAAGGTACTTGTGTGCAAATGTGCATGATACCAAGCCTTCCGTCAGCCTACTATGTAGATACTCTCACCCAAAAATGAGGTTCGTAAGCTTGTTGGCTACAGGATTACAAATATGATGGATGACGGAATACTGTTGCTATCGCATAAGATGGTATTGTAGGCCACACAATCTTATAGTGGGCAGTGTGACAAATATTGCTGAGATTTTGAAAATCTCACAATAATATCACAGAAAATACAGTAAATGATAGTATCTGCAGATTTTGAATATTCTGTTTTCATCAGGATAATATCGCGACACTAAAGGAAAAATAGTAAAAACCCTAAGGATATAGTTTTTAAGGATATTTTTATATATACATATATTTTTAAAATTTATTTATTAATTTAAATAAATATTTTTAGACTTTTTTTTTTTGGGGTGAGACTCTCCCTATAATATCCTGAGAAAAACCTCAAAATTGAAAAATCTCCTGAGAAATTGCCGAGAAGGATATTTGTCACTATGTCAACCGGGAGACTGATAAGTGATGTGAGAAGCTTCAACCAAATGACTCTCACCCAAAAATGGAACATCTAAAAGAATGGAAAGGTAATGGTGAGAAGATGCTGACCAAAGAGTGACACAACGAGACACATCACATGTTAGGGAGGGGATTGATCCTACGAACGATCAAGCAAAGGATCGCTCAATGGATAAACACGGAATTGATGGTGCTTGTAGCATGTCTAAGAAGCTGACTACTCCCCATACAAGAAAACCACTTCTCTCCCACAATCTTGAATTAACTTGCTTTTCTAATTAAAAAATAACCATAAGCTATTGCATTTCCAATAACTTTGCATGAGGCGCTTCTGAGGGATAGGATTACACACTAAAAGAAACCCTAAAACTAACTTGTTACAAAGATAACTTAGAAAAGAAAAGAAAAGAAAATTGCTTTCAAACTGCAAAACTTTTAAATGGTGTGGGGCCTTCTAACCAGTCCACAACATCACATGATCCTGATTGTTGAATCTCATCCGGCTCTCCACACGGTCACAACCTTTTGGCATGTAATCAAAAGCCCCCTCGATCATGGTTGTATCAACGCCCTCAGTTGCAAAGCAAACTCCACTTCGAGTTTGAACCAGTGTTGACTCTTGAACATGATGAATAAGATGTGCCTTTGTATCCTTTTTTCTCTGGGTTTGGTGAAATTGGTTGGGTAGTCCTAGTCCAATTGGCTTTGCTTGCATGGTCTAGCATTGTAGATGATGCCAATTCTTTTTGTTGTCTTTGTACTTTCCACATTTTAGACATTGGTAGCACTTGATCATTTAGACCTCCATGTCGCAGCCTCTCATTATCCTTAGGTTATAGATTAAAATGTATGATTAGATGTTTGCATATTCTCAGAGTTCTTCCCCAAGAAAATCGTAGGCATAGATTAGTTAAGATAATGCCAACGGAAGGAGAACTTGAAACACAGCGATATACACACACAGCTGCAAACAGTGATTCACAAGGATCTGTTGTGTCTGAAATTTTTTTATCCTAATACCATTATCGTTGAGATTGGATTGGGATATCCAACTCATTTTCAAAATGCTCCTCAAATTTCAGTAATCCGATCATTGATTTGTTGTCACGTCCCGAAATGCCTCAATGACATCTGTGACGTCCTCAGTTGCATTAATTACACATCCATTGGGAGCTAGTTTGGCTGATCCGACCATTATTAATCCATCATCAATTCATCTGCATATCCATCAATAATTCCAAAGGTAAACTTGTCTAGTATCACAATGCTCTCTAGTGCACTTACTTGGCATATGACTAGTCATGTCTTAGATCTCCTTTTAATTATAGGTCTTAATTTGGATGGATTATAGCCTAAGGGCCTATTTGTTAAATCTGAAGTTGTGTCTGAAATCTAAATATAAAGTAGAGTACTAAGTAAAAGCTACTCTAGTTAGCGAATGACCAAATAATTGTAATTTATAGTAATCATTATTGGCCAATTCCACGCACTGTATAGTGTGAAATAACTTGTATGTTTTATAGTCGATTTCACCAGTACCACCTGTAAATAGTGTAAAATTAAATCGATAATTCATCGGCAATGTATATTGCCGATCAATCCAATCAGGATATGGCTTGTGATATACTGGAGTAATAGTTCAACCGAAAACATGACCTACTACCTCCTGGATCAATCGTACAATTTGATTAGAGTCCCAATTTTATTGCCTAACCATCAAAGGTGGCTCTGTGCCAACCGAGTACTAATCCTTGTTATAGGGTTGATTCCTGGGCACAGACTGCTGCACATGTATCCCTAGAATCCTGACTTTAGGGACAGTTCCTATTCTCATGTTCAGAGCGCCTAAAATCCCTAGGTGGTGGTGAATTTCATACGTCCTATACCGGAATAGGGGCAGGAGGCATTGTAGATGGGGTACCTGTGGCGTTGTCTGTACTGGGGGCACTGGTGCTAGATTCCCAATAGAATTAGTATTGACTTGTTGCCGGGCGCAACAAGTGCTCTTTCGAAAAACATTCATCAACTGATTCATCCTATCGGAATGGCTAACCATCCATTTATTAAAGACTTCTGTCTGAACTCGCGATTATTCAGCTTGAACACGTGATAATTTTGCGAAGTGCTAAATTCCCCTTTGAACTTCAACTATCTCGGTCAACACGATCTCAAGAGGTTTGAACCGAGATGTCGATGACCTATTGGGGTTTAGTGGTGGTGGAACAGGCTTCGGATTGGGTGGTGGATTTACTTGCTCAAGTATCTACTGTACTTGCAATGCTTCCTCTTGAGCAACAATAACTGGTTCATTAGCTACAACAACATTAATTGCTGCAGAAGTATTATGACTACCTCTTCGGCTCATGATTCCACATAATTACTGCACTGGTAAGTGCAATAATTGTCCCACCAGGCATGCCAAAAATTGTTGATTTTTGCACGAACGATGCAAAAATGAATATCTATGACAACCAAGTAGATTTGTGGTACCACCGGGCATGCCAAAAAATTGTTAACACTCGGTTTGTTTTTTGTCACGTGCAGTGCATGCGGGCGTGTCAGAATCGATATCGCTGCTAGATTCAAATGGATCAACTTTGACCCTAAGTGTCGAAATAAGCGGATCCATCCAATATGAATATATATGACCAGAATCTAAGGAGATCGATCGCTTACTCAGCCACTTGCAAAATTTTATAATGATCAGATGATTGTCGAAGGGTGGGGTTTTTCATCCAAATATAGGTTACACCTTGCCTTTTAGAAGAAAGGACTTTTTAGTATACCAGTGCAATTAAACAAACGGAAAAACTCACAATCGGCCACTAGGAGTGACTGCAAGAATGCGCCTCTTGAAAGAATATCTGGTATTGGATAAAGATCAAGTCCAACGTATGAGCATAGACCTGGATTATAACTAAGGGTTACCTATAAGGATTACTTTTATTAGATTATCACTATTGCTAGGATAGACTGAGATAAAGTAAATTGATATATTTGATTTAGTTTGATTGGTGTGAGACGATGATGCTATGTTGATTTCTTATACTATTAATAGATTTCTTTTGTAGTCACTCCCTTATATGTTTCTCTCCTTCAATCCAATGATTATGACAATCAAAGAGTCCTCATCTAGATCCTTCTCTTGTTACATTTCTCTTTTGTGACTGATCCTCTTTTGTCGACCGCTTATCGCTTACAGGCATCTCTCGACCGCTCGTTCCGCTTTTGAACGCTTCTTGACCGCATCTTTCCTCTTGGCCGCACTTCAGACTTCTTAAGCATTTCAGCCACATTATTTCATCTGCCATTTGATGATTGTAACACCAGATTGGTGTGGTGTAGTGCCAAATCAGTGCCACCTTTATTTCCGCAAAAATCGATTTAAATATCTTAGAATTTTTTCATACATTTCCTATCTTTCGTGCAATGCCACATGTCATCCTTTCATTGGCTCTTCTCAGAACGGTCAAAATTAGGGTACAACAACTAGATCTGTAAAAATCTAGCACCAATACCCCCAATACAGTCAATACCGCAAGCACCTCCTCTACGACGAAACGCGTCTCCTACTCCAATACAGGAAGCGCGGAATCTTCCACCACCTACTGAGTTTAGGCGACCGGAATGGGAGGTTAGAAATGTCATTCTTACAGACGAAAACCAGGGTACACTTAGGGGCAACCTTTCTCTAGGAATCCATCTTATCATGGACAGAACTAGGTAGGTCTGAAACTGCCACCAGTGGCTGAACCACACCATATAGATTGTGACCAAATCATGCAACTGGTCCAAGAACTAGTAGGTAAAGTTCTCGGCCACACTACTATCCCAGTCACCTTAAATCTTATGCGGAATGGATTGATTGACAATCTCCATTGTCATGGTCAACTTTGATGTTTTTTTACCAGGATGTGGTTGAGATCAACCAAGACAGCCGAATTTGATGTTTTTCGACCAAGATGGCTGAGTTCAACCATGGTAGCTGAATTTGATGTTCTTCGATTATGATGGGCGAGCTTGACCAAGACAATCGACTTTGATGTTTTTTAATCAATATGGCCGAAATTGATGTTTTTGCCCAGCCGAGTAGTCACATTTATTACTTCAAATGATGAATCAACATTGCTCTCACCTTTTCAACCAAAGGCGTAATAACGTGGGGGTAAATGTTGTACCATATATTTTTGTACCATTCCTGAAGTAGTTAATCTGGGATGGACATGTGTTATAACAAGGGTATATGCTAAAGATTTTCAAAGATACTTGGAGTGCTTTTTTATGGAATCACTGCTAGTATGATGATAAGACAGGGAGCAATCGAGATGTATTTAAAAGCAAAACCAAGTGGCCAATAAACATCCATGAGGCGCGGCATGGAGGTATTCAAAAGCAAACTAAGTAGCTAAAAAGCATCCAACAAGGTGCGTCCGATAGGAAAGATGCAATTGAGAGGCGTACAGAAGTAGAATAAGAGGTTGAGAGGCTCGGAAGCGGAAAGTGGTCGAGTAGAAGAGGAACAACGAGAGGGACACATGTCAAGAAGGGAATAAAGGATCTAGAAAGCTGACCTAACGACTCTTCAACTACTATAACCGTTAGATCGAAGAAGAGAAACGTATGAGGAATAACTATAGGAGAAATCTAGAAATAACATAAGAAATCAACAAAACAAATCGTCTAACACTAATTAAACCAAATAAAATATATCAATTTATTTTATCTCAATTTATCTTAGGAGTAGCGATAATCTAGTAGAAGTAATACTTAGTTGTAATCTAGGTCTACGCTCATATGTTGGACTTGATCTCTATCCAATATTAAGCAGTTCTTTCAAGAGACACATTCTTGCAGTCATTTCTAGTGATCGATTGTGAGTTTTTTTTCTTTTGTTTAAGTGCACCAGTATACTAAGAAGTCATTTCTTATGAAAGGCAAGGCACAACCCATCTTCAGAGGAAGAACCCCACCCTCCGACAATTGCTTGATCATTATAAAATTCTGCAAGTGGCTAAGTAGGCGATCAATCTTCTTAAATACTGCTCATATATGCTCATATCTAACATATCTACTTATTTCAACGCTTGGGGTCAAAGTTGATTGGTTTGAATCGAGTCATTATATTGATTCTGGCATGCCCGCACACATTGCACATGACAGAAAGCAAATGGAGTGCCAACAAAATGAAAATAGACTTCTAAATTATTAGAAAGGATCCGGTCATTGACATGGACGACACTTCATTATATCTTTATATCAATTTTTTTTTAAAGAAAGAAGAATTTATCCATATAAGAAATAGAAATAGAAAATATAGGGGAAAACCCATTCAAGGCGGTCCAACCACAGGAGAAAAAGATTGTGGACCGCCTATCCTATAACTCTATATAAGGAGTAAGAACCCTCTCTCATATCAGTCATTCCTAATGATCCCAAGGCCCTTTTTATCTAGGACAAAGTTACCACGAATGGCTGGAGGGAGATCCGACATATACACGAATGTTTGGTTGACCTAGGAGTCGCTGCCCAAGCACCTTAACCCATTCGCTACCCAGCTTCGCGCGAAGAGTAAGTCACCCTAATCTCCCCTCTACTTTTGAGGACATCAAATCGAGCCCTCCAGTACCACATGTTACAATTAGGAACAATATCCTTGTTAAACATATCAACTGCAAATTTGGTGTCGCTTTCCAAAATAATTTTTGAATAGCCATAGTCCATGCACAAAACGAGGCCCTCCAACAATGCCCGAACTTCAGCTCTAAAATTAGAATCCTAGTTGTACCTACTAGAGAAGAATACCAAATTTCTATTCCACCCTTTATAAACTCTACCACCCCTAGACAACCCTAGGTTATTGAAAGCCGATCCATCCATATTGATTTTAATTGAACCCTCTACTTGGGGGCATGACACTAGAGATGTGGGAGTACTTGGGCTGAGGAAAAGAATGGCAGATAAGACACATCCACCCCTATATATGGTTGATCATTGTAGTAGGATTGACCTAAATTCGCTCAAAACAACTCCCGTTTATTTTAACCCAGACTTTCTAGAGAATAAAGTAGGGCAGCATGCCCCCGCATCACAAAAAAGTCATTAGAGGTCGAAGCAGCTGACGCCACTGGTTCACTCCCCCATAAATAGACTGGCCCGCTAAAAATGAGATTTAAAAAAGCTACTAAAGTATTCTCATACCTTTGAGGCAAAGTCACCTGAAGAAAAGAGGTGTTCCAATGATTCCACATCGAGTGGGGGATGAGTCTCTGTAACGCCCTGAAAATCAGGGGTCGAGCATAAATTCAACTCCCGAGTTCTAGAACATCACTTATGCAACAAAATGAATGATGATTGAAGGTTGACTGTATTCGTGCATTGAACATGAGTGAGATTAAGCCAAAACAACATATCATACTCCAGAGACAGTTAAATTTACAAGAGGAAGACTGTGATAGATAGATAAAATATATAAACTATGATGAGTCTCCAGAGTGTGATAACATTACCAGGTTAAATAATTACAAGTACAGTTCTAAAATATACCAAATGTGAGGAAGTGTAATGTCTCCTATCCCATGTACCGTAACCCCGTCAATACAATATCAGGTCTTCATAGACCTGTCAGAGATTACATGTAGGAGAACTCCTCCTCAACATCATAGTAGTAGTTCGTCTCTGCTTCATAAGCATCGCCATCACCTGAAACTCAACAAATCTGGTTGGTGTTGCAAATACCGTCCCGTAACGTGGGAGTGAGTGATAAACTCAGTGGAACAATAAAGCATAGGTTAACATGTTATCAATACAGTCAAGCAGTAATGATAAAGCAGTACAATCAAACAATTTTAACTACTCTTATTAAATGCAAGTATGAAATGACATGATGAATGCCCTTGCCAAACCACCCTCATGCGACATCATCTTACGTTCGCGAATGCATAACTCCCTCAGTGCTCCACATCTACTAGGCATATGCGGTGCAATGATGCGCATGATTTCTGAGTTGTTATTAGTCCGTTTCAAATAGCAGTATTGGGAAACTAAGGTACCTCACTTGTATCATTCCCAAACATGATCCATTCTAGGGCCGTCAATCCTAGTTAATATCATACGGTGTTATGGTTTGAGAGGCATGGCGAAGGCATCACAAAGGGCTCGTCACCCATCAGCACGGATACAGATCTCACCGTATGCGTCTCAATTGCTGACCGTCAGCTCGAGTACAGGTCTCACCGTACTCGGCTCAATCAGCTCGAGTACAGGTCTCACCGTACTCGGCTACACTCATACTCTAGTTGCTGTGAAAGACTCGTCGCCAATCACAGACCTCGGAGTATACTCGAAGATACTACAGAGGACTCGTCGCCCGTCAGCACGAGTACAGATCTCACCGTACTCGGCTCTCGCCGTAAGTATCGACAGCTCGAATACAGTGTCCCATACCACCGTATTCGGCTCACGAGTTGGTTGCTCAATGGTCACTACGGGGAGGCACGTAACCCCAGCGTAGGCCGACAGCTCGACCACGGTGTCCCATACCACCATGTCCGGCTCATGAGTCTTAGCGGATCGAGGTACCATGGTTAAAAGGGATTTCACTGGTAAGTTTGGTACCCTAGGTTCAAGCAGTAGCGTCCAAACATGGTGAACTACATAATAAGACAGATCGGGTTACTTGACGAGCTCGGCTAGCTCGAGCGCACAACAAGTTGAACGACATGAAGTGCATAAGCACTTCGCGTGGCCAACCACTATCGTCAACCGAAGTACGACTCGGGTTCGTCGAACACATCTCACGTGGCAAATGAATCACAGCCACGAATACAATTCTGGTACCGATTGTCTGGACTATAATCATAGCCCCAAACATGATAACTTGCAGATAAATAAAGCAGTAGTGGATCAAGATTCAACTCATACAATCAAGGTCTGGTATTATCCGTTTAGGCCTGCCAGGGCTGTTGCACGCACTCGTTGCTCCGCTCCCCCATCACCCATGACGGATCATACAACGTAAATATAAATTTAAACATATGCATTACATAGTTAAACTCATAAAGCAGTTGAGCATGTTATGAATCACAACACAAGCATGAGTTTGTACATGTTCAATTCCTAATCACACAACTATCCAAGGAGATCATACACATAGTTAAAAGAGGTTGAGAATCATATCTCAACACCCTTATACATTACAATTTGATAACTACTACTCATTCAGACATTTCAAGAAACACTTAAACAAACATACATCAACATACATGACATATGTCAATCACATAGGCATTAGGCCAAATCCTTTCACTAGGGAGTTGCCCCAATCATAACACGCGTACACCCACGACGGATGGTCATGGCAAGCAGGAATCCAAGTTCCATATTCATTCAGTCATTTCCACAAACACTTGGGCCACACATTTTAGCATATATAGTGTATATTGGTCGTGGCGTGATTTAGGGCAAATCCTTTCGTCAAAGGGGTATCGCCAATACAACAATCATGAATCCATGACAAATAGTCATGGCGAGCTCGAATGAGAATTCTATACTCATTCAGTCATTTTCACAAACACTTAGAATACACTATTACAACATACATGGTGCATGTTAGCAAAACATGTATTAGGGCTATCCTTTAGCCAAGCGAGTATTTTATCCATGTATAATATATTACTACAGCAAATAATCATGATAGATACATCTCCAAAATTTATATGTATACAGTATTTTCTAGAATACGCAATTTCAACATACATAGTGTATATAAGTAAAACATGTATTAGGCGAATCCTTTTGCCAAATAAGTATTTTATCCATATATCGTATATCCATATAACAAATAAACATGTCAAACACATTTCCAAAAAATATACGCATACCGTACTTTCTACAAATACCTAGAGTATGTACAATTCCATATTTTTCATCTTTAATCGAAACGGAAAACAGACAGCACTTTGTACATGTGCAATTGCATGCAGATCATGAATCTATCATTATCTGACATTGAAAGCGTTGAAAACCATAACCTATACACCTAAAGTCCGCACCTTTTGTCGTAGAATCGTAACGAAGTCGATAGGTTAGCTAAGCTTCCGTATTCGGCAGTTTGACAACCTATAGAACGAAATAGGTTAGCTATTTCACAACCAACAACTGTCTAAACTCCAAAACAGATTAGGGTTAGGGTTTCTTACCTAGAAATGACGCCGAAAACGCCGGGAAAGTGATGAGAATCAGGCGGTGGAGCCCGAATAGCGGCAGGGAAGAGTGGCAGGGAGATTCTCCCATTGCTCCCACACTTTCTCTCTCTTTTCTCTCTCTCAATCTCAAATTCGTATGGCTGCCATGAGAGAGGGTTTAAGGTCCTTATATAGCCTAAAAATTTACCGAAATAGACTTATGTTCAAAGTATACGTATATTATAACCAAGTCGGCATTGTTTCAGCTCAAAAGAGGGTTTTTGGCGGGCCTCCTTGAGCCAAAGGTCGGACTTAAGCTCACTAACGCTGGATCTACGTTCTATTAAGTTTTCGTTTCAGTGGGATTTCCAGATCACGCGTGGCGGACCAGTTTCAGTTCAACGGTCAGCGGATCTCGATCGGAGATTCCGAGTACATGTAAATGTGTATGAAATTTCTCCTGATCCGAGGGTGTAATTTGGTCTGATTCTGACGATCTGGTTGCTTAATACTGATCCGTAAGCGAGTGGTGCCAGATTACTATTCAAGATAGTTTATTTTGAATTAATTTCACATTTCTCACACTCTTCACTCCAAGCTTAAGCGAATAGCGCTGAGACACTATCTGGATTTGATTTCCGAGATGGTTGTCAAGCCCAGCGAGGCGGTCCTAGTTCCTTAACTTCGTGTTAATCGGACTTCCGACGTGCGGTTCAGATCCGATACGGAGTTTCGAGATGCTCTCGTGAGCAGCCGGGTAATGAAATTGATCTAAGTTTTAGGGTAACCTAACGTCAATGATTCTACAAGTTTTGGGTCTTGCAGATCGTATTTAAAGCGATTGGTGCTAATTTCACAGGCACTCTAGTTTAGCACTAGCTAATTCTCGCCTAATTTCTAAAGGATTTAGTCCTGTATGATTTCTGTCTGAGGTGGTACCTGGGCCTTTGTACTTTTATATAAAGTGATCCAAGTTATACTACTTAGCTAGTTTAAGATAGTGTCTATGGTAAAAGTACTTAGAAAATTTAAGGAGCAAGGTGGTGAAGGGTGGGATTTGTGAAGGAAATGGGTTAAGGAGCGATTTTAGACTGTGGGATTCAGTTCTGACAAGTTAATAAGGTGTTAGGATCGACCCATTGCCTAAGGACGTCTAATCTCAGGTTGGCAAAAATCCGGGATGTTACAGTCTCGCTGCAGCACGCACATTTAAAGGCTAGTTGAATACCTCTTACTTGGACCCTGTTGTCAATTGGGACTATACCTTACAACACCTTTTAAACAAAAATTGAGATCTTTAGCGGCATTTTGGAGTTCCAAACCCATTTCTCCCAACTCCTGCATTTGCCTGTTGCCGTGCACAAACCCCATGCAGTTTAATGTCAAACTCGCTTAAAGAAGAAAGGGCCAAACACATTTTTCTTCCCTTTAGAAAGTGCAAATGCCTTCCTCACAAATGTGGTCCAAGACTAATTGAGGCATAACAAAAGATAGAGGAGTGTGGGCGAAGAGACCCCCAGAGCCCAGCATGTCTTTAATTAACCTGAAGACAGGTAAGGCTCTGCAGAACCTGACCCTAGCACCAGCCGCTAAGGGGCCCCAGCCCGTCCAATCTTTAGTTCACATTGAGCAATTCCCATGACCAACCAGTTAGCGAGCTTGATTCTCAAGATCCGAGATTAATTTGTTGATCCCGTTTCAGAAGGGGGAATTCACTTGATTACATCTGATCCTGGGACTGTTAACATTCTCTCAACTTTCTTTTATTAAGCATCCTAACTATGCAAATACTAGAAATTTAATAAATTTGAGATTTAAGGGCTCTTTTGGCATCTCTACTCTAATCTAATAAGAGCTTTTCAAATAAGAGCTATTAGAATAAGTTATTATTATTATTATTAAGCTCATGTGAAATAAGAATGTTTGGTAAAACATTCAAATAAGAGTTCTTTCTAGAGGTAGTTGATGTCATTTTTAAAGATTACAACAACTCCAATGTATCACCGTCCACTACCCACCACGTGGAATCCACATTTAATGTGTCCATCGTGTGGCCCCCACCTTCAAAGTGGGTTGTCCATCACGTGGGGCCCACTTTTGTTGTCTACCATCTGTCGTGTGGGGTGCACCTTCTATGTGGATCAACCATCATGTTAGGCCACTTTGGATATGGGACGTCCATTATGCGAGACCTTGGATGTGGACCACCCATTTGGTGGGGCTTACTTAATGTGGACTGTCCATCACAAGGGGCCACACTTTGATGTGGGTCACCCATCATGTGTCACCCACTCTGTCCATCATGTAGGCCACCTTGATGTGAAAACACTCTGAAATTGCATGGATTGTCTATCACGGTGCATGTGGAAGCTCGATGGAGCTTAGACTTATGGCTAAAACCTAGAGGGGGTGACTAGGACCAATATAAAAATTCTTTGCCTAGTTAACTAATTTACCAATTCAAATCAAAAAGAAAAATAATACTGCGCTTCTAAGCCAAGTGGGTCCAATTACATAAACTAGAAATGATATAATAACATAAACAACTATTTTATAAAGATATAGTGAGCTTGTGTATGCTTACAATCTAAGTGTCTACCATACAATCCAATTCAAGCATTCATATGATTTAACTAATCCAACTCATAAGCATGAATATAGAATTGTGCTCAAATAACAATAATAAACACAAGTATATATAGTGGTTCGGTTTCCCTACTCCACTTCCAGCGGACACATTCTCCTTGAGTGTACACTATCTTAGGAGTTTTCAATAGGTTCACCCCCAACCTTTACAATGGTTTCTCCTTAGCTAACCACTAACCTACACGTACACTCCCATATTGGAATAACATATTTTCACCCATGTCGTTGGGTCCCACAAGACTTTAGTTGGTTTTCTATCGGCTAACCAATAACCACTAGTGGTCTTGGTGTGAAATGATCCTGGTGTTTAAAGGATAAACTGTATTGATTATTGTGGATTACTTTATGCATAGCTTATATCTTTTTATTTATGTTTTACCTCAAATGAATTTACATTGAAAAATTCATTTATTTCATTTTTTATTTCAAAGCATTATATTGAAATTTTTTATGATTTGATAAATATTTTTTATTCAAAATTTGAATGTATTTTCTTTCAAAACTTGTGCGACATTTACTTATTGGGCTATTGAGCTCATTCTTTATTATGGATGTTGAATTTCAAGAGTAGAGTATAGTCAGGGAGCGAGTGGAATGGAGTACTAACGGTTTATTTCTATTTATCTAATTTTGGTTTCATTTTTAAAATGTGAATTTATTATAAGAGGACTTATAGTGAAAGAGTGATTAAGACTTTAGATTGTGGTGATGATGATTTGGATATTTTATATTTTATTTAATAGTTAATTAGTTTGTTTTAGGAAAGTATGTATCAATATTATTTGATGGTTCATGGAATTATAATTTGTGAGCGTTTAATATATATAATATATATATATATATATATATATATATATATATATTATATATATATATATATATAATATATATAATATATATATATATATATGAGTCATGTATTCGGGTATGGGATTTGGATCGAGCATGCCCCGGTGCTGAATTTGAGGCGTGATACTATCATAACATCACCAACAGATCTCCCATGTGTTTTATTGTAGGACTTTCAATAAGCAACATGGACACAATCGACTTTATATTAATATTTGGACCGTTATTAAGATTCATAATCAAACCATCTCATGAATCTAGCATTGAACAAAGCAGAAGTGTAACCTTTTATTTGTCGTCGATCTTTGCACCAACCGCTGCCAATCAACTAATCAAGGTGTTAAATTCATTCAAGTGTTCTTGCAAAGAGGACCCTTCCTTTGTCTTCAAATTGTACAATTGCTATCAGAGAAAGATCTTGTTTGACATGGATTTTCGTTCATATAGGTTCCGTAATTTTTCCTACAAATATTTTACAGTGGTTTGATCAAACACGTTGTACAGAACCAAATTATCCAGTGCAAGAATATTTGTCATAGCTGATTGATTTTTCTTCTCAAATAGATGGACGAATGGAAGCATTTAGGATCAAGCGAATCAAATACAGGGTACGCATAAGCAAGTATGCAGCAAGCTAAAAAACTACTGTGCACTAGCGTGCAACGACTTTCAGCGAGTAAGATACGACTTCAAAGCTATATCGCGCAGGAGCACTCATGTTTTTTCAGCTTGCTCAGATGACTGTTAGTGTAACAGCTTTTGTGCTAGCCGTTGCTTGTTAGATGTGTGTGCTAGTGCGCAACAACATTTTAGTCGTTGCTTGCTGGATGCGTGTTAGCGCAACGACTTTCTCACGTCAACGCTCATTTCGTTGCTTGCTGCTTCTCGAGGACCATGAGGATTCTCTCTCTCAAACAAAGTATGCTCTAGAATTCTTATCCAAAACGAAAATGGTTGACAAAGTGATTGGGACGCCTCTTGCTCTCAAGAACAAAAAGTCTTTCATCTATACAGGCTTTTATTTTTTATTTTTTATTTTCCTTCTATTCCAATTGCGTTGCCTTCCTTCACCAACACTGTGTTCATCTTCAGTTTTTATAACGTGTAATTAGATCTATCGAGCTTCGCCACATCAAATCTAGTAGAACTCAATCCGACTATCTGAGACACAATTACAACACAAATGCCAATACCGATCTTATGCTGAAAGGTTTATCAACCTTTGTCTATGATACCAATTGTTATGAAAAAATTCCCACACGATTGATGTATTACAAGTCAAAACCACAAAAGAAAAAAGGGTTAAATGGCTAATACCCAACGATAAGGTAAAGAAACAAAAACAAGATGAACAAATATTTATGTGGTTCGACATATGCCTACTTCACGGGGTAGGAAATAAATGTTTCTTCTTCAATAAAATAAGAGAAATAGAATATAAAACTCACTTCTCTCCCACTATATAAGAACCTTTTACTAAGGATTATCCCAGAAGATGAATGAATGAAATACCTCTCTACTTGTGGTGGTTCCCTATATATAAATTACACCATAAGAGAGAGCAAGTGACAAAACCTAAAGGAACTAGGCTTCACCTACATTATGCGTATCATGGACGTGTGAACAAGAGAGAGAGAGAGAGAGAGAGAGAGAGAGAGAGAGAGAGAGAGAGAGATGTCTCCTAATAGGAGATGTAAGAGCCTTTGTATGAGGCACCGCCTCAACAATCCATACCCGACAAGTGTGAATTAGAAATCAAGTAGTCTCTTTATTGATATCAACCCTTGTTGTTGAAGGGCCAGATGGTAAAATATCATTGTAAGGGCATCTATTTTTGTTTTTATACTTCATCAGAAAGACAACTAAATTCTAATAAAAGATTATCTATTCCATCCTTATTTTAATCAGATGATTCATATCAATTTTCCTTCTCATATGCAAAATAAAAATAAAAATGAACACATTGATGAGAGGAGTTGGCATGATATTTGGTTGAGGACATCCACACATGTTATACATTTGTATCACTCTAGTCCACATTTCAGTGATTCGAATCATTAGCCTATTAGTACTCGAAATAGATTGAGCATGCCTTGAAAATCTTTTGCTCTTTTTCAAATTTCAAATTATGGTCATATTTCTTTTCTTAAATATATATTCCAAGTCTACAGTTCATTTTTACAACTAATTTTACCTTTGAAAAAATATTATTTTTTAAAGGAAAAATGAACACTGGAACCTATGATCATTATACACACATGCATACATACATACATATACGTGTGTATTCATATACATATACATACATACATATGTATGTATGTATATTTATATAAATGTAAATTTTTTCTTCAAAAAATATATGTATAATTTAATTGTATAATTTTAATTTACAATTCAATTTTACAACTAATTTTACCTTTAAAATTATATGATTTTTAAAGAAAAATTAGCTCTATAGCCCATGATAATTATGCACAAATGTATACATATATACATATACATGTGTATATACATAATACATACATACGTATGTATGTACATACATATACACACATATATACATGCAAACATACGTGCGTATGCGTGAATGTGTGTAACTAACCTTTTTTTCTCTAAAAAATATATGGTATAATTTAATTATATATTTTCTATCTACAATTCATTTTACAACTAATTTTATCCTTGAAAATATATGATTTAAAAAAAAAAGAGTAAAAAATAAAATAAAATTGACCCTATACCCTACAATTGTCTACACACATGCATACATACATACATATATATATACACACACATACAATTGTTATGTACACATGCATACATACACATGTGTGTGTGTGTGTGTGTGTGTGTGTAGCCCAAGTCCTTACCCATTCCCCGCTGGTTGACTCATAGGATTTTCAACACGAGGTCATGGTTTCGAGTACCCATTGTGGTGAAATCCCACCACCACACATGTATCATCATCTCAACCATTAATAGGTGTGTCCCATCAAGGTGTGACACCCACATTAACCTTAGACTAAGTGCAAGGCACGCGGTCTTATAGGTTAAGCGTGAGTCCCACTTGGTGAACTACTAGGCCAACTCAAAGGGATAAACTCCCAATTACAAGACTTTCAATGGTGTGGATCCAATTGATTAACTAAGTGGGCTCCACACATTCCATCATCAACTAGAAACAATGTACAATCTCAAACATAAGGGAAACATACTAACATTGTTCACGTCTACATCATATTGGGTCCACTAGCGACATACACAAGCAAACTAAAAAAAAGCCCAATTATCTAATTTATGCATTTTAAAATAGGCATTGTTAAGTGTGGTCCACTTGACTAAAGGGTGTGCAAGGCACACTGACCACTAGGCAATAGGTCTAGCAACGAGCTCAAGGAAGGTTACCATGGTGGGCTTCTCAGTCCCCAACGATTTCTTTGTGTTGGGCCCAGTTGGGCCTTAGGTTGCCTTGTTAAATGGGCCTAAGGCCACCCATATTTTAAGATAATAACTGGGTAGCAAGATCTGTCCACTAGACATTTCACAAGTTAGGTAATACCCATTTACAAAACATGCCAGATGGGCCTCATTAGATGAAGAGTAAGGTCCATACAAGATATCCCACACTAAATGGCCCAACTAAGGTTTTGGGCCCACTATCACCTAGGAGTTCATTTTCAGGGTTTAGATGCTGCATTAAATGCCTTGGATCCCACTGATGTGATCCCATGTGAATTTTATGTCAAATAGCTCTTTGGTGAAAAAGTGGTTCTGAGCCATTTTTGAGTCAGTTTCATGATCATGTGAAGCCCCATATGGTGAAAGGAAATATCCACCTGGTATCTATATGTATGCGCTTTAAAACCCATAAGGCAGGCCTCATTGTTTGACTGTGTACAGTTTGCAGTGATGGCCCAAACACAAGTACGTGGAGAAACTGAGCAGGAAATAGTTTTGGCGCAATTTTGAGTACATCCCACAATTACATGGAGCCATCTTTTGGCATGTTGTCGGTGACCTTGGTAGTCCTACATATGGAATTCAAAAATCACAAGGTGAGACCCATTGGTTGCGCACACATAATTTTTTGTGCAAGGCCAAACATGAGCATTTCAATTTTCTGTGCAGAATTTTCTGCACAACTGTGTCTAGCGTCATTTTGAGATCTACTCCCCAATCATGTGGGTCCTCTATGGCCCAAGTAAAATACTATTTCTCTAGCCATAGTTATATTCTAGAAGTTCTAGGTGGTGGCCCATGCCTATCTTGTACATAGGGTCCACTATAGAGGCCCAAAGTTGGTCCAAAACCTAGAAAATCAGATATGTACTTTTAGGAATGGACCTTTCCCAACTTTGGGACTTGGGGACTATTCTTGATGAAGTGGTGGGACATATCAATACTCATACATGTCAAATAAACATTCCGAATGGCCTTTTCTACAAAGCATGGAGCTCACCATGAGGTGTCAAAGAAGCCTACATGCAATACAGTTAGGTAATTAGAAAATTTTTAGCAAACAGAAAAAGTGTAAACGACAAGAAATAGATCCAATGGCAAGTGGGGCCTACACCTTGGTAAAGCATAAATAAGACACACACATCAATGCACATGGCTGTTAAGATTGGATGAACTAATAAAATACATAAATCACAAGTAGTCCCAATACCAAGTGGGTCCACAATAAGAGGATAATGTTGTAGACAACATATATACAACATACAAGTAGCACATGAAAAGTGTTAATCAAATATTTATGATCAGATTCTTTGTTGGAAAAATTGAGTTAATGGATGATTTTAAAATACATCATTCAATTTACATATAGGTTTCCAACTATACAGGATTTTGGATCCATCTGGATCACACATAACAATTTAATATTTATCCTTATGAAGTATTTGTCGGTTCAGAATTTCTAAAATTTATCAATAAAGAATTTGACCACAGGGACCATATATATGATTATTAACTAACTCAAGTAAGCTAAGGAGAAAAAAATAATCTTAAATAGATCTTACCGTTGAGATCAAGGATATGGCCCACACAATATGTAGCCTTAAAAGTCTCCAAATACATTTTCGTACAAGGCTAAGATCTCGGTCAACCGAACTCTGATCGAGGTATATTATACACCATTGAAAAGCTACTTTGATTTACTACGAACCCAATAAAAAATATATTTCTATTGAGTTCAATAAAGGGACAAAAAATGGTCCATTTTTTATAAATCGGGACAATCTGTGTGCTGTTGGACAATAACAAAGTAAAATTGATGCTACGAGAGATTGGACCGGCAGATAGCCATGAAATTTGGTCCAGCATTACCTTATAGTGTGATACATATTACCACCAAGTTTCACTTCTGATCTTAACAATGTTGATTTTATAAAAAGTTTATAAGTTGCTATCTAGATAGAAAAATGGGATTGTATGTGAAAGGTGTTGATATAATGTTTATCTTGGTAGACCATTCCGACATGGGTCACCTTGTTGACCACCATGGCCATCCATACATGCACATAGGGGCCCATGCCAGTGGGCCCCATACACATCACAAAAAACACAAAAGGAAGAAAGAAGGTAGAGGAAGAGAATGAGTGAATGAGGGGGCATAGACTCACCTCAAATGGATGGACGGCTAGATAACGATGAGTGGTCTACTCCCTCTAGGTTTGATGGTGAGACACACCCTGGCCCCACTCTCTCACTCACTCACTCTCTCTCTCAAAATTTCAAAAATTTTTAATTGTAACAAAAGTACGAATGTAAGAGAACCCCTACTCTTATATAGAGAATGGGGGTTGAGGTGGCAAGATGATGTGACAAATTTGGGGGGTCTTATTGGTGTTAAAAGTGAGGTAGAAGGTGGTGTATGCTGTGGGTAGTGGATAGATGAGGTGGATAGTGTTAAGAACACATTAGTGAAAGTAAATGAAATCTAGGCATGCATTGGCTAGTGGATGGATAAAGATTGTGGGTTGTAAGTGATGCATGGTGGATGATAAAGTAAAGTATTTTAATTGGTTGTTTAAAATGATGTAACACAAAACAAAGCATACATTGGATTCATGTATAAGACAAGGTGGATGTGGAGGGTCAAATATTGCATATTAGACCCGATTCTTACTTGATTTTACGGACATAATATTGTTTAACGCCCAATTTTAACTGTGTTTGTGATACAGGGTGTATTTGAGAGCATGGACGGAAAAGTCGCTAAAAAGCATGGATTTAATAATCTGAGGACACCAAGGCAAGGGCCGAACTTTAAGGAACCAAGATCGAAGAATTCACCTGCCATGAGATCCAAGAAAACGGATAAACCGAAGCTCAAGTGGCCCAAAATGGTACAGAATGCAAGATCACAGGGTCCTACCATCCGTTTCAGCTCGAACTTCATACCTTACCTGAGGACCGTAAATAACCTTACACGTCAAAATTCAAACCTTTGGCTTAGTGTGTAAGTGACCCGATGGACAAGATCAGATAATAACCATTGAGAAAGCATCTTGGACATCCTTGGGAGATTGGGACTCAAACTGAACCGATGGAAAGATCATGAAAAACGGTGAATATCCGTTAAATTTCACCTCTTTTGGACGATACGGTAGGGAGAAATGGACAGCAGAAGTTATCACGAAAGATAAGGACAAATTTGTAAATATGGATGCCGGGATTGTATTTTTAAGGGTGAATGTTGTCCACACATCGGTTGAGCGTGTGGCCCACCCTAAAGTCGGATCTACTTCAAACTAGAGGCTGTGGGCCAACACTACGTCCATGATCTGATGAAAGGAGTGGATTTCTAGGACAGGCATCGCAGTGGACTCCACCTATTTTTTGCAAATCATCCAAATTTAGCCAAGCCAAACGTCCAGTGACGGACGTGCTAGCAATTGGGTTTTGATAGTGGGCCCCACCCATCGTAAAAAAGGATGATATACACCGTCTATTAGAACCCCGAGGTCCTTCTTACCAAGGCCTAGGTGACAAGATTTTAAGAAACTAAGAAGATAGGATCACAACCATTCAAGCATGAGACGGACGGCGGCAAGGAAAGATTCAATGGGCCACACTAAATTCGAGAAAAAAATACCTATTTCTGGATGGTTTTTCGAGGACAACTCAATGGACGACATGGATTCTTCAACCGACGCTTATAGTAGGCCCCACCAAGCATCACAGCATTACTACGAAGGCTCTGTTTCGCAAACAGAGCCGATCCTGCGGATGAGTTTCATGGGCCACCATCGTGCACTGAAGGTCCGATCCGGACCGTCCATTGGAATCCCACCGATCCTCTTATCCTCACCTAGGTGTCAGTTTGACCCCAGGTAAGGTATCGTGAGATCCTATCCATTGAATGCAATTTGGACGGCAGAAGAGAGATCCTGTGGGCCACACCAAATCCGAGCCAAATCAATCCATTCCCGACCAAAAATCTGACATGAACCCGCTGGATGGAGTGGATTTCCTGTTTTACCTCAATCAAGGGCCCACCAATTAAGACAGATGCGTAAGATGCTTTGAGCCTGCTGCGTAAATGGACTAGATCTCCGACTCGGTTGCAAACTCTCTTTCCGCCTCTGGGTGCGGAAGCTCCATACGACTAACCCTCTTATGGCTATAAAGAGGGAGGGAGACAGGGAGAGAGATTATTATTTTTTTGGGGAGCAGCACCAGCCGTGGAGCAGCAACAGATAGAGTTTTTATTTTCTTTCTTTATAATTTTATTTTATTTTATTTTGTTTTGTTTTCTTCTTATGTGTTTTAGCCTCATCATGTCAGGCTAAACCTCTTAGCTAGGGCTAAGAGGTGAAGCTTGTGGCATGACGGGCGACTCTATTTTATGCCTTTTGTTTATACTGAACCGATATTGATTTAGTTTAATTAAGGGAATGTTTTTCGTTTTTAATGGTCTGTTGTGACTGAAATTACAATGGGTCTGCGATAGCTTTGAGCATGTTCCTATTCCTTTTATGTTTATGACGTCAGGAAGCCCTGTTGTTCACCATCGTCTCCTGGGCATGGTTGGATGTCGGTACCCTCCTAACCTTCATGACATGATTGATTGGTTGGTAATTAGTTTAATTCTGTTGTTTACTTTGTCTCCTGGGCATGGTTTGGTGATGGAATCCATTCTAATATTCATACACCTTTATCTTTTAAACACTATATCAAATAAGTTCAGTTTAAATTCCATGATTCTAGTAGGCATAAGATCTCCCTGATCTCTACAAGTGGATCCTCTGAATCCCTAGTTTTCCTACCTCTGAATTCTCTACGTTTTAGATAATTATTTCACAATTATTCCTCAAATACAATTCAATTTAGATTTTATCTCATTCTAGTTCTAGTTAGTTTCAGATTACGTACAAGTTTCAGTCCCTGTGGATTCAACCTCGGTCTTATCGAGTTTATTACTACATCACAACCCTGCACTTGGGGAGTGAACAGTGGACGTGGGCCATGATTAGTTTTTAAGGCATGGGGAGAGGGTTAATAATGGATTTTAGGGTAGAATCCATTTTTGTCTCATACGTGCTAACTCTTCATTTGTCATGTAGTGATTGTCATATCTTGTGATAATTTTTATATTTTAGAAAGTGGGCTTTAGGCCTGTAACATCTTGAAAATCAGCACTCGATTATATAGACTCCGGTCTTGAGTTCCCAAGAGTTAACTTAATAAAATGCACATATGTCCTCATTCAGATTCAAATTCATTTCACACACAGATAATCAGAGTTGCACAATTCAACTTAGCGGAACCAACCAAAATGAGGTGGAGATAATAAAAATCCATAAATATAGGGCTAAGAGTCAAAAATACAATTCTAATAACGATGATCACTCAAAATAGAGATTATACAAGGCACAATGAACATGTAAAAAAATTTACACATAAAGCATGCCCGATCGGGGACTTTAAAATATACATGCACAAAATTAAAATAAAAGAAAGGTTTTTCAGCTTTGCCCGACGCTTCCAAGGCATCATGGTGAAAGTGCAAGCCAACCTAAGTCTATCCGCCGAAGGCCTCTGTAGAATATGCATCAACAACAATGTCTGGTTGGTGTTTTAAAACATCGTCCAAAGTGGGAGTGAGTAGCTAATTTAATGGTTCCATTAGTTCTAAGTTACACATGTAATTGACTCGATCAATGCAATTAATGATAAATAAGAAATTAAACATTTCTTAAATACTCTTATTAAATGCACAAATGAGATTATGTAATGATGCATGCGCCATACATTCCAACACTCCCTCACAAGTGACTTCAATGCCTATTTCGCAAATGCCAACACTTCTTCACAAGCGACTACAACTCCAAATCACAAAATCTATCTAATATAATGTGATGAATGTGTATGTTAGCCAAGTAATTATTAAGTTTCATTCATCCAACATATTGGCGAAGCTAGGATACCGACGTTATATCATTAGTCCTTATCAAAATCGCGTGGCTCGTTGTGACACGTAGCAGCTCCTCACCAGTATCCCTTAATCCAAATTTAGGTGTCACCTTTTTATATCACAAATCAATTATTCCAAAGGTACGACATGATACTCAAATGTATGAGGATCAACCCGATATGGGTCGTCACCCAAACCGAGTATGATCACTCATATCTAAGGTGCGAGCTCGTCACATAAAACCAAATCACTAAAAAGGAAAATGGCTCGTCACCGAATTTCATTCACGTTCGAGTCATTCGAATAGTACTTTGGCACAACTATCAGCCGGATAATTTGACGGGAGTTGTTCGAACAATGATATATCACCTCCATTAGTGCTCATGGTCACTTTGAGGAAGCTCGTCACCCTAGCGTAGGCCGAAAGCTCGAACACAGTGTCCCATACCACTATGTCTGGCCTATGAGTCTTAGTGGGATTGTATCGCACTAACGGTTATGAGTGGACTCATCTATTGGGAATGGGGTATCCTAGATTTTATTTGGTCGTGTCATACATTTTGAACATACATGATCAGTTGGCTAGTGAACTAATTTGATTGGCTTGGAAGAACTCCAATGCAACCGGCATTGGGTGCAAGCATCCTATGCAGTCCAACTACTGTTGGTCGTCTGTGTTCAACCCGGGTCAATCGAACAAGCCTAGGGTGGCCACCTCAACTCAGGCCACCCCTTTTGTTCGAGCAGTTAGCTAACTAACCTAACGTTTAACAATCATAATTATCGTTATGAACTAAGCACTACATCATGTAATTATAGCATAGGCTCTACTACACAACCACTTAGGCATTTCATCGAACATGTGAGCATAAATAGAAGCAACACACCTACTTAGGTATTTTATCAAATATGTAAGCATCAATGAAACAACACATTTACTTATGCATTTCATCAAACATGCGCAAATTTATCTACAAGCATCTAATAATTAATTAAGACCCTTAAGTGTCAATAAACGATAACTTAATTAGATAACGTCCACACCTTTATGAAGAAATCTCCGATTTTGAGCTCCTATGGTTGGGGCTTCGCGGGACATTTTACCGATGCCCTACGCCAGTACAGTGAGCTTGTAAGGATTCATTCAATCAACTTTCAAGACTCAAATCTCCAAAAGGGACTTGCTAATTGCATCTAATCGTCGTCGGAGCAACTCCGGCGATGCGGTGCAGTCGCAGTCATGTTGCCGGCTAGTAGGGACCGGGTGTGACTCTTCCAATCAATCCATCTCCTACACCTCCTCTCATCTCTTCTCATATCTGTCTCTCTTTAGTTGCAATGAAAATTTTGTAGGGGAGTGAGAGGGTGAAAATATGAGGCTATTTATAGTGTTAAAATGTGCACAAATAGCTCCGGTGACCCTTTTTCCAATAAACTTGCTTTGATGGAGGTTGCTTTCGACTTACAAGGCCTTCCGGGGGGTCGCTGGCTTATCTACACCATAGGGTAGGTGTCTCGCTATGGGATCTACATTCTATCACAACCGGGTGGCAATCAGACACTTTGATTAACTGTGGGGGCCTCACTTACGATTGACGGTCGTCGATGCTCAATCTAGGCTGCGGCTATATGAATATGAGAAGGGAAATATTTTTAACTCGTACCTTGATTTTGATTGCGATCTAACGATCGAATAGTCACAACTTTGAGAAAGAGTGGGGGGCCTATTTCACTTAAGTTATAGGTTTCAGTCTAGGGGATTCACGCATTTCAAGCACTTGGTTTCCAACCCAAGTTGAGAAGTTTTGAGCACTTTCTTGGTTCGCCACCCGCTATAGGTGTCAAGCCCAGTGAGACAGACATTATTCTATAGTTTCGAAACTAGTAGCCTGCTAACGAGTGGTCTAGAGCTCGTTTCGATAATCAAGCCATGTCTGGAATGAATTACGTATCAAGCTTTCTTGTGCACAATTATTAAGATTTGAATTAGCTAAGTTCATAATGTGGCCTATTCACAACTAGCAAAAATAATGATTCATCCATAATTACCCTAAACCATCGGTTCTTATGCTAGTCGAGTAACTGAGTCAATTTGGTTCATTAATTAATATTTGACCTCTAATAGTCTCGGCTTTAAGTAGATCTTTATTGAATTATGGTTGTCTTGATTAGTCAATGATAAGTTAATTAGATTTGGGCTATATGTGAACAAATCACATGGCTAAACTCTATGTTTAAGTGATCGGGTGGATTCGTTGGCTTCGTACAGTTGATTAATTGGATTTGTGTGGTTCTTTACTACTACTACCCATGTATAGGGTAACATCGAGTGTTAATGGTCAGTAAGTGTTAACATAAGTTAATTATATTGAAAATTTTCATTGATTTTTGAAAATTCAAAATAGCAAAAATCTAGGACGTTACAAGGCCCAAATGGATCCAAGTCCAATGAGCCTAATAGACCTAGCATAATAAAGGTGTTATAAGATACACAATTCAGGCCATGGATTTGATGGGCCGTATGTCACTAATGGAGCTTCAGATTGATGCACGGTTCTCATGACAGAGGTTTCAAGGTCTTTCAGGACAAATCGCTTGAGTGGGGTTGCTGAGTACATTAGGGTGCAATAAATGGTCTATCAACGGTGCAGGTTGGGACACATATGTGCACGAATGGTGTTACAAAGGACTAGGATCCCAGTGTGGTGCAATCAAAACGCGGTTCCGTTTGACAGTGCGGTGTAATCCAGAGGTGTCCATATCGCCTCTAGGTGTGTTTGTTGTACCAGTTTTAGTTCACAGTCCCATGCCATTGAGACTCCGATTCATCTGTTTATCGACAGCAACGTAGCGTAAGCTGTGTGGAAAACAGTGGGAAGATGGGTAGGCATTGATGTCATGGCAGCTCTTTCAGTTGAAGCCCGACTTTCCCAATGGTGGGTGGCGGTATCCTCAAAGCGAAACAAATCGGTATGTCATATGATTATTCCTTGCGTACTGATTTGGGAAATCTGGAAATCTAGAAATGGTGGCGGTGATGATGGGGGTGCCAGTTTGCTGGACCGAATTTGGCCAAGCCAAGATTAGGTGGTGGGACGGCCTTCTCTCCAACTCTCTCAAAGTAGGTGGTGCGCATGGAGCAGGTGGAGAGACAACTCATCAATTTGCGCTGCCTCAACTAATGTATCTAGATCTATCGGCAATGCAGTTTTGATTAGATGGGAGCGGCCATCGCCAGGTTGGGTTAAAATAAATGTAGATGGCTCATCCAGAGGCAATCCGGGTAATGCAGGAGGTGGTGGTGTATGCAGGGGGGAGACAGGCAATTTCCTTTTCGCTTTTTCTGCAAGTTATGGAGTCGAGACTAATACGGTAGCAGAATTGCGTGCTGTGTATAACGGCCTTTCTCTCGGGATTCAAAGGGGTTATGGCCAGATTATTTTAGAATCGGACTCAAGGTTGGTGGTTGATTTGCTCAATGGCAATACAGAGCCGGGCTGGAAATGGAAGATGTGGATTTATAGAATTCTTCACTTGCAGCGTAAGAGTCGCATAAGATTTGTGCATGTTGTGCAGGAAGGGAACTCGTTAGCGGATAGTATGGCCCAGATAGGGAGTGTTACTCAGGTTTTTGCTTGTTATGATTGTCAGGCGGATCTTCCTAAGCAGGTTAGAGGCTCAATCTTTCTGGATAAGGTAGGATTAGGCGCTATTAAGATGATCTGATCCCTTTGCTGTTTTTTTGTAAGTAATACGTGCTCGTCATGGATGGACCCCTGTTTTATGTAAGGGGGTCCTCAGATGTATAGGCTGGATTTTTT
>JAJHSJ010000005.1:85530611-85616916 GCA_021015155.1 Magnolia officinalis | reverse complement strand
CCCTGGGTGAAGTCCCTAAACCCTCTTGGTTCCAGAGGTTGCTCCAACGTCTAGACCGAGTGGATGCATGAGCGCATGAGGGCCGCATACCATTAGGCCGCGTCTCCCACTGTGTCGTGGTCGGTTGGAAGGGGGTACGGCCTTACCTGCCCGAGAGGAGGGGGCAATGCTAGGCTGAGTCTGACCAGCTCGAGGAATGGGTCCGCTATCGACGAGCCGGGCCCGATATTGGCAGGCGGATAGTGAGGTCTCTTCCACTCACCTTGTTGTGCGCGATGGGGCGGCAATCTGGTTTGGAGTGTAATAGACCCCGGTGATGATCCCAGAGAGGAACCGTACTGATATGTGGACTTATTGAGCAGATTTACATCATACTCATACATTCATTTCATTCACTATCCACTCGGGCTGGTGGTGCGCAACTAATTGTGTGTACCTTCGCATGGCAAAGATTTCGGTTGGGCGCGCGACTAATCTGAGATCAGGAGTTTTTAACACATTGAGTCTGACTATCCAAATTTAGGTATGGGACTGGTTTGGATAGAAGTTCTTTGTGATAGACCCCATAGCTTGTGATACCACGTACTATCATCCCGACTTCACACTCCAGCATGGTCATTTCATTCGCATCGCATATTGCATTACGTCCGCAGGTATATGACATTTTGGGTTGCTATGTTTCTGTACTTATATGGTCTAGACAGACTTAACAGGATTTGTATAATTGCATCGCATCTTCAGCAGCTGATATTTGGCTCTTATGACTCTTTATTGCACAGTTGTTCCATATTGCGTATTCTGATATTGTTTGACTTATGGACTTGTCCATACTTCCGCTTATTCTGTTATCGTATGATTTATGATCTTGTCAGTATTTCTACTTATTCCGATAATGTACGATTTATGGATTACTTGTAATTTCGTATTGTATGATGATGACATTGTATTGAGTACTTGACACTTACCTTGTGCACACACTTACACCACCCTCTAAGCTTTCTATAAGCTTATGCATGATAGATGCGTGCAGGTGATGTTAGGTTGCAGCAGTGTCAAGCTTGGAGCATGTAGTGGTCTTCTGGAGCTTGATTTTCGATTTATGTATTTCTCTTTCAGCATTGTACTCAAATGATTATATTAGTGGATATGTGATGATGATGTTGCCTTTGTGAATTGGGTAATCTTGTGGTTATGCTTATTTTGAGTTAAATGTACATTGAAAAAAAAAATCCTCCTTGTAGGATCCCAGGATCAGAATCTGGCGTATGAACGCTAGGAGCCGAGAATGGGGTACTACGGAGGCTGTCGGCACCGGATTCGGCGATCGGGATTCCTGTGAATCCGATCTTCGGGTTTGGGGCGTGACATAGAATCACCTGGAGTTGGGAAGTCGGATCTTCTTGGTCTGTGGATTGCTTCGCTGGCACAAGAGCAGTTGCAACAATGGTGGCTAGAGCTCTCTTTCTTCCTTTCGCCATTGTAGAACATCGATGAGATAGGAACGACTTTGATGTCGTTTCCACAAACGACACGAACTGTTGATGCAGATATCTGGTCGATCTTACCCCGCCTCCTGTTAACTGGAGTACCTGCGATTTATTGAAAAATAAGAGAAGACATTGGAGGCGCCGGTTAAGGTCAAGGACCCTCCAATGCCTAAGTTAGGTAGTTTCACAGGGGGAGTAGAATAATCAGGATATTTGTTGTGTGTACATTTACTCATGGCAGCGGGTGTATTTATAGGCTTTTGGGGGTGGTGGTGTATATAGAAATGTCTCTCTATGATGGATGTGTATTGCGGAATTGATCTTCTTTCGAATGCATTGAGGTTATTTCTCTGAGATCCACGGCGAAGATCTCGGGAAGATCTTCTTTAGATAAGATCTCCGAGTAGTCGGGATCTGATGAGGTCTGAGTAGATGGTTGAGGCCGACCTCCAGGATGGCTAGGTCGAGATCTTATAGACCGAACTGAACTGTTAGTTATAGTCGAGAATGGTACAAACCGGGCTAAAGTGTTGATCGTGATCAAGGCTCTTCTTCGAGGCCAAAGTTGATTTTCGATGTCAAAGTTGGCACCCAATGCCGAAGTTGGCCTTTGAGGTCGGCCTCCGAGGTCGAAGTTTAGTTTATCTATCTCATACATCTGGCCAATCCATTTTTACCCATAACATATATGTGCGTGTATATATTGGGTCAAGCATGCTGGACTCAGAACCGAGTCGGGTCAAGTTCGGGCCAGGTCTATTTCGAAACCAGATCGAAACGGGTCAACCCTAACTCGGTCCGACTCGACTCAATGCCCAGCTCTACGTACCAACCTCACGTGCAAAAACGAGGCATACGTGTGTGAGACCAGAGCGCTCCACAAGCCATCCATATTGTATGTATCGCATATGATCATCAGATTCGCTACGAAAACAAATGAATGGTTAAGATATGTTGACCAACGGTGGAAATGCTTTCCTTCCGATCATCAGACAGCCTAATGAGTGGCTTCTATCTTTCGTGCATGTACCATTTCCACGTGCGAGGTCAGTCCACTTAACAAAGTGTATTTGAATTGAAGTAGTTCGTATACACCACTTCTCTTAATATCCACTCGTTTGCTTCCTGGCTTTAAATTTTGGTAGGAAGGTAGGTTGTATTTCTCAACATGTGGCCAGTTGGCTCACTTAATTTGATATGATCGGAAGTGGGTCCCACTTCTATGTCCATCATCACAAAATATCCCAGGCCTTGAAAACCATACATATCTGCCCATGTCGATGTGATCTAGCCCGTAGGTGGCGGAAACAATGGGATTGTGAACAGTTCAAAATTTACACTGATTGGAGAGACGGGATCCGCTATTTAAGTTTAAAATGTGTATCTTGATTTTCCAAGCCCTCTATAAATACCAGGCAAATAAGCAATTGTTACTCTTTCAACCTGTTTGAAAAATAAATCGGATATATGATTGAGACAAACAGAAATTTCTTATTTTCTTGCATTGTGATTGGTGGATATCATCATTGACGTTACCAGCATAATGATACATTAGATGCGATTTATGATGATGTGGCCCAATAACATTGCAATAAACAAGTTTTTTTTTTTTTTTCTGTCGGTAGCAAAGAGAGGATCTGGTTTCTTTGAAAATGGGATGTTTTTGTGTTTCAAAAATCAGTTCAAAAGATCAGTTTAAATTTGTGAAGGCCAATGTAGTATATCTGATATATCTGCGCTGTCCATTTGTTTTATCATAACATTTTGAAGCCTGATCCAAAAAACGAGGTAGATCCAACACTCAAGTGGCCTACACTAAAGGAAACAACAACCCTGATAAGTTTTTAACATAAGTGTTTGATTCCAAATCTGCCTCATTTTTTTTGCTAGTCCCTAAATTTAGCTAAAATAATGGATGAATGGTGTGGATAAGCCACATACATCACGATGGGCCCCACGTATATTTTACACTGCCCTCGGTTTTAGTTAGAGGTGGGCACTGGATGACTCGATCCGGCTAACTCAACTCGTCCAACTCGTTCCGATCCGACTCGACTTGATTCGAATGGGTGAGTTGGTCCGAACCGAGTAGGCTTCGCCCAATCCGAACTCGAACCAAGTTAAGTTCGAGTTACTTAGTAACTCGACTCGACACAACTCAAAACTCAATCCGGTTAGACCCGACTCTCTAACCCTACCCGCCGCACCCTACCCCGACTCGATCCCAAAATCTCTTTCTCCCTCCTTCCTCCTCCTTATCTTCCAAGCCCGACCTCTCTCCCTCCATCATCCTCCTCATCTTCTAAGTTCGGCAACCACCCACCACCTTCACCCTCCTCCTCTCTCTCCTCTCCACTCTCTCAGTCTCTCCCTCCCTCGTCTCTGAATCCAACTCGGTGCCAACTCGACTCGACTCGGTACTTCTGACCGGATAGATTTCGGTCTGGATCAGTCCAGGCTAAACCAGACTCGAATCGAGTTAGGCATGTTGGACTCGTTATCCAGTCGAATTGAATTTGGGTCAGGCCTATTTCAAAACCGAGTCGAGTCAGACCTAACTCGGTTAGACTCGAGGCCCAGCTCTAGTTTTAGTGTCCCAAAAAAGCATCAAATCAAGCACCAATAAAGATCCAGTAATTACCAAAAGAAACAATTATTACTCATTTATTCCGTATGTTGTATTTATATATAGCAGATTTGGGAAATCAAACGGGCCCTAAGCATAATCCGGATGAATTGCCTGTGTCCCCCAACACAGTAACTGTGGTGGGAAGCTACGTGGGGTTCACAGATATCTCTGTGAGAATCCACTCCGTCCATTACTATTTCAGCCTCACGGTGGGACATATTCCAAAAATGAGGCAGATCCAAGATGCAGGTAGGCCACACAACAAGAAAAAGCTGGGATTGAACATCTGCCATTGGAAACTTTGTGGAAGCCAGGGAAGTTTTGGATTACAATGATACTTGTGCCTACAGTTTATCTAACCTAATGAATAGTTTGGATAGCATGTAAGCATCATGGTTAGCTCTAGGAAGGTTTCAACGTTGGACATTTCTGTTCTCATTATTTCCTATTGTGTGGCCGATATGAGTATTGGATCTGCCTGATTTTTGGAGTTTAGTCCTATTTGTGAGGTTGAGAAAGTAATGGACAGAGTGGATTTTTTATTGGCATCTCTGTGGACCCCACATAGCCTGACTGTGACTGCAGAAACTTCATGTGGTGGGGACAGGCAATCCATGCCTTATTTATGGAAGGCATATATAGCAGTCAACTCAATCACATTGATTTTGCTGTAAGTGGCCATCAATCCATATAAATCATGAGATGTTTGGATAAGTATTTTTATTTATGCCCGTTTGATTTTCCACCGTTAATTTAATTGAATTCAACCTTTATTACTTACAAGCAAAATTTTAAAAAACGGTCACATATTCTTAGACGTGACATATACAATTTTTGGGTAGGTCTGGACTTGAATAATGAGACGGTCAGTGTACACCCCCACACCACAGGAAACAGTGGTGATTGAATGTCCACCGTTAAAAACTTAGCCTGGATGAAGGGAAAACATAAATATTAATTTTTATCCAAAACTTTTATAACCCCATCACTACGGTTTCCTGTGTGTGGTCCACCTGAGATTTGGATCTATTCTATTTTTTGGCTCATGCCATGGGGAAAAACAGATGGACGGCCAGGATATAAAACATATAGGTCAGTGGACCCCACAGTCCTGAATTCACTGACCTCGTGGTTCCATGATCCACCGAATCCGGGCCCTTTATTAAGTTGCACCCAAACTCTCCACGTACAGGTCGATTTCCTGATCCTGTGAGGTCTAACCAGAACGGTGATCTCTATTTCAACTTCAATCCGTATGGTCACGAGATCCACAGGAAGTGAATGCCCATCAATCGATATTTTACTGATTGGCTTCCATATCTTGTAAAACACTGATTCTCTTCTTCATCTTCCACGTGGTAGGTAGGGGCAATGAATCTATCTTCTCGATCCAGCGAGACAAACAGACTGCACTTCTATACTTCTCTCTCAAACCCGAATCTAACCCTTTGTAGGGCCACCACGTTAAACATGTGAAGTTAGGATAGTGTTGGCGTGTCAGAGTCCGTTGAAGCTCTGTACAACCCGCAACCGACAGATAAACAAAATACGCAGATAAATGAAAGATAAATACATGTGAGTATCTGTGTGGACAAACAATTAAGACAGGTGTTGGTTAGCAGAACGTGGCCGATGATTTAATCCTCCAAGGGCTTGATTGTTTGAGGGATCCAACGATAATAAGTCATGGATATTTATGATACTCCTAAGTGTGCTGCACTTATGATATTAGACAGTAGTCATTGATGGGTGTCGTGAGCCTCGCAAGACCGGTCGAAGGCTGGTCTCGACCAGTCGTGGGAGTCGAGCCATGACACGACTCAAAGTTCAGCGAGTTTGGGCTATTTTTCTCCGGGATGGTCGACCAGTCGAAGGAGGTGCTCGACCGGTCGAAGGTGGCTCTCGACCGTTCGTGGACTCGGCTCGACCAGTCGAGGTTACGCAGATTCATTCCGCGATTTTGCGCGAATTTTGTGTCGCAAGTCCTTTCGCAACTAAGATGCGGAAGGGAATTTCCTAAAACTATAAATAGGAGTTCCTATGGCTTTCTAGGTATAACAAGAGGATTTCCTAAAGTTTTACAAGGGATTTGCTAAAGGGTTTAGGGCTATCAAAGGTGAGAGAGAGAGAGAGAGAGAGATAGAGAAGAGAGAGAGAGAGAGAGAGAGAGAGAGAGAGAGAGAGGAAGCTTATAGAAGGGAGGTTCTGCTCGTGGAGGTTATCTACTGTGTAGTCTATATCTCAGCACTTCTATGTCCTCGTAATCCGTTAGATCTCTCTATTTTCTCTATTTCTCTTATTGTTTATCCACTCCTGCGTGAGTGAAGAAGATTGTAACGTTCTACTTCATAGTGGATTGTTGATCTGGACGAGGTCCCGTAGTTTTTACCTCTTTGAGGGTTTTCCACGTAAAATTCTCTTGTGTGGTGTGTGATTGATGCTTTGATTTATTTCATTACTTTATTAATAATTCTGGTTTGTTCTGGAGGGCAAGATCCTAAGGTTTTGTGCAAGGCCCCCAACAGTCATCTTAGCTAATATGAACTTGGAATGTTTTTCAGTATGGATGGGCATGAGTGGAGTAATCTAAACTAAGATAAGCAATATTGTGTTATGTATGAGGGATTGTGTTAGGTGTGGGTCTCGAATTCTACATTGCGTGCTCCTTATATAGCCAAGGAGGAGGCAAAGGGTTTCCTAGTTGGCCTAGGATCCTTGGCAATCGTGATGCACAATTGTTTTATGATCTTCCCAGTCTAGCTTATAAAGATCTTTGGAGGTCGGAAATGTTTTCAAATCTCCTCACCAACACAATTGCAGAGTTTTGTGATTGTTATAGGATTAGTCTCACTTGATCGGATTCCTCATGGTGTCTTTGGTTTCCATCCACTTTGAAAAGAATATGCTTCTCAAACTTTCGTAATCACTACAAGAACACCGATCATCTTTGTTAGGATCTCCCTTTTAGGCAGGATTGTGTGACACGATCTTGTCAAGCATATTTGATTTATGATAGGATCCCTATTTCAGTGGGGCTTTATAGGCTTATCGGGCACACTGCCTATATTACATACGCTACGGGTGTTAGGACTATGTCATTTATTGTAACATCTTATCCACAGACGTGCATATAGTCATGTGCAGTTAGATCTGTACACGAGTCGAGCTTGGCATGGCTCGGCTCGGCTCGGCCAGTAGCTAACCCCAGCTTGAACTTGACTTGGCTCAATCCTCGAGCCTGTCTTGCTAGCTCAACTCGGTTCAGTCAGTAGTTGGGGCCAGTTCGAGTCCGCTCGACCTTTTCTCAAACAGTTAGAATGCATCTTCAATTTCTCACATAATGCAAAACAATAATAATATTTTACAAATATTTCATCAAGCACCTAGAGAGCAGCATCAAAATCAAATACCTGGGCGAGCAACATCAAAATCAAACAGCCGACATATCTATTCATTTCTTGCCAACACTTCATTGAGTCATTTTATCAAACACTAGGCAAGCAACATTCATATCAAAATAACTGAGTCACTGAGCTTATTCGATTTGAATCGAGATTCGATCCGAGTCGAGTCGAGTTCGGGCAAGCTCGAACTCTGCTCGAAATTTTTTCAAGCTTCAAAAACCAGCTCGACTCGGTCTGAATCCAATTTTGAGCTGAGGCGAGTCGAGCTTTTCCGAGTCGAATCGAGCAAGCTGACCGAGCTAACTCGACTCGTGTACAACTCTATGTGTATATTTTCTTTTGGTAGGTGATGTGCCACCAAAGGTTATGGGCAAAAGATATTCTTGATTTATGATTAGGATTTCATTAATCATTTAGTGCATAGTATCGACATATCGCGATATCTCATTGGTCTGCATGGATGCACCAGGATGGATGTAAATAGTTCCCAATGACCATTTTGCCACGAAATAGCTAAGCAAGTGATCTAACTTTTGTGCTCAACAACCTTATAGACTACTAAGGCTAGTATTTAACCAAATAATGAATGGATTTTCATTAATTATCCTTTTTATTTATTTTTTTCATTTTCAACCAATTGTAAATATGTCTACATTATTAATTTCATCAACTTTGGTCTAATTTATATATTTTAAGTTATATTATTTTAATGTTGAACATTGTAAATTATTATACGTTAATTAAAAATTCTTTCTTAGAATTCATTATAAGCATGAACATTCTCATTCGCTAGTCACTTAATGTAGCATAATCGGTGGTTGAATAGATGACCGATCTTCTTAAATTCAGTCTTAATTCTATTATTTAATGCCTAGAATCACAAGGCATTTGGTTTGAATAATGATTGAATTTGAGCCAAGCATCCTAATTAGCTGAGCCACACCATTTTAATACACGTGAAATCGTGCCTAAAACATTTAAAAGCACTTCATTGAGGCCATTTAAGTTTTGGAATGGCATGAAGTTTGGTGTAATCCCTCAACTAAGTGGGACACACATAACGGATAGGTTAGATGTCTGAACCATATCTCAGTGGCCCTGTAAACAATTAGGAAGGGTTTAATTGATGGGCATCCACTCTTAACTTCTGTCTATAGTGTGCCCACTTTATTCATAGATTGTCAGGCTCATAGCCTAATATAGAAGTACACATTTAATTGATGGTGTGGATGTCCCACACACATTACAATGTAACTCACAGAGCTAACATGGTTTAAAAGTTCCCAATAACCTCATCCCTTAGGTACACACTAACAACTGTTATACCTGTATTGCGGAATCGATGGATCGACTATGCATCAATCAATGGAGATTCAAAACTATAACTGAAAGCGTACCTGGTTGGGAAGACATTCTGCCGATAGGAATCTTGATCTTCGCACTTTACACCTTTAGGAGAACTTTCAATGGGGCTAGGTTTTCTCTATATATTGGTGAGGGGACCAAGACATCTATATATAGGAAAGAGGGCTAGAAGCTTACCCATCACACTTCTCCCTCTAGGGTCTCCACACCGTAGGTTTCCATATTTGGCCTGATAACCGAGTATAGGAACCACGGTTCAAGCATCCGGCCCAAACCTATTTACAATGATCACAACTGTAGTGGGGCCCACTGAATTGCTCAATCTGAATAATCCAATGGTCAGATCTGATGATCATGTGTGGCCCACCTAATAGGAGTCTTACATTCTCCCACTTGGGCTACACTGATCTCTGAAAGAAAATAAAACATTTTATTTTAATTATGAAAACAATTTTAAAAAATCTCATTTACTTTTTAAAGTTCCTAATGGGCGCCCTACTGAATTTCAAAACAATACCGTTAGATAATCATGAGTAACGCTTGTCAAATCCGGTCCATCAAGACTACTGATATTGAATCGTGGTAGTCAACAAAACATTTATACATTTCGAAGTGCGACGAATCATGGTCACGAATACCAATAGCCTCAACGATATTGATCAAAGATATAGGGTGTGGTATGAAGATTGCACATCTCATGTGATCGCACGTGCCTATCTTCAAGTGGTCCATCTAAACGTGTCACCAAGACACAAACCAAATTGTTGCTTACTCAAAACTAAAAGTGCACATTGAAGGAGAAGCAAGATATAAACTGAATAACAGAATCATCAATGCATAAAGAGATCTCTGAAATGTCTGTACATAATTGGATCAAAACTGAAAACTCCCACTACTGAAATACATTATTGGGATCTACAATTCCCATAGACGTCACATGTTCCTTAATGAGCGTAATAGGAAGACCTTTAGTGAGAGGATCCGCTATTATCTGCCTCGTGCTGATGAGTTCTATAGACACCTGACGATTCTGAACTTTCTCTTTATCAACAAGATACTTAATGTCAATATGTTTTGACCTTGATGAATGCTTATTGTTGTTCGAGAAGCTAACTGCAGCTGAACTATCACAATAGATTTTCAATGGTTTCGGGATCATCAGCACAACCCGTAAACCAGAGAAAAAACTCTGAAGCCAAATCGCCTGACTTGTGGCTTCATGATAAGCTACATACTCTGCTTCCATGGTGGAAGATGCCGTAATTGACTGTTTTACGCTCTTCTATGATACGGCTCCACCACCCATCATGAACACATAGCCCGAGGTGGACTTCTTGCTGTCAACATAGCCCGCAAAATCTGCATCTGTATATCCAACCAGCTCCAAATGGTCAGATCTCCTGTACGTGAGTGCGAAATCCTTTATCCTTTGCTGTGGGTAGCGTAATACTTTCTTAACAGCTATCTAATGGTTCATCCCTATATTGTTAAGGTACTTACCCAACAATCCAACCACAAAAGCAATATCCAGACACGTACAGACCTGAGCATACATGATGCTCCCTACCGCTGACGCATACGGAATATCTTTCATCTTGTCCTTCTCTAGGTTGTTCTTAGGATATTGAAATTGGTCAAACCTATCACCTTCTACAATAGGTGCTTGGCCAACCTTGCATGTTAAACCTTTCGAGAACCTTATCGATATAGGCCCTCTGCGATAAGCCAAGCAGTCCACGAGATCTATCCCGGCTAATCTGAATGCCGATGACAAATGATGCATTATTAAAATCTTTCATCTCAAAGTTTTGAGATAGAAATTTCTTAGTCTCACACAACAATCCAATATCACTACTAGCCAACAAAATGTCGTCAACATACAAGACTAAAATAATAAACTTACTCCCACTGATTTTCACGTATATACACTCATCTACAGTGTTTTCAATGAAACCATATGAAGAAACAACTTCATGAAATTTAGGTACCACTGTCGTGATGCCTGTTTCAACCCATAAATGGACTTCTTAAGCTTGTAGAACAGATGTTCTGAGCCTTTGACTTTGAAATCTTCTGGTTACAACATATATACGTTCTCACTTAGGTCTCCATTGAGAAACGTTGTTTTCATGTCCATTTGATGCAGCTCTAAATCCATATGAGCCACAATAGCCATAATGATATTAAAGGAGTCTTTCTTGGATATAGGTGAGAAAGTCTCCTTAAAGTCAACGCCCTCACGCTGATTGAAACCCTTTGCAACTAGTCTGGCTTTATACCTTTCGATATTGCCCTTAGAGTTCCATTTGGTTTTGAATACCCACTTACAACCAATCGGCCTAATACCTTTAGGCAATTCAACAATGTCCCAGACTTTGTCGTCCTTCATGGATTTCAATTCATCCTTCATGGCATCAAACCATTGAGAAGAATTGGAACTTTGTTCGACTTGCGAAAAAGATACATGATCATTTTCAGCTCCAATGTCAAAGTCATGCTTCTGCAGATAAACGATGTAATCGTCTGGAATCGCAAATCTTCTCTCTCTATGTGATCGTCTTAAAGGCTCATTATTCTAAATTGGATTTTCTGTTTCCTCATCAGTGGGTTGTATTTGAGGCTGTACATGGTCATCCATAGGGATCTCAGAGTCCATTGCTGAACGAATAACCATGCTACTCTGAATGATTGTGGTAGGAATCACAATCCGTTCTTCCTCAAACACAATGTTTTTTAAGTTCGTGCTCTCACTATCTTCAGTATTCTCAATAAACCTAGCATTCGCAATCTCAATGACTCTCATGGAATATGATGGACAATAGAATCTGAATCCTTTGGATCTTTCTAGGTATCCAATAAAGAAGCAACTAACCGCTTTAGGATCAAGCTTTCTTTCATGAGGATTATACGGTTTAGCTTCTGCAGGACAACCCCATACATGAAAGTATCGTAAACTAGGCTTTCGCCCGATCCACAATTCATATGGAGTTTTCAATATAGCCATACTTAGGACTCTATTAAGGATATGCACAGCTGTTTTCAACGCATCACCCCAAAAATTTTCTGGCAACATTGAATTACTAATCATAGACCGCAGCATGTCCTTTAGGGTGCGATTACGCCTTTCCGCTACACCATTCTGCTCTGGAGTACCAGGCATGATATACTGGGCGACGATGCCACAATCTTATAGGTATCTAGCGAATGACCCTGGATTACGCCTAGATTCGTCACACCTTCCGTAGTATTCACCACCATGGTCGGATATGACGACTTTGATCTTTCTATCGAGTTGATTCTCGACTTCAGCCTTATATATCTTAAATGAATTCAGGGCATCTGATTTGTCGTTAATAAGGTATAAGTACCCATAACGAGAATAGTCATCTATGAAAGTGATAAAATACTTCTTCCCATTCCAAGATGCTAAAGGGAACGGTCTACAAATGTTTGTATGAATCACTTCCAAGAGTCCTACGCTCCTAGTGGCACCCTTTTTTCTGGTTCTAGTTTGTTTACCTTTAATGCAATCTATGCAGACCCCAAAGTCTGAGAAGTCCAGAGAGTGAAGAATTCTTTCACGCACAAGCCTTTCCAATCTCTCATGAGAGATATGGCCTAATTGCCTATGCTAAAGCATGGAGGAATTTTCACAATCTAACTTTCGCTTAATGCCTTTAGTGTTTCCATGTGATGAGTTAATACAGTAGGCATGTGAAACATCCAAATCTAGCTAATAAAGGTTATTAACTAAAGTGTCAGAACCAATCATAACCGAATCATAGGAAATACTTAATTTTCCATTTCCAAATTTAAACTCATAACTAGATTTGTTTAAACGGGACATGGAAACCAAACTGCGCTTATAGAAGGCACACATACAGTATCTACCAGATCAAGAAAGTGTCCTGACGATAACCTAAGTCTACATGCTCCAATAGCTTCCACGTCTGCTTTAATGTCATTCCCCATATAAACTGACCTTTCTGTATCGGTTGACGTTCGGCTTTGGAGCATATCCTGTGTGGAATTACATATGTGAATAGTTGCACAAAAGTCTATCCACCAGAAGTCAATGGACATATCAGCTAAATTAGATTCAAAACAAACTAAAACTTTATTCTTACCCTTAGAAACAATCCATTCTTTAAATCGTGTGCAATCCTCTACAGGACTCGAAGAATGATTTCCTAAATAGTGCTTCATTTCCTTAAAGTTGGACTCAGTAAGCAAAGGTATGAAATTAAACTGGTTTGGAACATTGGAAACAATCATGGCTGGACAAATAAAACATAACACTCACATTAATAGAATGAACAAGTTCCACAAAATAATACATGAATATAAACCTCAAACATTATGCATGTATAAACATTTGATTGATTTGGGCCTTCAATCAAATGACCTAGAATGATGATGGGTCATAATCATCAAATTTTGGCAAGAGCCCGGTGTATCATTGCGTCTCCTCCTTTGGGCGAAATTCCAACATACAGGAGGCTCTACTGAACATGAAGCTGATCAGTGCTAGTGAAATAAATTTAAGACGTCCATCACATTTGAGCGAAATGAATCTCTCAAACTTATATAACCATCACCAATCACTTCACCCCGCTCATATCCTACCAAGTAATGATACATCTTTGTTCTGACCACCACCCGCTATGGAAACGAACGTAACTAAATGCAATCCTAATATGTATGGTCACTGAATTCCATAAACTGAAGTCTGAAAGTAAAAAATTTTACCAATTGAAGTCACTTTGGTGGCTAACACAAGCAGCTCCAATCCCTACTCCTAGACACAAGGATTGCTACATGGTCCTGCCCATAACAGACCATTCTGAAATGGTTCTGATTTGGCCCAAAATATGACTGATGTTGACCGCCCATAAGGTAAACATCTTCTAAAGTGATGGTTGGATTAAATTATAAATGGTCAACGACTTAATATCAGCCTCAATCATATGAGTAATGGCCTTATTTGGGTCAGATCAGAACCTATAAAGTTAACCATTTTTATTAAATTACTAGAGCCTACCAACCATCAATTAGGTTTCAATTTGTACTAAAATGGCCCAAGTAAAATAAATTTATTGGTTAGAATAATCATATTGGACAATGGGCCCAAGAACCCAAGTGGGCTCTTAAAGGTCCAAACAAAATAATAAGGGATTAGTATCCATGGGTTGGGCCTAGAAAGATTATGAAAGAGACCCATATTGGGGCCCAAATGCGGCCCAAAAAAAATATTTGTTGTCAATTGTAACACCCCGTACTTTCCAGTACTCGAGTGTTACCATGTCGATTAATTTAATATAAAACAATATATATATATTATATATAATATATATAATATATATATATATATATATATATATATATAATGCAACCTAAATATATACACTATGAAATGTATATACTTTGTAAAGATTTAAAATTTCATGCTAAAATGATATGTACGTATTTAATGTATATAGAATATTATGAAAATAATATTATAATGAGTAATAATTTATAATATGTAATCGAATTTTTAATATTTATGAAGTATTAAATATCTTTTATAAATATGAACACAAAAATTTCTAGATGTTTTAATAAAGTTATATATTGTTTAACAACGCGATTTTAAATATGAAAATGTACAAATTTCAATTCATAAATATGTACAATATGATATTGTAAATTAGGAATTGTATATTAATAAATATGTGATTAATAACATGTAAATAGTAGCATGTTAATATTAGAAATTATACTTATATATATGTATGAGTTTTTTTAATTATTTTAATTACAAGTAAATCCATATTAATGTTAGTATTAGTCAATAATGCATGATGAAGGCCTTAAATGGACCTTTGAACTCTTTTAACCGTCAACGTTCAATTGCGGATTGATCCGACCAACAGATCATCAGGAATCCACCATTAGGGTGTGAAATTTGAGAGTATGTCCCACCTGGACCTTGGGTCTGCCCCATCTTTGGTCTAAGGCCCTAAGTGGACTCCTAGAACCTAATGGATGGTGTCGATTTCCCACGAACATCATGATGGACCCCCACATTAGTGCATGTGTACAGCTAGGGCAGTGTAACCGCTGTGCACTGGACGTCACTGCTCGGTCAGACCAGGTCTGACCGAGATTTCCAAAGAAGGAAATTTCCTTCTTCTCCATCTCTGTTTCCGCCTGCAACGGCCTAAAACAGATCATTTCTATTGGAGTGATTAGTAGCCCACCATGATCATCCTCTCGAATGATCCGAACCATCCATCGTGCTTAGGGCACGGCCTCAAGCAAAACCCAACACTCTCGTTGTGTTGAAACCCACAACAATGTGCATGATTCCAGCTGAACTGGGCTGGCGTACAAAGGAAGTTGTGCTTCCAGCTGCCCCAAAATCAAACCAGCGTGACCAAGGTGGGCCACCTATGACCAATGCAAACCGTCCACCTTGTAGAGCCCTCAAACATGGTCAAAACCGTGCCGCTCATGTGGATTCATGTACACGTGCATGCGCACGATCAAGGCCCAAACAAGGGTGCGTGCGGCTGTTTGCCGAAAATGGAAAAGTTCCTTTTTCCTTCCAACTTGGCGATCCGCGTGCTTACTTCTCTTTGTGTCTCCACCATTCAAAATGGAGAAAGGCCAGCCATCTAAAGGCTCTCCACGTGGGAGCGGATTTTCGCCCACAAGAAGCTAAAACCGTGGCCAGTTTCGGCCTTACAAGGCGTATTTCAAAACGGCTTTAAGCCAGGGTGATCCGGACCGTTTGTTATCAATCCTATGGTTCTAGCACGTTAGGGTAAAGGAATAAAAGGGCGTGGATGGAGCAACAGGAGCTCACCCTCCGTTATTACAGCCGCCCGAGAAAAACCATCCGCCTCTTTTGTTCTAGCGAACCCGCCAACCTAAACCCCTTCAAGCTTCATGAAAGCTTATCCACAAGTTTCGTAGGGTCCATACGGACCATCTGAAGGAAGTAGATTGAAGGAAGGAGCAATGGTGACGAAGATGCCATTAATGGCCGTCTTCTTCTCCACCGAGAAGCAGTCCGAGCGCCAGCGTTTCGGCCCTTGTTTGGCCTCGTCCAGACCCTGCTGAAAGTGACTAGAAAAGAGAAATGGTGGGAGAGAGAAAGAAGGGAGAAAGAAGAGATGGAGAGGTGCGATCGTTGCACCGCACCACCTCGAACTAGCTCGAACCGAGCCCAGTTCGACTTCGAGATCAGACCAAGTCTACTGCGTCGGGTCTGTTCTACCCGCTGTTAGGTCATTGGTAGAAACAAGGAGGAAAGAGCTAGGTAGATGGGGGGATGAAGAGTGAAAGGGAGAGAGAGCGAGTGTAATTGTTGCACTTGCTGCTTAGCCGAGCGAACTCGACCTGTTGAGGCATGAGTTGGGGTCAGTTCGAGTTGGGTGCAAGTTTTATCCACTCCAGACCCTGTGAAAGGCCAAGGAGAGAAGAAGAGCAGAGAGAAGGAGGGAGAAGGTAGAGGAAGAAGATAGTGAAGAAGGGGAGAGTTAGGGCTGTTATGCATTCAAGTCGCACCAAGTTTAGCTGACTCGGTTTGAATCATGCATTTGGGAGGATTCAAAACCTGTCTGATTGTAAAAACAGGGTAGGGAAAGGAAAGAAACAAAGAAAAGAAAGGAAGAAATTATGGAAGAAGAAAAAAAAAGGAAGACGATAGAGGCAAAAGGTGTTGGGGTGCTACCGAGTTGACTCAACCCGACTCGCTTTCGAGTCAACTAATGTAAGTCATCCTTGCTCCCTAAAGTATTTGATTTATTATGATTAGCCATTAACTCGTTAATTATACTGGTGTTAATTATTAGATATTAGTAATAGATCACACTATTTATTACCACCATACTGACTATTATTATCATGATAGTTAATGTCAATTCCATTGTTAATGTTAATGGCGATTTCGTGGTTAACATTGCATACATTAATTAACATTGTTACCATCTCTATCCTCATTAGAATTGTTATTATTAGAAATGAATAACCATTAGTAAATTATCTGTACTAATATTAGTTATTACATAGAAGAATTATCCTTATTAAATATTAGTGTTTCATTTTGTCATCATTAATGTTAGAGCATACCATAATGATTATTAGTGTCACGTCAGATTACAACACAGATGCTAATAGTTCTCTTGTAATGATTAAGTTATACTGTAATTAATAGTACACCAACTAGAGGTCTAATCCTAGAATCTAAGCATTAGCTAAACCCTATGATGAAAACCCTAAATTTTACATTAAAACCCTAAGATAAATAATTCAAACCCTAGGCGATGATCTTGAACCCTAGGTAGTGTGTAGAACTTGAATCTACTTGTATAAAGATTCATGATTTGTGGTAGGGTTCGACCCTAAGGGCGCTTGTGCCTCCTAGCGATGGTGAAGGCGGTTCAAAACATAAGGTGATGATTCTTCCCCTTGAGCTTTCCATCTTTTCATTAGCTTAAGTTATAGTTTTTATTTAAATTTATAATTGATGTCTCTCTCTTATAATCACATGTGTTAGCTGGTGGAAATTGAATTGCTATATTGCTTGCTTAATGTTCATCATGTATATTTATTCATGAATTATTTGTGGATTGCTTATGGAACTTAAACTGGTACATCAATGGGAAACCCCCACCTATAAATGTACACCCATACTTAGGATATAACCGACTTGTTGTGATCGTAATAGACATTCGGCTTAGTGGTTATTGAATGGTGGTTTAAATTAACCATTGATGTGGGCCTACCATCAGGGTTGTTGTGTCCAATGGTTTTTAAGGATGGTCTTAATCGTATGGTCTTGATATTCGCCCTATGTGGCATATTTTGATACTCGTCCTACGTAGTTTTGTTTGATATTTTTCCTATATGGGTTTGATGCTTTATACCGTGCAACCATGCGATGGTAAGTCCCATATAATGTAATCTGATTGGCCACTAGTCGATGGGTTTCCATTAAGCATCCTAAAATGGTAGTCTCATGGGTCAGGGATGGTGGTAATGGGACACTATGCCCATGCCGTCGGCCAATGCTGGTCCATGTGCTCCCCATAGTGACCGTGAGCTTATTTAAATTGGCTGGTTGTAAATTGACTAATAATGACTTCGCTAATCATGCATACATGACATATTTACGATGACTTGAATCATTATGCCCATGCGATTATGCTAAATGTTGCGCTAATGACCAATCATTCGATTTATGATAATGACTTAGATCATCATGCCCATGCGATTACACTGAATGTTGCGCTGATGACCAGTCATATTCATGGGTGACGAGCCCAATGCTTGTCTGGATGTTTTACCCGAGGCACAGACCGTTTGGATGTTTTACCCGGGTCGAGATTGCATGGGTAACGACCCCAATGTCCATCTGGATGTTTTTCCCAGGACAATTATTGCATTCATACATCCATACATATAATAAGATTGCATTTACTCTGTTTTGGTTGCTTGGATGTTTTATATTATTTCTTACCTAATGCGGCGGTGTGTAATCTTGAAGGAAATTCACACTGAGTTGGTCACTCATCCATCAAATATACAACCAAACAGGTAGCACAGGTGACCCTGATGATGTTCACATTCATATTGGTGAGGAGCAGGCTATGGTTGACGAGGGTGCATGATTATATTTGCTAAGGGCTGCTACAGGATTTCACAGCTCAAGATTGTTGCAATTTACTTTGTTTCACATGTAATGTTACTTCATTTTGTATTTGTAAAAATGGAGACATTGGTTTGTATAAGTCATTATGGGCACTCTCTTGTATACTCTAAATGTAATTGAAATTTTTTCTTATGTTGATTTGTCCATTCTATGCTCATCTGCTTACTCTGATAGTTTTTTTTTTTTTTTTAAAGTATAAAATTGGTTCTCTATAAGTTAACACTCGGGTTTTTGGGAAACGGGTCGTGTACTCGGGTCCTGAAAAGTCGGGGCGTTATAGTTAGTATCAGAGCATAGTTTGGACAAACTTGGCCTTGGAAAATGATCTTATATAAACTCTAAATGTCTCAAGTTAGGATGTTTGAAATTAGAAATTGAACTTAGGATAATTTCCCTTAGATATAGAAGAATGATTGGAAATGTAGAAATTCAAACTTAGGTTCCCTTAGAAGTGACTTGGACAACAGTCTAAACTTATATGAAATTCCATCTGAGCAAAGGACACTTTGAGAATGTAGGAATTCAAAACCTAGGAAATTATTAGAGCAACTATTTGAATTTAAGGAAATCTCCTTGAAGCTATCAGAACTTGAGAATGTAGAAACTTGAGATTCTAAGCTCCATGTAGACTTGCTTGGGTAGTCCTAGAACTTACAAACTGAACTTAAGTCCCTTGAGGATTATAGGTTTAGTCATTTGAATTTAAGAGAATTCCTTACACTTACTTCCAAACAAAAATTTCCTAAAAACTTAGGATATGAACTTCCAAAAATTTTGTAAGTTAGGAATAACACTCTTGGGGAATCATACTGTGAATGTAACTCAAATTTCATAATACATTTTCTCACTAAGAAATAATACTTTTACAAATTCTAGCACGTAAAATTTATTAGAAGTAGAGTTATAAAACTTTGGGTAGAATTGCAACCCTAACATAAGCATATTAGAACTAGATTTAAATCCTAGATAGATTTAGCAAAACTTAGAATTTAGACCCCCTAGAAACTTGTTTGGATGATCAAAGAACTTAGAAATGAATTTAGGCCCCTTTGAACATTTAATCATTTGGATTTAGAAAAAAAAAAAAAAAAACTTTGGTTCCCCCATAAACCACTAGAACGGCTGTTTGAAACTTGAAACGAAAATTTTAATTCCCTTATAAACTAGTAGGACAATTGTCTAAACAAGCTTAGGAACTGTAAGAGAGCAAGTGCCCACTATGATTGAACGGGATCAGTCAGAACATTCCTTAAACTTGACTCTCAGTGGATAAGTTTTATAAACCTAGAAATTTGAAATTCTTTAAAGGATTTTCTAGTTAGAAATAATGTTGTTACAATACTTAACAGATGAAAAAAAAAAAAAAAAAAAAAAACCCTTAGGCACCGTAGGAAAATCCTTACCATTTTATATATTAAGTCAAACAAAAGTGTTCCCTAGGCTTGAAGGATCATACTAGAATTTATGATTTAGATTCCCTAGTATCTCTCATTAATTAGAAATGATAATTCCAACACCTAAGGATAACTAGGAGTGAAGTTAAGAGAAATTTGGGTAAATTTTCAACTCTATACTGAGCACATCGCGATTAGAGTTGGAATCTTAGATGAATTTGGCAAATTTCAAAACTCAAATTTCATGTAGAGATCCTGATCCGAAAATTCTTAAGTAATACATTAGGTGACAGAGTACGCGCTGGAAGCGTGATGGTCGCTCGCGTCCATTCACGTAAATTTCAGGTTCTCTCATTGAAAAATACTAGAATGATTACATGATATTCTCCATGAGTCTAGAATAAGCGGGATCATGGACTGATGGAAACATGATTATGTGAAGTACATGCGGTTGACTAAAATTCTAAATCCTAGTAAATCTCAATGATTTCAATGCCCTAATCAAGCAAAGGATCGAGATTTAACAGGATTAAGAATTGATACCAGTAAATCCTCTGTTCTACGTAAGCAAAGGATTGACGTATCATGCTCGAACCCACTACAACCACCAGCTCGTGACAGCTCGAACACTGAAAAATGAAAAATTATATCGCACCTTAGACAATGGGGAACTATCATTTAACCGTTGATGGGACCTAAACACCATAGTAGATATGTTAGACTGGAGACTTGAGGATTTTGGCAATTTAGATGTAGATTGTTAAGAACACATGTGATGTGATGTCACACTTAGGCGTACGCGAAATAGGGTACACCTTTGGGATAAACAAACCACTTGTAACATTAATAATTGGGACATACTTTATCAAATCTTAAAGGAAAAAATTTTCTTTAAGGGGGTTAGATTATAATGACCCCTGTTGTAGTAATAAGTCACGGACGCTTGCGTACACAAATAAGCTTAAACTAGTATCATTCACAATCATAGTTGGAGTATTGAATCTTGAGGACGAGATTCTTCTTTAAGGGGGGGTAGTTTGTAACACCTTGTACTTTCTAGTACTTGAGTGTTACCATGTCAATTAATTTAATATAAAACAATATATATATATATATATATATATATATATATTATATATATATATATATATATATATATATAATACAACCTAAATATATACACTATGAAATGTATATAAAGATTTAAAATTTCATGCTAAGATGATATGTACGTATTTAATGTATATAGAATATTATGAAAATAATATTATAATGAGTAATAATTTTACAATATGTAATTGAATTTTTAATATTTATAAAGTATTAAATATCTTTTATAAATATGAACACAAAAATTTCTAGAGTAGCCATGTTTATGACTTGCTACCATATCGATCAAACAGGACAACAATGTCACTGCTGGTCACAGATTTGGGCATCACCAAATCCCGGATCTGATCATGGCTAGAGTAGCCCTGAATCTAAAGTCCCAAAAAACGGTTTTCAGATTCATCCAAGCAGACGATCTAGGATAGGTATCAGGGAAATCCGAATTCTGGATGATCCACACAATGCCAAAAGAAATCCATCAAAATTGATGCATAGGTGGCTCTGATACCAAATGTTATAGCTGTATTGCGGAATCGACGGATTGACTATGCATCAATCAATGGAGATTCAAAACTATAACTGAAAGCGTACCTGGTTGGGAAGACATTCTGCCGACAGGAATCTTGATCTTCCGCACCTTACACCTTTAGGAGAACTTTCAATGGGGCTAGGTTTTCTCTATATGTTGGAGGGGACCAAGACGTCTTTATATATTGGAAAAAGGGCTAGAAGCTTACCCATTACACTTCTCCTCTAGGGTCTTCACACCGTAGATTTCCATATTTGGTTCAAGCGTCCCACTCTAAACCTATTTACAATGATCATAACTATAGTGGGGTCTACTGAACCGCTCAATCTAAATAATATATCGGTTAGATCCAATGGTCAGTGGGCCGGAACTGATAGAGTCTTACACCAGCATCCACCTGGTTGGAATTATAAGATGAGCGGATCTCATATTATATTAGTTTCCACGTGTGAGACTTTTCAATATCTTTTTTTTTTTTTTTGGGTTTCGGAATTCACAGGCCGTCAGTGGGTGATTCGTTTCAACGCCCAAGAAAGCGGTCTGGACTGGTCTGCAATACATCTTCAAGCAAGTCCCATGAGCCCACCGTGGTGTATATCTAATCCGTTCATCAGGCGAGAACCATTATTTGGACCGTACATACAAAAAATATAATTGATAAAAAAACTTATATGGACCCTATCAATGAGAATAACGTAAAATTGCTTCCAAAGCCACTAAGTTCACACGGCATGGCTCGGGTTGATTTTTTGTTTTTAATCTTCTCTTACATGATTAACGTGTTTGATGAAGGATACAAATCACGGTAGCCTCATATGTAAACGTATGGTTGGCATTCAATCACCATGGTTTTAAGTGGTGTGGCCCACCTGAGTTGTGAAACTAGCTGATTTATAGTTTTAGAGCCTAAGATTAACTATAGAACCTGATAGACGGAATGGATTTTACATATACAACTGTTGAAGAGAATTCCAATCCCAACAAAACCAGCTGCCGGTGTCTGGTAGGGACCAGACCGTTTAGTCCGGAGCCATACCCGTCTTGGCTGGATCGAGGAGCGAGTTTCTTCTCAGCGGCTGAAAGGTTGCAGGTTTTTTTTTTTGCTGTGACGCAGATTCAGTCAATCTCAGCTGTGCGGCTCACCGTGGTATACGTATTTTGTATCCATGCCGTTCATCCGTCTTGCCAGCTCATTTTGAGGATGAACTACAAAATTAAAGCAAATCCAAATCTCAAGTAAACCACACCATAGAAATAGTAGCGATTGAATTCCCACCGTTAAAAGTTTTTGGGCCCACCTGAGATTTGGATCTGGCTCATTCTTTTTTCGCATTTCCTAAGTGAGCTGATAAACAGGATGGACGGAGTGGATATAAAACACATACATCCTAATGAGCCCTATAGTCACAGATCCACCATCATCTGTGGTCGCTGGATCCACCGAATCTGCCTTTTCGTTGCATCCAGGCCCTCCACGTGTTAGGCCCATTTCATGATTCTGAGGCCTCACCCAAAGAACGGTGATCTGCGTTTCAACTCAAATCCGTATAGCCACGAGATCCGCGCGAAGTAAATGCCCATCAAGCGACATTTACTGAGAGGGTCCCCATGAATCATGATGTATGACGCGGATTCTCCTCCTTACCTTCCACGTGTCAGGCAATGGCGATGAACCTATCTTCTCGATCCAGCGAGACAGACAGACTCCGCGTCCACAACCCACCCTCGCCGACCGTAATCGTCTCTTATGTGGGGCCACCATCTTCACGTGTCAATACACTCCGTCCATCACGTACGTACCATTATTCAATGCTACACAAAAGATCATCCAGGTTAAAAAACTCAAATGGGCCACACCAATTGGAGAAATTTAAACGGCTCATAAGACATCTGAATTCTCATGGTGTGGCCCACCTAATACTTGGATCGAGCTGTTTTTTGTATTTTGACTTGATACACACACCATGTGGCCCCACACACAAACGGACGGTTGGAATCCCATTCCCGTTGTTCCCCACGGTATCGCCCACCTGAGTTATGGATGAAGTGGATTCTACACATACAACATGATGGGCCCCACAAAATCAGGTGTCTTGTGGAGACGGATTGGCTACTCCCCATGACACCAGCCCCGTGGCTGGTGGTCGGTGCTCCGTGGGCCCCACCATGATGTATGTGTTTCATCCATTCCGTTCATCCATTTTTACGGATCATTTTAGTGATTGATACAAAAAATTTGATAGGTATATAAATCTTAGGTGGATCACACCACAGGAAAACAATAATGATTGGATATCCACCATTAAAATCCTTTTAAAGCCCACTGTACTGTTTATTTGACATCCAATCTGTTTATTAGGTCATAAAGACCCAGATGAAGGGAAAAAGTAAATGTCAGCTTGATCCAAAACTTTTATGGACCCAGAACGTTTTTAATGGTCAAAGTTCATTAAACACTGTTTCTTGTAATGTGGTCCACTTGAGATTGATATATACCTAATTTCTTATTACATGAGATAAAATGATCTATAAAAATAGATGGACGGCATGGATGAAACACATAAATCATGGTAGGGCCCATAGAGCACCGACCACCTGCCAATGGCTGTGGCAGGGGAGCAGCCAACCCGTTTCCGTGTCTTGTAGAGGATTCGGGGAAACGGATCGGCTACTCACCCTGCCACCAGCCAATGGCTAGTTGTCGGTCCTTTGTGGGCCCCATCATGATGTATGTGTTTCATCCATGCTGTCCACCCATTCTTCCATATCATTTTATGATATGAGACCAAAAATGAGGTTGATCCAAATCTCAAGTGGACCGCACATTGTTGATTGAACGCCCACCATTAAAAACTTCTTCGGGACACACAAGTTTTGGATCAAGCTGATATATATTTTTTACCTTCATCCAAGTTTTTATGACCTAATCAACAGGTTAGATTTCAAATAACCATTACAGTGGGCCCTAGGAGGTTTTAATGGTGGACATTCAATCACTAGTGTTTTCCCATGATGTGGTCCACATGAGATTTAGATCTTCCTCATTTTTGGGATCAAGCACTAAAATTATCTTTCAAAATGGATAGACGGTGTGGATAAAACACATGATGGTAGGGTCCACATAGCACCGACCACTAGCCACCTGGGCAGGTGGCAGCGTCACTAGCCAAACCGGGTCCGTATTCCGGATCCTCTCGTTCAGGTCCGTGGGCTCTGGAATATGAATGCGCCCATCTTCCCCAACAGCCGATTTCAGTTAAAAAGAGGGCTTTTATGATACTCTGGCTGCGTACGACGCTTGATGCGCGGGCGCTCGGCAATTGTACACGCGACATACTAACTCAAATAAAAATGAACGGTGCAGATCTCTGTGGCCAAGGTACAATCTTACATCTGACTTGTCGACACTTGTGTGTGGAAATAGGATTACTAGATATTTCATTTTTAACCGTCCAATAAATATCCCTCAATCCGATAGTCAGAAAAACGAATAGCCTGAATTTTTTGTTTATGATACATCTAAACTTGGTATCATAATCTGGACCGTTAATTTGACTGCTTCTATGCCACGTGTGATAACGTTTAAGTGACTGCGTATCATCCATCATAGTCTGCCAGAGTATCAGTTTTTCTCCCAACAGCTTTGAACTATAATTAAAAAAAGACAGAAAAAAAATACATTTTTTCTCTGTTTTACCTCTTTCTTTCGATTCTTTCTGGAAAATCCCTCTTTCTTCTTCGATTTCAGTTCTTGAATTCCTTTCCGTCCGACGAGATGGCCTGTGCTATGATCCATACCTGGACATTCACTACCCTTGTAGGCGCCTTCCTCGATCTCGGCCTTTCATATCTTTTGCTCTGCTGCTCTGCTCTTGCATACATCGCTGCGAAATTCTTAGGGTTTTTCGGCCTTTACTTGCCTTGCCCTTGCAACGGTCTCTTCGGCGATCCCGACGGCACCAAATGCCTCCAGCGATTGCTCGTTGATGCTCCCTCTCGCAAGATTTCGTCCGTACAGATGTCCGTCCGGACCCGCTTCCCCTTCGATTCTATCTGGAGCAACACCACAGATTACAACGGGCGGCATCTTGTTGAATTCGTGAACGATAAAACCCGTGGTGGCGATGGTGGGGTTCTTGAAATTCAGGGAGGAGAGGAGTCGTGTAGCTCGTTTTCGGAGGCGCAGAATTCACGGAGCTTTACCGTGAGCAGTAGCCCGGTGTCGAGGGATGAGAGGGTTGGGTCTGAGGCGGACGTGAATGTGAATTCCTGCTCGGCGCGGAGAGGGAGGTCTGATGGTAAGGGGAAGGGGATTTTGCATCAGAAGCCACCATCGGGTCTCCGTCGTCGCCGTAGAGCTTCTGCTGCTGTTGTGCATGGGAAGTTCTCGGCTGTCTCATCTTCGTCCGATGCGACTCCGCCACCGCGGCCGTTGCAGATGGTTGGAGGAAGGGGGATAGAGAAATTCAAAGAGCGGTTGTCGCGCGTGAATTCTGGTGCGGATCGCCTTCAATGTGAGCAAAATTATTTTCAATTCCTTATTTTTGCTGTTTTGGTGTATTTTGATCGTAGACACGCAATTCACAGCACACATGTGGAAGATAAGGGCCACCCATCTGGTGGGTGCCTCAGTGAACATTCCCCAGCCTACTCATCAGGTGTGCCATGCTGTTGCAATGAATATAGAGTGGTGGTCATCTTGCTTCTAACCTTCTGTTTCCTTGAACACATTTAGCCAGCCTGATGAGTGGATTGGCCTGATTCTGGGCCCGTGCATAATCATGTTGGCCGCCTCTGATATATGGACCAGATCTCAGACATGCGTGCCATGTGAGTATATGTGCTGCAGATTGCCCCTTTTCAATCTCTCCTTGTGGATTGAACATGTTGCAGTTGGCTTGAGAGGAAAAAAAATGTTTGTTATATGTCTCTTCCATGCAAGCTTAAATTTGAATCGCTGCATTTTGATGTCTCTTCCATTCTTTGATTAGATTCCGCAATTTGAATTACCGTGATTCTTTTGTTAGTTCATCTGATCCAGCTTTGTGAGGTACCTGTGGCGCCGCATCTTATTCACTTTACACATGGCCACATGTATGGTGATCTGGACTCTCCATCTTTTGTGTCGCTCCATGAATGAACTGCGGTACTGAAATTGCACCAATATGACAGATCCTGGTCAGCTGTTATCTGCGGCAGACTAGTGGAGAGTTGATACCAAAATAGGTGACTTTGGCATTCAGCTGCCCAGATTGCATTGAGCAGATAGTTAGGATCAGTTGGTTGGTGCAGTCTGGAGCCTGGGGCAAGTCGCTTTTTGGCACCCATTAGATGGGCAGTCTGGATCTCTGTACACACAGTGAAGTTGTACAGATGGAGATGGCATGCTATGTGGTTTCCTGTCCGCCTCGCTGGATAGGGAATGATTCCTGACTATGTATAGGATTGTGCATGTTGCTTATTGCAGGGTAATGCTAATTAATGGTTTGTGAGGTTTCAGATGATGCAGAGGATATGCCTATGGGCGTCAATTTGATTGAAGGTGATCTGCTCAGTAACGGATCAAATGGGCTTCTTGGTGAAAATGAGGTTATGGATAAGTATTCATCTTTTGTTGAAGAATTAGTTCGTAGTGCTCGGTGTGGGGATCTTGGAAAAGAAGCAAATGCTATTAGAGTCTTGGAGCAGGCGCTTGAAGAAGAACATGCTTCTTCTACTGCTTTGTATGTGGAGTTGGAGAAAGAGAGAAGCGCTGCGGCGTCAGCTGCTGATGAAGCCATGGCAATGATATTGCGCCTCCAGGAGGAGAAGGCATTGATAGAAATGGAGGCTCGGCAATATCAGCGGCTGATTGAAGAAAAATCTGCTTATGATGAGGAAGAGATGAATATTCTGAAAGAGATTCTTGTGAGGCGGGAGAGAGAGAAGCACTTCTTGGAGAAGGAAGTCGAGGCTTATAGGAAGATGATACTTTCTGGCAGAGGACACCAGCTGTCAGAAGATGATCTACGCAATATGTTGGACATTCAGGAGAGAGGCCTTTCTCTTCATTTGATTCATCTGAGGACCCAATGATGCTGATGCTGCAGCAGCTCAGTGAATCCATTGGAAAGAAGAAATAGGGAATGATGTGAATAGATCTCCTCAGAGTGTGCCTTCTGCTGAGAATCGTAGTACTCTTTATGTCTTTGGGAATGAATCCCCATCTTTGGATGGGGCTGAAGATGTTGACTTCATCAAACGAGAAGATTCGCAGAGGATGGGTAGCATGGACAAACATTACCCACATGTACAAGAGTGCATAGATGAGGTCAACGTGGAGTTTCAGGAGAAAGGCATGGTATCCATGGATGTTGGTCCATCTACTCCACAGGATGATGGATCAAGATTAGAGAATGATTCCATTGCTGTTAAGTTGATGGATGGGTCTCGGGAAGGTGGCTTGCATGACGAAACTTTTCTTTGGCCCAATGGACATAGGCAGAAAGACGAACCTGCAATATCCCAAGAAGCAGCAGCAGAGAAAGGTGACAATGCTTGTAGCGGAGTTGATTTTGGGATTTCTCAGTTTGACATGGAGTCGAGCATTCATGATGTTCATGTCGTTGATGATAAACAAAACATGGTTGGTGGAAAAGAAAGCGAACTGCTTCAGACTGTTACTGTTTCAGAAAGCTCCAATGAAGGTGGTATTTCATTGGAATCTTCTGCACTCAGGAAGATTGATGTTTTGAGTGATCATCCAAGTTCAAGCAGGGTAGCAACTGAAGAACACATTCATAGAAGCCGTTCTGACACGGCAGCAAGGTTTCTACCGAGGGATGGTTCACGAGGCAAAGTGTCGTTTTCTGATTCAAGAAGAACTCCCCTGTCTGAAGTTGACTATGAAAGGTTGAAACTTGAAACAGAGGTTGGGAGGCTGACAGAAAGGTTGAGGATTGTCCAAGAGGGAAGAGAGAAGCTAACCTTTTCTGTGGGGCACAGAGAAAGGGAAAATTTCCAGTTGCAGCTGTTGGAGGAAATAGCATCCCAGCTTCGAGAGATCCGTTCGCTAACAGAACCTGGAAAGGCTGCACGCCAGGCTTCTTACCTCCTCCATCCTCTAAGGTGAGTAATGTGAATTTGTCCTTGACTATTTTCTCTAATATTATATATGAACAATAATATAGATGTTGACATTCCAACAGCTCCGGGTGTGGATCATCCATGGTGTAGTCATGTCTTAGCTTTGATTTTATTACAGATGAAATGCTAGTTTTGGACCCGGCGCAAACCTTTGAAATATTTTTGGACATTGGGTCTGTATTTAAGTTTTGATCTAGGCATTTGAAGCAATATTTTCCCCTCCATTTATTGATGCTTTATAATGCATCACGGGATCTTGATATATGCTTTGTTTTATGCAATGTTTTTAAATAGCGAGTAGAGTGCAACATAGAGTTCACTCCTTTGAAGTGTGAGGCGTAAGCTACATAGCGTATAGCGTAAGCTATGCTACTTCTAGATTTTGAATTGAGGCTGTGCTTGGTTGCACCAAATATCATGTAATTTCATGATATTTCGCACCAAATTCGACTGGCTAATAATGAAATTTCATGATATTTGGGGCAACCAAGCTCACCATAAAATAATAGGAGGAATAGGGCAAAGATTAACTATAAAGATAAAAAGAGAGCAACATAACTGGTTTAATACTGTTATTATTATTATTTTTTTATTACTAAAATTGCTGAAAAGATTAATTAGTTTTTATTGAAAAATAGAAAAATGTAATAAATCATTGAAAACCTTAATTGATTTTTGTTTTGGTAAAAAATAACTTGTAGTATAATCTCTGTAGCATATAGCGTAGGCTATGTAGCATGTAACATTTGTAAATTAGCATGTAGTGTAGGCTACATGTGTGTTAAGCTATTTTCATGAACTACGTAGCATTATGGCCAAGCTATGTTATGTAGAGTAAGCTACATGCTACATAGCGTAAGCTGTTTAAAACACTGATTTTATGTTATTCTAAAACATAATCATGGTTGCTAATAAACTGTATTAAACGATCTCGAAATCAAACCATAAGACCTGGAATAACAGGATGAGAAAAACTATCATTGAAAAAAAACAAGGTTGAGAAAAACTTGTACGAATGTGCAATTTTGACATTAGAGAATTGGGATATTGTTAGTTAATTTATGTGATAACATTGAGAAAGAAAACTTGGAGGGGAAAGTTATGCATGACACAAGTAACAAAAGATCTTCCATTTGTTCTGCATTGGATAGCGTTTTTTTCCTTTTCTTTTCTTTGAAAGGTAATTCTACATTGGATACTTCTTTTGCAGTTAGTTCTATTTGTATTTTAAAACTTCTGTGTATGTCACATTTGCAAATTCACAAAATGATTAACAACCCACCTGATGCTTGTCTTCAGTTTGTTGTGAGCTGAGTTTTCTCTTGGCTAGAAATGTTAAAGCTAATACTTGAATACCTTGGAAGGTTCAGTTTATGCAACTTAGGCATATCTGAAGACATGCTGCTCATTAGATATAGATCTATTTGCTGTTTTTTCTCCACTCAATCACATATCATCTGAGCATATTATTTTGGTATGAATGTGTTGTGTCCCTGATGCAGCTGAAAAGTGGGCCACAATCAAAGATGGAATTTTGGGACCATTTGATGTACCCTGCACTCTGTCTGTGTTCTGAATTGGGTCTCATGATCTATTTGCTCAGTGATGTGTTTCACAGCTGGTCTGAACAGTCATGGGCCCCTGATGTTGGTCTGATCGATCTATGGGTCAATATGGTCCATTTGGCTGGACTATTTCAGATATTTTGTAATTTTTTCTAGGAAAACCCATCTTATTTACCAGGTAGAAGTCCTAGAATTGCTGTGAAGAGAAACCGGTAGGTTTTGTTGTAAAGTAGGTTCTCTCCTGTCTACTTATCTCGGCCTTCCTCTTTAGTCTTAACATGGGAAAACCTTCCATCCACCTTTGGGACACAGTGATCGAGTGGCTTGAAAGATAGTAGTGTTGGAAATGTAAATATCTTTGGAAATGTAAATATTTTTCTTTTGAAGGACGTATCACTCATAAATTCAGCCTTCTCAAACATGCAAACATATTTTAGGTAACTGTTCAAATGCCCAATTGGTGTGATTAAGAGATTGAGAAATTTCAAAGAGACTTCCTATGGAAGGGATCAGTGGATAAACACAAGTTCCACTTGCTGGGGTGGACTGAGGTTTGCAAACTGAAACATTGCTCTGCTCGGGAAATAGGGGTGTACATCGAGTCGAACCGAGTCGAGCTGGCCTCAGCTCGACTTGGCTCGAACACTGGCTGACCTCAGCTCGAACTCGGCTCGGCTCGGTCCTTGAGCCTGACTGGCTAGCTCGGCTCGGTTCGGTCAGTAGCTTGGGCCAGCTCGGGCTGAGTTCGAGCCAAGATCGAGCCGAGTTCGCCATTGAGGCATTTCCACAAACACCTGAACTGCAACTTCAAAAACCCACTGTTTTACAAACAGAGGCAATGGTTTTACATGTGTTTTATCAAACACCTTCTAAGTAACATAAAAACCAAAAAAAAAAAAGAGAGAGAAAAAAGGTATTTGTTTAATGTACATACCTTGCTTGCCACCGGCCAAACCTTCCTTGCCACCAGCCAAACCTTCCTTGCCACCAGCCACATCTCGTTGAGTCATTTTATCAAACAGTTGGTGAGCAACATCAATGGCAAAGTAACTGAGTCACCAAACTGGTTCGATCTGAGTTCGATTCGAGCTGCGGCCTGCTCAAACTCGGCTTGAACTCATTTTCGAGCTCAAAAAATCAGCTCGACTCAGCTCGAACTCAGCTTCGAACCTAGTCGAATCGATTTTTTCGAGTCAAGTTGAGCGAGCTAACCGAGCTAGCTCAGTTCGTGTACACCCCTATCGGGAAATGACTTTGGAATTTTGGGATATAATGTGATTCCTCGTGAAAGCTAGTGATCTTGGGTAAGTAGTAAGTACGGTCTAAGTGAAAGTGGGTGATTTACTAGAGAATCCTACCTTTATAGGACCTCTTGGACATGGAAGGTGATATGTGGCATTACAGAAGTTTTTGTGAAGGCAGCTGTGGAGTTGGGCGATGGTTTGGATAGTCAGTTATGGGGTGATGTTTGGTGTGATATGCGCCAACACCATTGAGGAACAATAGGTCTTTTCGTGGCAAGGTAGCTGATCCTCAATGCTAGAAATAACATATTTGTTGGGCATATGCTCTCAAGTTGTTTCCAATTAATAGAGAAGCTTTTGATGTATCATGGGACTAGAGGTGGGCATCGAGTCAAGTCGGACCGGATTGGGTCCAACTCGACTCGATCCGATTTTTCCAATAACCTGACCCGAACTCGATTCGATCCGGGATCGAGTTAGCAGGGCTGACTCGAACCGATCCGAATCCTTGCTGGCCAACCGAGTCCGATTTGGTCAGGGAAACCGAACTGAGTCGGATCGAGTTGAGTCTGTCAAGTCGATTCGGATTGGGCTGAATAAAGATCGGGAGAGAGAGGGAGAGAGGAGGAGAGAAAGAAGCAGAGGTGGGAAAGAAGGAGAGAAAGGAGGAGAGAGAGGGAGAGAAAGGAGGAGAGATGGGTGGGTGCGGCGCAGTTCGGGTAGAGAAAGAGAAGGGAGGGATTAGGGCTTCGTTCGGGTGACGTGGGTAGTAAAAAAATGAAAATAAAAAGTATTACTTATATAGTACCCGACCGAATCAAATCGGATCGGATTTCGGATCGAATAGGTCCGGATTGACCACGATCTGAACTCGATCCGATGTAGGATCGGATCTGAGTGGTCCTACTCGAACCGCACCGATCCAGGCCTTCGGTTCGGTTCGGATCGGGTCAGATCTGCTAGATCGGGTCGGATTCTGCCTAGCTCTACCTGGGACGTTAGTTCCCCCCTCCTTGGAGCAAGACGATTCCTCGTTGTTAAACCATAAGAGAGTACATTGTGAAACTGTAACTTGTTTATTTCACTAACAATGAGGATAACATATAGGAGAGAGAGAAGATCTGTAGAGATCTTAACAAATACACCCCTAACAAATATAGAAGATTTCCACTCTAATAATATACCCTAATCTACTTTAACATCCTCCCTCAAACTCAAGGTGCTTTGAAAGGATGAACTTAAGTTTGAAAGGTTCAAACATTCATTTAAAAGTAAAAGAAACATTCAACTGTAATGTGGCAGTGAACGACGAGTGGTGACGAAACAACGAGAGGTAACGAATTGACGAATAACATGAGGTGAGTAAACACACTTTTGACAACTTCTATGATGTGAATCATTGAAACTTTCATTGACTGGTGAATGATATAGTGGCACTTCCGGTGGCCGGGATTTCACCCATTGTTCTTTTGGTGGATATGCACTTCTGGTTGTTTGGAGTTCAATTGTTGCTGATGCAAGACCGATGCATGAACCGAATAACATGTGAGATCAAGTAACATAATTAAGACAATTAACAAAAAAACAAAAGTATTGCCATAATAATCACGAATACCACGAAAACCAAAAGAACATCATGCATAATCCTAGCCTAAGTTACCAACATCGTCACACAAGATCATTAAATAAAAGGAAACTAGGATCGAATGGATGTAGGGACATCCAATTAACATAGGGTATAATCTATTTCAAAGTAGAAGACCTAATACAACTTTGGTAAAAATTATGGTTTGGGTAATTTGGGAAAGTAGGAAAGTTAGGGATTTTATTTTGGGAATGAAAGAAAAGGGTTTTGATATAAGGATGATAGAAAACCAAAAGGGGCAAGGTGTGGCCGTAAGGCCAACCCGAAGGATTCACACGTGTGGCCGTACGGTCACACGTGTGGCGTGGGATGGATGGGTTTAGGTCAGTTGAGGTTTGGGATTTTAGATGGGTAAAGGAAAGATGGGTTTAGGAGAAAATGAGGGATTAGGATGGGAGAATCGAAGAACTTAAAGAAAATACCTTGATGGAGGGGAAAAAAGATGATGGTGTGGGGATAGATGGAGATCTCACACCTCCGTTAATAAAGATTAGCCTCACACCAATCTCCCTTCCAAATCACATGAAAATATCTTCAAATCTCATGAAGATTGAAGAAGAATAAAGCAAGAGCTTCTTTTTTTTCTTAAAATCACAAAATCCAATAAGGGAGAGGGCGTCACATGCCCACCCTCTTTTATAGCTCCAAGAAAGTTCAAAAATTACAATAAACACCATGTTTTGTGAAATTTGACGAAAATAGCCGTAGTCTAACTAAAATTAACGAAAACACTCATAATGGTGTCCAAACATAATATAAACAAAACTAAAACCTATAAGCTGATGAAATCTAAGAAAAAACTAGTGTGGACGATCCACAATCAATAGCCCAATCGTGTGATCCAACGGTCCAATCATAACGTCCATCCAATCCAATGGTCTGGATCACTCTATAAAGCAGCCCATGTACATCTTCCCAGTGCGGGGTCTTCCAGATGCTCACACATGCACATGAGGTCTTTAGCACGATCACGGGTACTCGCCTAGCCACATGGAAATTGGTGCGGCCCGCCTCCTCTAATACGTATGCAAATGTGTATGTGTAGTGATGTCCTCATTAGTTGCTCTTCTGGTGGCTATAGATGTTTCGATAGTAGAGAAAGGGTCCGATTTAAAATGGCTAGCACACAAAAAGAGCTAGGTCTAAATGCCCAGCACAAATGAAAAACACATCCTGTCAAAATGCTTGATACAGAGAAGGCACATAGTTGAAGGTGCATAGAGGCGACAAATAAAGCCAACAACTGTAACAGATGGATAGATTGATTGGATGGTGGCAGTAGGCATGCATGGATAGTTCAATGCACTCACAAAGCACTGAAAGCAACCAAAAGGAAAAGAAAAAGAGAAAAAAAAAAGGGAAAAGAGGTTTCAGAAACGGTAACGCATGACAATTGGAAGGTTGGAGATGGTGATGAATTCGACAGCTACCATCCATTTGTGATTTAATAGTGTTGTTGCTATGTGATTTGCTGACCTTCAACGGATGTTGCTGTGCGAAAATAGGAGCTTGATGTGGACATCAGTGGTACACCCTTTAGAGTGTACCATAGGAGGAGGCATCGTCGACAGAGTATCGGAGCGGAGGAGTTGACGTGGATGGACGTTAGGTCCATTGGACCTACTTTCTGATAGGGGTGCACACGGGTCGGTTTGGTCTGGTTCTGGGGTGAAACCGGAACCGAACCGTTCCTAACGGTTCTAGGATATTCGGAATCAGAACCGGACCGTTGGCACCCTAGAACCGAACCGTTAAAACCGGTTCGGGTCCGGATCGGTTCCACGGTTCTGGGCTTTCTATAATCCAGCCCAATTGCATGTTTAATTTTATTATCTTGCCTATGTCCATCCATGTTGTGGTCCATTTGATGAATGGTTTAGATATTGTATAAGGTGTGCAAAAATACATATATGAAAATAATTAAATGGTGCATTATAAACTATAAATCGTGAGTCAAATATGGAAACAATCAAAGGGTTCTTGGTTCGGTTTCAAGTTCGGTTCCACGGTTCGGTTCTATGGATCGGATCCACCGTTTGATTCTACAGATCGGTTCACGGTTCGGTTCGGTTCTACATACCCCAAACCGAGAATCGAACCGATGTAACCGGTTCTTTGATTTTTGGAACAGGAACCGGAACCGGTGCATTCTAGAACCGGACCAAACCGGACTGTTTGGTCGGTTCCGGTCCGGTTCTACGGTTCTACCGGTTCAATGTGCATCCCTATTTTCTGACGCGCTACGAGTGCAGGAGCGGCATGACTGCACCCTGACTATAAATCCATGAGTCAGATTTCACACCCTACCACATGAGTGTTTTAGTTTTAGACGTTTGTTGTTCTTTTTTCTTGTTTCAAGGGCTTTATTGCGCTTTCTTTATTTTTTCGTCTTTTTGTTATTTTCTTGTTTTTAGGGGCTTTAGTGCACTTTTACTTTTTCCATAGCTTATATATATGTTGTGACCTATTTTTATTATTATTGAATGAATAGAATTCATATCTTTTCTTCCTCTTTATTCAAGAGATTAGGGTTTCAGGATTGACCCTTGGGTGTTGAGGATTCCACCCCGATTTCAGGTTTCTTTCTTTCTAGATCTTTGAGGTGCAGGAAAAAGGTAAGAAACATCCTCATTCTTTTCTTTTAACGATAAAGGACCTGTACTTTCTCCATCTCGAACCCTTTATTCTTCACCCCTTTCGTTCCTCTCTGGATATCCCCCTTCTAGTTTGAATGGAAAAAAGGGATTGTTAGTCAGTAGAATCAGATCCAAACTTGACCGTGGACTGACTTATGCTAGATCCGGGATATCTTCATATCCCTAGGTCCTTTTTTACTATTTACGTGATTTTATGCTAAGGGGCATGATCCTGATGGAATAACCTCATCTTTGTGTTGAGATTTACCTAATCCCTTTGATTAGAAACGGTTAGTTGATTCGTGTATTTATTTGAACATTCTTTAACTTAATTATACATGCATGTAGGATTAGGTCATCACATGTCCCTGCATTAGAGTCGATGATGGTTGTGCTTGAAGATGATGGCGGTGACTCCCGTGGATGGTGGGTTCATGTGGATCTAGTTGATTGTAGATGATAGTGGTTCTTGAAGATGATGGCAGTGACGACATACGACTCCTAGATCTGATGGGTTTCCGATAGACAAAGATGGTGATGGCGGTAGTACGACGTTGGTAGAGAGGCGAATAAGAGGCGGTGGTGATGTTTGTTGCCTGATCTGATGAAGACATCGGAGAAGACAAATTCCAACAAAGGTTTCAATGGTGGGCTTCCTCGCCCCCGCTGTTCCCTCTGGTGTGGCCCACTTGAGTATTGGATCGGCTTGATTTTTGGGCTTATGTCCTAACATGAGATGGAGAAACATGGACAATGGAGTTCACATGACCTCATAGTGGTCCCAACGCTCCTTGTAAAGGATTCTGGCTCACATTAAATGTGGCTGGACAAGTGTTGGATAAGGAGGGCAAATCGCTTTGTGCAAGTCTCCATAACATTACTTTTATAATATACGAATGATTAGGATTTAGATAAGGGGTTCTTCCACTTTGGGAAAAGGTGTGTGTGCGCTTGACTGTTTGTGTGTGCATGTGTGCTCAAGTGCACGCACGTGTGTGGGTGCTTGAGTGCGTGCAAAAAGATTCTTTCTTGAAAAGTTTAATAGTTGAAATAAAAATTTCTCAATTTCCTTGGTGAGATTGTTTTAGAAGAAAAATTCTTCTACACTGGTGGTGTGACGACACCTTGAAGATTGTTTTTGCTAAGATGCCTAAAACAGTTCTTCTCTTGGAAACTCAGATTTGGTGCTTCTCCATATTTGGCTTGCTAATTTTTTTAAAACTTGTTTCTGGTGAGACATACAGTTTTTAAAATGCTTCATGCATCATGACTGGAATTTTCAATTTTCTATGCACATATGTAACCCAAATTATAGTTTCCAGAATATACAGTTTCTCAGTCTCCTTTGACAATTCGGACCATAGCAGCTTCAGCTCCTGTGGACGAGTTCTGATCACTGAATTAACCAATTCCCATCAACAAATTTCAGATCATGTTTCTCTTGAAAGTTGGGTATATTTTTGGTGGTTGCAATCTGTTTGATCTTGTTTATCATATTACAAGTATGCTTGAGATCTATTTCGAGACAGTTTCTGGGAATTCCAGTTCCAGATCCAGTTAGCATAGCCATTGGATTTGGTTCTGATTAATTGTTTATTGTTCAAAAGATATTCCATTTGTTCGACTAGTGTTCTATTTCAACCGACATCCAGTCCTGATCACATTCAACAGCTGCCCCTACCATACTTTTTGTAAAAAAACCGGCAACCCGCCTTTTCCCCTCAACAACTGATAGAACATACTTTGTCCATTGTTCTATTAGAGATGAAAGAGGGGAGGAATTCCTAATACAAAGATGCCACAGCGATGACCAGCAGACCAGGAGCTGATTGGCAACAACAAATGAAGCCACAATCTACATTCTTGCAGAAGTGGAACTCAATTCCTCGAACTTGGAGGGTCCGAAGAAGCGAAAGAAGGATTGGTGTTACATGAACCATCATCTTATGAATGATAATCCAATCCATCATTTAGGGCTTCATCATCAATTGCTGCCAAAGTCAAGGAAGATGAGTTACAAAGATGGATCAGCACGCTGGCAACTATTGGCTTTAACTCGAGGATGAGTTCTCTTTGAAGCCAAGTTGAATTGATGCAACCAAACGGCCACACAAGCCAATTGATCAAAGATTTGAAAAATCCAACCGATTCAATTGTCTTGATTGATCATCTGGATCGGATCCATGGTGTAATGATAAATCTGATGAGATCAACAGTCAGATTGCATTTTGGGGCTGAGGGAATCAATCAGATGGATCTCACCGTTCGTAGTATTAATATATTTTTTATAGTTAATTTAACCAAGGATTTTAATAATTTCCCTTTTTGTATTTTTGTCACTCTTTAGCTGGGCCTTTTTTGGGGCATTAGACGATGTTAGAATGATGCAAAATTGGTCATTTAATTGCCTATCGAGTTAGCTCTCAAACAAGCCTAAGATCAGGTAATTCCATTTCCAATGTCATTTGAGTGAGTTATGGCCAATTTACATAAGGCCCATATGTAGGGCTGTTCACGAGTCAAGCTAGCTCGAAAAGCTCACTTGACTCGGCTCGAGTCAGCTCGGATTGACTTGGCTTGAATGGTTGATTCGAGCCGAGCCGAGCCAAGCTAATTATTTGAAGCTCGAGTTGAGTTCAAGCCAAGTTTGACCAGGGGGCATTTCAACTCGACTCGACTCGAAGCTCGAACTCGAGCTCGACTCGGCTCGATTAATAAATATATTAAATATTATATAATATATTATATTAATATAAGTTTTAAGTTTAAATTTAAAAATAAAAAATAAAAAACAAACTCTAGAGTCTCTACCCGATCGCACGCACCCCCTTCCCTTTCCCTTTCTTCTCTTTCTCTGCCCACTGCCAGCCGCACGCTCGCCCCGACCACCACCACCAGTTTTCATTTTAGCTCCACAATAGTATGATTTCAATCTCTTGAGATCTACTTCGTAGGCGAGAAAGAAGATCAAGAACAGATCGGTTCTTATAGGTTTCCTCATCCGGTTCGAAGCTTTGTTTGGTTTTTTCATCGGGTTTTGCTTTGATTCTCTTAAGATTTTTGAATTTTTCATCAATGAAGGAGGATCAAGAACAGAATCCATTACTCTCTCACCCAACAAGCTCGAGCTCGACTCGAAGTAAACTTGACTAGACTCGAACCACTAGCTGGACTCGAACTTGACTCAACAACTTTGGCAAACAAGCCAAGCTTCAATGTTGAGCTCGAGGCCAAGCTCGAGCTCGAACTTGAGTACATCATGGACAAGCCAAGCCAAGCTTGGCCCACCTTGACTCGACTCGGCTCGATGCCCACCTCTACCCATGTGGTAGTGATGGGATTAAAGGGAATTTTGGTCATTTTCTATTTTATTAGGCTTTCGTTCTTTTATTTTAGTCATATATAAGGCCATGATGGTCATTTGAAGGATGATATTTGGGAACAAAAAATTAGTTCTCTTTGGTGCTTGATTTGGAATAGGATATTTAGTGATATCTGCCAGTTGGCTAGAGGATTCTTTGGTTCTTTCCTACAATCTTGCATTTCTTTCTTTAATCCATTTACATTCCCTCTTGGTTGCATTAGAGCTTGATTGGGAGCTTGTAAATGGAGGTAAATTGGAAATGGAATTGGAGGTAAATGACTTACTCAGTTGTGTTTGGATGGGAGTCAATGAGAGGAATTGGAATGCATTGGAATTTTTCAATATATTCACAGGAAAGTATATGATATCCCAAATCAACTTTAATATCTCAAATCAGTGTACCTATGTAATATTTAATAGAATGATTATAATAAGCCCATTGAAATATATACTTCAGCCAAAAAAGAGGATTTTTTTAGCCTCGGGTGGGCCACAACCGTAAAGATCACAAACAAGTAACTAGCCAATGTTTTTTTAACCGTCCATTTAGATGGTCAATCTTTGGACGGTTTGGATCATTTTATTGGTGTGATTTTAGTGATGTAGCCAATAGTTAGATTGTTTTGGAGTATCATGAGCGTTCCACATGTATGTCGGACATGTACGTAGCGTCACTTTTGTTTTCTTCCATGACTCTCGAAGGAGCTCAAAAAAAGGCATTTCACCCAATTTACTTTCAAATCCTCTCTCGTAGAGAGGATTTCATTTCCAAGCCTATTTACACCCATTTCATTTCACTTACATGCACTTGCTCCCTTCCAAATACACTTCAAATGTCATTTACCTCCATTTACTCCCAATTCCCCAAATGGCCCCTTGGGGAGTTAAATTTATTGGTGTCCAAGAACAAGGTAGTGAAATTTAATAGGAGATACCAATGTTACTTCAGGAATAACTTGGTTTTAAAAAAAAGGAAAGTAAATGATGGGGACATCATGCACACGCCCCCTCTATGCACATATTTGAGGAGGCAGGCCCCACTTTCGATTTGGATCAACGACGACATCTTTGGAGGACCCCATAATTAGGGGGCTGCGTTATGGAGCATTGGGGAGGACCCGATCATCACATAGATCCTACCATCGGATCTCATGATCGTGGCCCACTACTTTAGATGATTTACGATTTTGAGTTTTGATTATTTTTATTATTAGAAATATCATGAACGGCTTTGATTGTTTACATTAGTTATTTTATTTATTTTAGTTTTGGTATTAGTGCGCGCACATGGCGCAATGGTAGTTTTGTCTTATTGGATTTAGGGTTTTCTTATAAATAAAGCAATCCCATGTATGGACTATCATGATATTATGAATAAAAAATCATGCGTTTCTTCCTCTCTCTCACATTGAGTTGAAGGATCAAATTGGGTGCGAAGCCCTCCCTTCCTCGAAGGGTTAACTACCGTGATGCGAAGCCACACCCCACTCCAAATCCTCACCATCTTCTTCCGCATCTCATCCATTATCCTCAACACACCATCCACCATTAGATTCACCAATTTTCACATCAAAATCCTCTCCTACAGCGGTGCACAAGAAGGTTTTCAGATTTTGGCGCATCTACAGGGCTGAAACTTCGGCAGAGTATTACGCACAAACCATGTGCCGGATCGAAGTGATTTTTGGTATGGAAACAACCCACCCCTGGCCGATCCTAGCCTAGGAGTCCTTTCCCGATTTTGTGGGCCCCACACACGTATGGACGTCTAGTCACACGTGCATCCAGTCCAACCTGTTGTCCAGCGTGCGTGGTCCATCCCAGGTCCTCTTTTCCCCTCTGTTTCTTTCGTTTTTTTTTTTTTTTTTTTTTTGCTTAACCCCTACCCATAGGATCCCCCATTAATCCTCTACCTAAACCCCCTTAGATCTACCCCTAATATTCTCTCCTAAACATGATCAACATGTGGTATAACGGAATTGTTAAATCTGAAAATTGCTAAATCAGTCCCTGTACCCTCGAATACCTTGACCGATCCCTAACCGTCATTTAGAAAACCTCATAATCTGAAATCCATAACCCAAAAGAGTCCCAAATCTCAATTTTGCCCAATTTTCCCCTAAATTGAAACTTAGTGAATCTCTTGAGTCAGGAACAATCCTATGCAAGAATGGGTGATTCTTACACTCCTTTGGGCTTCTTTGGCTTATAAGCCCTAATGGTTGTTTAGGCTTGGACCCCCATAGATTCCCCTTCTTGAATGTTTGATAGTATGTATGATGTGGAATTTTGTGACTGTTTAATATTGGCATAATCACAAACTTGATTTCTTGCACTCCATGGTTAATTTCATGTCCTGCATCAGTAAAGTATTCATGAAGAAGTTAATGTTATGTGGAATGAGACAGTTAAATGCATTAATGAACTGGCAAGAGAAGTTCTAGGAGTATGTAAAAAAGAAAAGTCACGATTATAAGGAAACTTAGTTGTGGGATGATGAGGTCCAAAAGGCTCTAAGTGGGAAACAGTCATGATACAAGGCTTTACAAGGCTTGGCAAGGCGCTAGAAATGAGAAAAGAAGAAGAAGAATATTTAAATGCCAAAAGGAATGCTAAGGAAGTAGTGAGGTTAAGCTTAAGGCATATGATGATTTGTGCAATAGATTGACGACAAGAGAAGGTGAGAAAGATGTCTTCAAACTTGCAAAAATGAGGGAGGCCTAGGTCATGTTGGATGCATTAAGGGCAATAATCAGAGGGAATTGGTTAAGGATAGAGAGATTAATGAAAGGTGGAGAAGTTATTTCTGAAACTTGTTAAATAACAACCACTCTTAGAGCTTAGGGATGTTAGGAATCATAAACTCAAATGAGGTTGGAGATCATGGATTTTTATTTTTATTTTTTTATTTTTCATATGATTAAAGATATTTGAAGTGAAAGATGTTTTGACAAATATGAAGTCTAGAAAAGCCTTAGGACCAATTGGTATTAACCAGTAGAGGTTTGGAAGTGCATGGAAGATCTTATTTTGGTTGACCAAGTTGTTCAAAAATATTGTCAAAATGAAGAAAATGCTTGACAAATGGAGGAAAATTACTGAGATACCTATTATTAATAATAGAGACATACGAGGCTGTGTTAAATGTCATGGGATTGAGCTTATGAGCGATATTATGGAATTTTGGAAGAGAGTAATTGAGCAAAGATTAAGGCACGAGACATGTTGATGCAGAAATCTGGTCGATCCTGCTTCACCTCTTGCGAGCCACCGAGTACCTGCAATTAATGGAGAACAAGAGAATGCACTGGGGGCGCCGGTTAAGGCTGGGGACCCTCCAATGACCAAGTCAGGCGTATTGACTCATAGTAGGTGTAGTAGAATCGGTATATTTGTCTGTACCTTCTTCCATGGCAAGGGTCTCTATTTATAATCTCTTGATGTCACTTATGTATATGGCAATAAATCTATTGGATAGTTACGTATCACAAAGTGGATTTGTCTCTGGGTATATCGCGCCTTTCTAGGCGAGATCCTCGGTGAAGATCTTGGAGGGTAATCCTATCTTTATATATTGTAAGGATATTTCTATTCCGAGGTGGTGGTCTATATCCAAGGTTGAGGTTGGTACCCGAGGTCGAGGTCAAGGTCGTCCCTTGAGACCAAGGTCGGTACCCAAGGGCCAAAGTAATAACTAAGGCGCCGAGGTTGAAAGTAGCCGACACCAAAGGTCAGGTTGATTTTCTGGCCCTCAAGCAATCCATAGTCATCGAGTCTAACTGCTCGGCTCATCTGTCTCATACATTTGTTTAACTCCATTTTACCCATAATAATAGCCACCCTACTTCTGAGCTCTATACTTTATGAGCTTGAGAAGTAACTTTTGAACTAATGTATGAGAAGGTGAGCTCGTTCAATGTATGTTCCTCGATTTTGTTGCCTTTATGTGTAGGTGGTCGTGTATGATGACTTAATAGATACGATAGTCGAGCATGTTGTGATAGGTTGTGTACGGTAGAATCAATAGGTCGATCGTCAAATAGTAGACGTAATAGTAAGCCGAGCACTAAGGATTTTCTTCCCTTAAATTGAGGGAAGTCCTTGCGGTCGATCGTACAACTCGGATAGTCGGGATTTGAAAGAAATTCTCTTCCCCTGACTTGGGGAAATTCTTTCCTTGTAGAATTCGTAAAATACTAGAGGAGAAACGGTAGCAATATCATGAGCACCTTTTTCTCTTTTACAAAAGGAAGTCGCTCACAATTGAATATGTAGATAAAAATGGTAGATAAAACAATAAAAATAAAGGGGAGAACCTTCTTCCCTTTAACTGAGGGAGATTTCTCATAGTCGAACACGAGTAAGCTTCTATCGAGGCAATTAGTCGAGCACGATCATTTCACATGTTGGAGTTCCTTCCTCATGGATAGTAGATTTTTAGATGATCGGCGTTCTGTGGGTGAGGTAAGAGCTTACCCTCCATGCCTACTTGTTGGTACGTCCTTCAGTACTTGATGTCGAGGTCGAGGTCGGCCGATGAGCCTTATTACTAAATTTGGTTGACTGGTTCAACTTGGTCACTAGGTTTTCTTGCTCGGCCCAACTTCTTTAAGTACCTACTCCGACTTGGTGTTCAAGGGAGTGTACCAATAGAAGCGACTTTCCGGATGTTGGTTGGTATGCTGGCCTCGGTTTTGTTCATCCTCCTTCTTTCTTTTGGCGTTAGTAGTAGAGGGCTCCCCTTCTTCCATTCGCTTCTTGTCCTTAGCCGAGTTGTTTCCTTCTCGAGTAGCTCTTCATGAACTAAAGAATTCCTTAGCAGTGGAATATTTTTTAGCTTGGTTAAGTAGGTCGGCGAGGGTATTCGGGGGGTTCTTACCAATAGAGAAGATGAACTTTCCTTGTTTAAGGCTGGAGCTGATGGACTTCGGCTTTAATTGCCTGTACCATTTTCGTGCAATCCCTGACAAAGTTAGGGAAAATGCTCTGCACATCACGGACTCAAAGGTACTGTGAAGTTCCGTCTAAGCTCTAAAGGATTTCAGGTGTTCGGCCGGGTCCCCAGATCCAAAGTAGGGGGTGATCTGGGGCATCTGGAACCTAGACTATAGCTGATATCTCATGATTTTGTCAGTAAATGGGGGCTCGGCTTCCTCGAGCATGGCTTCAACGGAGGCCGGAGCTTTTGCTTGGCCTGCTCGCTGGATGTCGCGGAGTTGTTCTCGGATCTCTTTCAGCTCTGCCCCCCACGGGACCTCACTCTCTGTGATGACCTCAGGAGTCTTCCCACACCTTCTCTTATCTAGAGTGTGGCATAGGTCGGACTCAGCGAGCTCGATTGTTCCATTGTTTATGTGGAGACTCGCATGCATCGTGCTAGTCAGTCCTTTACCGCATACGAACTGTGAGGTACCTGTGGAGGTCAAGATTGCTCGGTTGTTGCCTCCACTTTCATGCCTTGGTCGGGAAACTGTTGTTGTCTCTCCAATATCTGCATTATTCAATCCACATTGTCGGTTAGGGCCTCGACTTGATTATTCAGGGAGATGAGTCGACCGGCTCTGTTGTGGGGCCTACCCGAGGCCACCGCCAGAATGGGGTCAGTATGATGTTCCGAAGGTGATTTCTCAAGTTGCTCATCTGGTGCGGGGATTAGTGCGGTAATGGTGGCCAAAACCTGCTTTCTTCCTTTAGCCATTGTTGAGCAGACAAGGCTGATGATTCTTTTGATGTAAAGGGAACTTCTTAGGTGGCTTTGCTGTCATTCCCACAGACGGCGCCAAATTGTTGATGCAGAAATCTGGTCGATCCTGCTTCACCTCCTGTGAGCTGTTGAGTACCTACAATTAATGGAGAACAAGAGAATGCACTAGGGGCGCCGGTTAAGGCCGTGGACCCTCCGATGCTTAAGTCAGGCGTATTGACTCACAACAGGTGTAGTAGAATCGGTATATTTGTCTGTACCGTGTTCCATGGTGAGGGTCTCTATTTATAATCTCTTGACATCATTTACGTAGATGGCAATGAATCTGTTGGATAGTTACGTATCACAAAGTGGACCTGTCTCTGGGTATATCGCGCCTTTCTCGGCGAGATCCTCGACAAAGATCTCGGAGGGTAATCCTTTCTTTATATATTATAAGGATATTTCTATGCCGAGGTGGTGGTCGATATCCGAGGTCGAGGTTGGTACTCGAGGTTGAGGTCGGCATCCGAGGTCAAGGTCATCCCTTGAGACTGAGGTCGGTACCTAAGGTCGATACCCGAGTGCCAAAGTAACAACTGAGGCTGAGGTAGAAAGTAGCCAACACCAAAGGTCGGGGTGATTTTCCGGCCCTCAAGCAATCCATATTCATTGAGTCTGGCTGCTCGGCTCATTTGTCTCATACATTTGTTTAGCTCCATTTTACCCATAACAAGACATGTATCTGAAAATCAGTTCAGATGTATGTACTGGAGGTCAACCATTGTAGCCATTTCTTACTTAGACAGTTGATGAAGAAGTTTAGGGCGAGGAAAAAAGATCTCCACATGGTCTTTATTGACTTCTTGGTAGATAACCCCAATTTTGATTTAATAGTATGGCCATACTTGTTCAATTTATCTCTCTCAACTTGGATGCCATGGGGGCGGGCCTTGAAAATTTTTGATACAAGGAGGAATTTGTCTCTCTCAACTCATAGGGCCTTGAACCCAAAAACATTACTCACAATGGAAGTAAACATGTTAGTAACAGAACCTTCTCCAAATTGATAGTTTCCTTGTAATCTAGCAGGTGCTGGAAATTAAAGGAGACTTAAGAGGATATATTGACATAGTTAAGGAAATGTACAAGGGAGTGGTAACTAATGTGTGGATGACTAGTGGAGAGAAGGGAGTTTGAAAATGCAATTATGTTAGGTGTATACTAGGGGTTGGTGTTGAGTTTGTATCTTTTTTGCATTGGTTATGGATGGCTAACTAGGCATTAGTAAGAAGAGGTCCCATGGTGTATCTTTTTCACAGATGACATAGTTTTGATCGACAAGACAAGGGAGGAGGTAAACACAAAGCTAGAACTATCGAGGGATGCTTTAGAATCTAATGCTTATAAAATTAGCCTGACAAAATAGAGTATGTGAAATGCAATTTTAGTAATAATACGAGTGGAAATGAGGCGCTAGTTAAAGATTGATGGCAAGAAGTCCCCCAAAATGACCACTTTTGATATCTTAGGTTGATAAGAACGGAGAGGTTGAGATGGATGTTGCTCATAGAATTAGAACTAGGTGGACGAGTTGGAGATGTACCTCTTGAGTTTTATGTGATCCCGTATACTGATCAATGGGGGGATTTTACAAGACATAAAGGGAAAAAAGCCATGCTTTATGGGATGAACTTTTGGGTAGTCAAGGAACAACATGTTCATAGAATCAATGAAGTTCAAATGAGGTTGTTGAGATTGATGAGTGGCAAGACTAAGAAGGGTAGAAATAGAAATGAACATATCTAAGGAAGCTTAAGAGTAGTCCCAATAAGTAGAACTCGTTGATTGTAATCGACCAATGTAATAGACCATTAGATAGCATCATAGTGCTTGATTTTAATCAACATATGTAATAGTCTATTACATTGCGGCTGTGGAGTTTTGTGCTTTCATTGCTGGTCATGCCTAGATAGTGGAGGGTTGTGGGTTTACAAAGGGGGTCTGGGAAAGCTACTTGGCCTGTGTGAACCATTTTGGACTTTTTCAGGTCATGGGGACTGTTGTGGTTGGAGATTGGCAATGCTTGCGGGTTTATGGGCAATATGGGGAGAAAGGAATAACTGGTACTTCCGTAACACAATGGGAATAGTGGGGGGTTTTTTAGTAGAGCAAAGATGAATATAATTGAGTGGGCTTCGGTGTTTGATGCTTCAATTGGACACAAATTATCCTATAATGGATGGGGTGCCTTGTAATTTTTTGGTCGCTTAGCCATTTCTTTAATAAAATAAAATCGTCATCTTTCAAAAAAAATTAAAGGATGGTTATGTGAGGTTGGTAGCCGGCATCAAACTTATGCCATAACTTTCATCATGAATCTGAATAATATGACATTGTAAACTGCATTGGAACCCATGTGTAGTGAGAAATGGGCATGGGTTGACTAGGGTGTCCCTCAAAAGTGACATGCCGCAACAACGCGCAGTTGCTATGAAAAGTAGGCAAGGGTTTCCGCATCATTTTGGATGTGCGTGGGTAAAGAAGCTAGTCCACGACAATAAGATTCGTCTTGCCACAGAGAATATAGGAACATTGATAGGTAAGAGTATAGAGTTAGATATGCTGAAACAAAAGAAAGTTAACATAGCTTACATTCAAGAGACCAGGTGGAAAGGGACCAAAACTAGAGAAATTGATGGATATAAACTTTGTTATATGGAAAAGGACAATAATAAAAATGGGGTAGGGATAGTGGGAGATAAAGATTTAAAGGATAAAGTTGTAGATGTTAGGAGAATAAGTGATACGATTTTATTAATAAAACTTCCGTTAGGAGAGAAGATAATCAATGTTATTAGTGAATATGTGTCGCAGGTATGGTAAATGGATAGAATCAAGAAACAATTTTGGGAGGATATGGATGGACTAATGCAAGGAATTCCGAACGGAGGATATTTTTAGGAGGAAACTTAAATGGTGATGTAGGAAAAGAAAGTAGAGGATATGAGAGCGTACATGGATGATTATGGATTTGAGAGAAGAAATGAGGTGGGGGATGCTATCCTTGATTTCACAATGGCATACAACTTAGTTGTAGCAAATACATATTTTAAAAAGAAAGATGAACATTTAATAACTTTTGAAATTGGATCATATACAAGCCAAACAAATTTCTTTTTACTTAGGAAAACATAACAATCAATATATAAGGATTGCAAGGTTATACCGGGAGGGTCTGATTGTGTAATTTAGGGTCTGATTGTGTAATTTATGGAATGCTTTAGAATATAAAGGATTAAAATTATTCGAACTTAACAAAGTATAATGAGAGCAATTTTAGTAACAATAGTAGTGAAAATGAAGAATTAATTAAGATTGGTGATCAAGAAGTTTCCCAAAATCTCTACTTTCGATATCTTGAGTCAGTAATCATGAGAGTAGAGAGATTGAGAAGGATGTTGCCCATAGAATTGAAGCTGAGTGAAAGAAATGGAGATGTGCCTCTGGAGTTTTAATTCATGAGAGTAGAGAGATTGAGAAGGATGTTGCCCATAGAATTCAAGCTAAGTGAAAGAAATGGAGATGTGCCTCTGGAGTTTTATGTGCTCTCGTGTACCACTTAAACTGAAAGGGAAATTTTATAGGATAGCAAAAAGACCAGCCATACTTTACAGACAAAATGTTGAGCAATTAAGGAACAAAATATTCATAGGATGAGTGTAGCTGAAATGAGGATGTTGAGATGGATGAGTGGTAGGACTAGGAAGGATAGAATTAGATATGAATGCATTCATGGAACTTAGGAGGAGAAACAATCGGTAATAACATGAGGGAAAGTAGACTTAAATGGTTTGGTCATGTGCAATGAAGACGTGGTAGGACTAGGAAGGATAGAATTAGATATGAATGCATTCATGGAACTTAGGAGGAGAAACAATAGGTAATAACATGAGGGAAAGGGATATGAATGCATTCATGGAACTTAGGAGGAGAAACAATGGGTAATGACATGAGGGAAAGTAGACTTAAATGGTTTGGTCATGTGCAACGAAGACCAATAACCATGCTGGTTAGAAGGAGTGAGTTGGTACAAGTTAAAGGCTCCAAAAGGGCAAGGGCAAGGCCCAATAGGACGTGGGTGGAAGTGGTAAGAAACAACTTGATGACATGTTGTCTAACTCAAGGTATGGCCTTGACTAAGTGTAATGGCGAAATATGATTAATGTAGTTGACCCCAATTAATTAGGATAAGGCTTAGATGATGATGATGTCAGGGAAAGTAGACTTAGATGGTTTGGCTGTGTGTACCTAAACCAAGAACTACATGTGGATGGAAGCAGTGTTTAAAATATCGGTATCACATTACGTATCGCATTCTTGGGATACAGATACGTATCGGTTATCGCATGGGATATATTGGTTCTATCATGTAATGTATCGATGTTGTTGGAAACATGGGGAAACACGGGCAATTGGTCGAATTTTTCAATGAAACTTCGGTGATTGTTAAAAAAGACATCAATACACACGTATAAATCAAAACATTACAAAAAACAAGTACACATAATAGGTTTTCTTTGTATGGGGTCCTAATCTATGAGTTGTCTAACTAAATTGATGTAAGTATATTCAATGTCTATTCATATAATTATAAATGTAAGATAACGTGTAGAAACACAAGCAATACATTCAAAAGCTAAAGAAGAATCACTAGATTAGGTTACATACATGTTTGATTTAATTTCTGGACACAAAGATTTTAAACGATTTGCGAGAAATTGGGAAATTTTGATTTATTTTTTTTTCAATTTTCCGCATCTCAGCCCATATCCTCAAATCTCAAAATCGAAGCTCCCAATCCATCATTTTTCATGCAAAACATGAAAAATCATGGATTTGTAACAATTTGACACTAATTTAACATGATTTACAGAAAATAAAAGGATCAAAATTTGAAAATGCTCACCAGATCGAACATGTGGGATATATCACACTAGTGCGTTTCATATCGCACAAGTGGGATACAAGATATATCGTGGGATATATTGGCTGATATTGTCGATATTTAAAACACTGGATGGAAGCAATAAAAGAAGACATGACCTATGGTCTAACTAAAGGTATGAACCTTGACAAAGTGGAGTGGCGGAATAGGATTCATGTGAGGCTTAGATGATGATGATGATGATTATGAAATCTTCAAAAATAAATAAATGATGATGATGATGGAAATTAGACTTAGATGGTTTGACCATGTGTATCTAGAACCAAGAGTTGCACTGGTTAGGAGGAGAGAGTGAGTTCAAGTTTGACGCTATGGGCCTTTGGATGCATGAAATTAGTCAATTCATTAATTTGAGAGTTTAGGAATGGTGGAACAAGATTCATGTAGCGACCCCAATCACATGGGACCAGGCTTAGATGATGATGATGATTATTTTGAAAGTTCATTGAGTGATAGTTTCATGAATCGTGAGTTAATTAACTAGCCAATTAGTTGTTTGGGGTTTTAATGCAGGGGCATTTTCACACCGGGCTCCAGTGGGGTAGCCTGTGGGATGCGAGGGCATACCCGGGGCGGGCTGCTTGTGTGAGGCGGGTGGCTCGTGTGAGGTGCTACCCATGTGATTTGGGGCTCACGAAGGGGGTTTGGCCGAGGTCCTAACCCATGGGATGTGGGGCCTAGGCTATGAGATAAAGGGATTAATTCGCCATGCTCTATCAGTTCGAGCTTTTAGAGCAAGTGGTTAATTGCCTTGCATCAAAGTCATATCAAAGTGGGAGGTCTAGTGTTCGAGACTCCTCACCAGGGGTGATTAATGTAGGAGCATTTTCACACAGGGCTCGAGTGAGAATGGAAATGAGATAGGAAATTTGTCCATGAAATCACATGGTTGGATTATTCAAATGATCCGCATTTGATTGCCCCTTTAAAAACCACTCCAATACGATGATCTTAACCATCTAGTCAATGGTTATGAACTTCTTTGTCCATATTTGTTGTACTAGAAGAGGTCCTATCAAGTATGCCCACCTTTTGTTGTTATTCCCTCCCAAAAGATCACTTTGATCAAATGATTCAAACCATATGATGGATAGCTAGGAAATGGATAACCCACATCTAGTCATTATCCATCATGTGGGTCCACCTTTGAATCGTCCATCCCTCTTATACGTGATCTAGACCGTCCATCATGTGGAACTTGCCATTGCTTGTTAATCCCTCTTAAAAATCACCTTGATAGGATGATTTTAATTGTTGAAGCGATGTAATTAAGACATTCCGATCATTGATCTAGACCATCCACCAAGGTAGGTCCACCTTTGATTGCTCATCCCTCTCAAAAGTCACTTTGATTGGATGATCCTAACCATCCAACCAGTGGTTGGGAAGATGGACAATCCATATTGATTATAATAAAGGTTCAATTGTTGATCTAGACCATTCCTGACATGGGGCCTACAACTTATTCCCAAACTGCTGAAAAATCATCTTTGATTTAATGATCTTAACCATTCGATCAATTGATAGCAAATGGATGATCAATATTTATTATGCTAGGACATGCCCTATACATGATCAGGGCCCTCCATGTGGGGCCCACTTTACATTATCGATATCTACCAAAAATCATTTTTGATAAGATGATCCTAACCATCCTTGGATGAACAGCTAAGAAATTGATGATCCATATTTATTACATGACACAGGTTTAATTATTATCTGTGATGTGGGGTCCACCTTTTATTGTCCATCCCTCTCAAAATACTTTGATCCGATGATGCTAACCATCAGATCAATGGCTTAGAAATTTGATGGTCCATATTGATTGTACTACAAGGGTCATTGACTAGGCCTTTGATCATGTGGGATCTGCTTTGATTGCTTATTTATGTCAAACATCAATTCGATCAAATGATCATAGCCATCAGACCAATGATTATAGGTTTTTTATTTTTATTTTTATTTTTTATAATTAATTTTAAAAAAAAAATTTAAAATTTTTTATAGGGTCGGGAACATTCTCAATCTTAACCTTCAGTAGCCCTTGATTTTGAATTGGAGAATTTTAGTTTTTTTAATACCAAGTTCGAGATTTATGCCCCTTTTTCTAATTAGGCAATTAGTGAATTTATCAATTAATGCCAACCCAAACACATTATTTGCCAAATTCATGAATTTGGTGATTAAAAACTTGCCAACTTCATGAATTTAGCGTGCATTCAAACAGGCCCTATACAAGGGCAAGGGAAGGCAGGCCCAAAAGATGGTATCGATGTCAACACAAGTGGCATTTTGGCGGGAAAGATGGTATGCAGAAGTGGTCGGTCACCTATTGGCAATGGCCCCACAACTTTGTGGTGATATTCCCCCTTCCCTGCTAACATACCACTTTGTAGGTAGGACATTGTACTATGGAAACAGTGAACCTACCACAAACATCATCCTTCTTGAAGTTCAGGTTGATCCAGTCACTAGGTGGGCCACACCAGTATGTCGAGTCAGACTGTCAGTTGCCTGAGCCGACTGGCCTGATTTTGTGACAGGTGATCTTCATGGTAGGACCCACCATTTTCATGGTAGCATGTGAAAGATGGTGTGTCATAAGTTGTGGTGCCCTTGTTATATACTTCAATAAATGTATTCTCCTCCATGCTGCGTGCTTGAAACTCAATACCTTGTTGAATAGCATGAATCTTATAAGCAATGTTGCATTGTTGGACTGCAAGATGTGCTGTGCCTTTCGTATTTCTAAACCAATCCTGCATGATTGTTCCCCCTCATAAGCATCGCTAATTAGAAGATAATTCAATTTTCAGGCAAACTCAAAGAAACGGCGTTGTCGAAGCATGTCTTGGGGAGTCCAAGAAAGCTCCTAAAACCATATGATTGTAGTTAAGAAGCTGAGATGCCAATATCAAGGCTCTTCGAATCAAATGGGAGACAAGGCCTCGTTTGGTTATCCTTCTATACAGAAATCTGGTTCCTATTGACTGCCATCTCCACAGAAAGACGGGAGTTGGTGTCATCTGTACGTACCACAGAGATTACAACCTACAGGTACTCAACTCCGTTATGATCTGATGCCCCGTTATAGACCTTTAAATAGCTTTAATAAGTAAAGGTGGAGCTGGTATCAAGCAGGAGGTGCTCTCCCTTTCAAGGACTGGAGACTTTGAGGAGAATGGAGCTGTTGTTGATTATTGTAGCAGTGGGGCAGCCTGAGATGAGATGGTGATGATCAAGGAATTTGCTTTTTGCCAAGAACCTTAAGAGTGCGTAAGATCTGTTCACTCCTTGCAATGCTGTCTAAGATACATTTAGTCGGTCTGTAAATACCAGGTAGGAACCTGTATCGTTTAGAACTTTCAATGCCTTTTTTGTCTTCCGAATCATTATTTTTCTGCCAGTCACTGATGCATCATTGTCGTCATCGTCATTACGACCACCATCCAAGGGCATATTGTCAGTGTTGGAATTGGTAGAAGGAAAGTGACTGAAACTAAACTGTCCAGAGCTTTGATGCCCAAAACCGGTGTGTGAACTTGGTGTTTTGAATAGGGTGTGCTCCAGTGCTACTGTTACCAGGCAGATATAGGGCCCACATGATGCATGCATAAAATCCAGCACCTCATATGAGTCAGTGCATGTCACCCCCAGCACATCATGTGATTGGATTACATGATAAAAGTAAAATGACGATACTTTTTATATTATTTAGATGTAAAATTAACTGAAAAATTACATTAATTCTCATATTTGAATACGAGATATTTCTGTAATGTATTATAAATTTATAATGATTACAAATTCTTTTACCTATTTTTTTTTATTACATTTGCATTTGACTACTGAATTATATATTTAAAAAACAGGGTAAAATCATAATAATGAAGATTTTACCTTACAATACCGTTGCAGTTCATTATCCAAATAAGCATCCTTGTCCGTTGTATTTCTCAAATTTCAAAAATAATATATGGTAAGGCACATTAGCATTAGGAAAAGGACACCATTTAAAAAATGAAGCGACTTGCCCCTTAGCTTTTCTACATAACTAAAGAAGTGTTCAACTACAGTTTACAAGTATTGCAGTACTACAAGAATCCTTCACTGACAATCAAAACGTAAGCAATTGCCTCGTCAAGGCTTGACGCACTCAATGGGAATAGACCCGAAACAATTCAAAATCCAAGCCAAGACCTACCTCAGGCTTGGCCCGTTGACAGCCCTAATGGTATCAACATCGCTTCGGTACAAGGTTCCTCAAAAAATACCGTCATAAAGCATATGCTTTAAAATTACTTATGAACCTAAACTACGACAGCATTACGCTCTGACCATCCTCAACCTTCGTTCGATCATCTTTATAATCCCCGCTCGCATGCTCTGACACCATGCACAAGCATAAACTACAGCAGCAAGCAACCATCCTCATCCGTCGTTCGATCATCTTTATACTCCCCGCTCGCATGCTCTGACACCATGCACAAGCATAAACTACAGCAGCAAGCAACCATCACTCGCTGGATACTCAGCAATGAGTCCCAAGGTCAACATGCTCAAATGCGAACCATAGCGACCAAATAATTCCTTCCTTTGATTAAGTGGTGATCATTCGTCAAACATCTTTCATTTCAATGGTCCATCAATACATGAAGCTATAAATTCCATTTTACAAGCCATGCAAAGGGCACCCAAGATTACGACAGTTTAATTTACATTACTTGTATGATATGTGTGCAAGTTATTGGTGCCTGTTTATCAAATATAACACTCAGCCACTGTATCAAAGTTTCTCTCTTGTCATTATTCTGGCAAGAATTTCTGTTCTTGTTTAACTGATACGTACCCACGGTGTGCACGCCTTCAACTAATTATTATGGTTGTGAGATGTACTCTCTCATTAATCATTGCGTTTGGTGCACTAACAACACGTGTAAATGATATACACGTACGTAATATGTGAACTGTTCACCAGTTAATCTCTAATGTGTGGTTGTTATGCATTAAAGATCATTCTAACCAGGTCATTAGATAGGGACACATACGTACTCTCCAGACAGCTCTTCAAAAACGTGGACCACCCAGTGATGATGTTGACCTGACCTTTGAGACACACAATCTACACAGTGAGTCCCTATCCTCTGCTTGTCACAAGCAAGATTTCCTGCTTGTTGCAATGTGATTGGGTCACATCATCATCGATTGTATTTAATGCAGCAGTGCTGGCGATGTCAATGATGATGTGGACTAATTACATTACAACAATTAAGAAATTTCTGCTTGTGGCAAGTGAGGGATCTGGATTCATATACAGTTGGTTACTTGACATCATCACTATTATGCAAGTGGGCCTCATTTCAAGGCGTGAGGCATGCAGGGGAGCAAATTAGGTGAGGTTGGTGCCCTCACGTGGCCAGATTTGATGTGGTTAGTCCTTGTAAGGTCGGTCAAGTACGCACTCGACCTAATTGCTTTCAAACAAATGTGCTTTGCATAGCAGATGCTGATTAAGTGGTGTGTTGATGTGTTGGGTGCTGTTGGCCTTAATGTGATGTATCTGTTTTATATCCATCCCGTCCATCTATTTTTCCAGCTTATTTTAGAACATCAGCCTATGATTTTAGATCAGAAGCTCAAAGTGCACACCATAGGAAATAGTGGTGTTAATGATGTCATTGTTGAAATCTTTTGAGGACACATCATCTGTTGTATTTTTAGTGTTTCAAAATAAATAAAAATTATTTTTAAAAATGGTTTGAAATTTTCTTCCTTTTTTTTAAAAAAAAATAATAATAAAAAAAAAAAAGCAACAAAGGCTTTTGACTCGTAGTGAAATGGATTTAGTCCCGTGTCGAAAAGGCAAGTAGAATACTTTCTGTTTATAAAATACTTTGTGTGTATAAAAGAAGGAATTTGGATAGAGCTTAGACTTCTTTTAGGGACGTGAATTTGGTTGTTGAAGAGTTATGCCAACAACCCCAATCTATACCATGAACACCGCGTGTACACCAGGTGAGGCCGCGCCGTGGTGTAGTGTCACATGAATATACTTGTCAAAGCCTAAACATTTTGTTGCTTTTACAGTTCCCTTTTTTTATAAAAATCTAACAGCCATATCTATGGGCAAGGGTGTTTCTGCACCCATTCATGGCATCCAAAGTCTATAAAATGGAATTCTCCAGTTCCAATTTGCATAACATTCAGTTATCTGCAATCCGAATTTTAGCTGTAGTATGAAGTGTTTTCTCTCTGTTTCGTTTTGGTTTAGTCTTGGTTAGACAAATAGTGACAATTCAAATCTTCATACATCCAGCAGATATTAATACCTCGAGTGCGCTGGTGTGACAAGACAATATTCAAGATATCCTGGAGGTTGATTGTTAGGTGTTCTTATTACACCGTGGACAACTTCTAAAGAATGACAAATTAACATTAAGCCAAATGACTTTCACCGTGCTTCAAATTTTATAAATCTTTCTATTCTTCCTCACTCAAATTTCTAATCTCTAATTTAATTTTTTTAAAACCAAATTTTTATAATAATTAATTTACAGATCTAAAATTCCAACACCATCATCATCTAAGAAATAGATAGGAAATTCAAATGCTAAGTGGACCATGATTTCACATGGTCTTTTCCACCAATGCACGGTTCCTCAAAGAAATAATAGCATCAGTACTAGTGCACCTATCGCATTAAATGCAGTAATGATGTAGCCCAATACATTTCAACAAAAAGGAAGCAAGGATCCGAATTCCATTCGGTCACCTCTTTACTCCCTTTGAATATCATGGGCCTCACATTCTCCTTTGCTGCTCAAGCATACATACATCCGTCATTCGATCATCACCCCTATACTCCCCTTGAGTCCCCAGGTTAACGTGCTCCTACACGATCCAGAGTGATTGAGTAATCCTAACCTTTGACTAACAGGCAACTTGAATAATCCTAACCTTTGATTAACTGTCAATCATTCGTTGAATTTGTTTCATTTCAATGGTACATCATAGGTACATGAAGCTGTAAATTTCGTTTTACAAGCCATGCAAAGGACAGCCAAGATTACGATGACGGTTTGATTTACATTACTTGAAATACACGTATGCAAGTTATTAGTGCCCGTGTATCAACTACAACACTCAGCCAGCGTATCAAAGTTTCTCTCTTTTCATTATTCTCGTGAGTAGTTTTGGCCCGTGTAACCGGTACCCACGCCCTGCACGCCTTCAACTGATCATTATGGCTGCGGGATGAAAACTCTCATTAGCACCAGAAATGCTGGTGGTCGGTGCTCTGTGGGCCCCACCACATCGCATTTGCTACACACTACACGCTTGTGCAGTCTCTTTCTTGAGTGTCTGGTTCACTCTACAGATGGCTCAATATCAAATCTCACCTTCTACCAGAGAAATTGACGTGGGTTCTTCTCTCCTTAAACATGCAATAGATCAGGGAGAAACTCTCTACGTTGAGAGATCCTTAGTAATAGAAACAACGAATCAATCCACACACAAATACCGTCGCGTGATTAGTTTTATGCTCTGAAACATTATTTGATTCATAAACGAAGATCCTAAATTTAGAATGTATAAAAGTATTTCTAAAATTTTAATACTGTTATGTTTATCCCCAATAAAAACCAACACGTTTTATAAAGTACCAGCTCCAAAGCTACTTACAAGCCTAAATAATAAACTGGAGTAGCAATTCATCCAAGAACTTACCTACTACTTGTTGAATCACTTAAACAATTTCGTTACACTGCCAATATTATTGTGGAGTCACTGAAGGTACTTCAGGGGCATCATCCCCCCCCCCCCCCCTTGTATCATTTGATTTCCCGGCTTCATGAATTACGCTCCTATTTACACGCTCAGTACATCTGAAATCTACCAGCAGCGGTGAAATTTGCATGTCTTGGACAAGAATACATTCAAGATATCTGAAATCTACTAGTATTGGTGAATTTCACACATCCTAGATTGGACCAAGAATAGGAACATGTGGTGTGTTTCACTGTGATGAAAGTGTATGTGGTATCGGTTGGACTAGTGGTACATGTGTTTGATTTCCAACAGAACTTGCATTGGTTTGTTGCTGAGGTGCAACAAATGCTCTATCAGTGAATAAAGTCACTAACTGATTCATGCTTTTGGTGCGACCGACTATCCACCTATTGAAAGCCTCGGTACTCTTAACTCGCGAGTGCTCTACTTGAGCTCGCAATAGTTCTGCGATGTACTGAATCTCCTTTTGCTTATTAACCATCTTAGCTGACATACTCTCAAGTGGTTCAACTCGAGATGTCGATGGTCTATTTAGATTTGAAAAAATAGGCACCGGACTAGGTAGTAGATTTCCTTGCTCATGCAATTGTTGGACTTGTAATTTCTCATCATTAGTAGGAAACTTGTTATCCGTAATAGTGTCTGTTGAAGTATTATGCCGACTCATTTGGCTCATGATTACTGCACCGGCAAATATATTTATGCTAACCAAGTATTTTGTAGTTCCACCGAGCAGAATTTGATAATGATTAGGCGATAATCAGATGATGGGTTTTTTTTTTCACCCTAATCCATAGCTCAAGTGGTAGAGTGAGTGAAGATACCTCGTTTCAACACTGATGTCTTGGTATTGATTCCCTAGTGGGGGTGGCTAATAGTGGAGTGTACTAACAAGTTAAACAAAAAAAAAAAACAAAAGATGGTGGGTTTTTCCTCTAAAGCAAGATAAGTTACTTTGTACCTTCTACAATAAAGTACTTTTAAAATACTAATGCAATTCAAATAAAAAGAAAAACTTACAATCGGTCACTAATAGCAACTGTAAGAATGCATCTTTTCAAAAAACTGTTTGATATTGGTTAATGATCAAATCTAATGTATGAGCATGAACTTGAATTACAATTAAAGATTATACTTAAGAATCATTGTTACTTGATTATGGCTATTTTTAAGATAAACGAAGATAAAAGATAAATTAGTAGATTTGTTTGGTTTGATTGTGTGAGACTTGGGTGTTTTTCCTCTATAAATTTCTTTTTCCATTTATAAATTTGTTTCGTTACTCCAGTGGTTACAACAATCCAAGAACTTCTCTAAATTCTTTTTCTAATACATTTTTCTTTACTATTTTTCTTTATTATAGTTCTTTTTCTGTTGGCCAAGATTTTGTTATCCACAGTCACCTTTTCTATCGTAACCAGCTCAGTCCTGCTTCTGACTGAGGCACTGGGACTCACATGTAGAACTAGCTTTGTGAAAGCTGTAATAGGTAAAATGCAGTCCAAGGATTATGGGCTTCCTATTTCTCATGTAATGCTAGGCGCGACTTTTTTATGGCTTTCTCGTAACACCTAGAAATTAGGTACAACAATGTAAATTTCCTTTTACAAGGCATGCAAAACGGTTCAACGTACATTACTTTCATGCCACATCAGCAAGTTATTGGCAATCATGATATATGTGTTTCATCCATTCCGTCCATCTATTTTTCTAGATCATTTTATGGTGTGAGACAAAAAAAAGGGTATATCCTAATCTCAAATGGGCCACATTACAGGAAACAGTGTTAAATGAATGTCGACCATTAAAAACTTTTTTGGGGCCATAAAAGTTTTGGATCAAGTTGATCTTTGTTTTTCCCTTCATCTAGGTCTGCATGACTTACTAAATAGATTAGATGTCAAATAGACAGTACAATGGGCCTTAGGAGGATTTTAATGGTGGATATCCAATCATGATTGTTTCCCTGTAGTGTGGTCTGCCTGAGATTAGGATATACCTAATTTTTGGTATCATATCATAAAATGATATATAAAAATATATGGACAACATGGATGAAACACATACATCATGGTAGGGCCCACATAACACCGAACATCAGCTACCGGGCTGGTGGCAGGGGAATAGCCAATCCATTTCTAGGGGTGTACACAAACCGAGCTAGCTTGGTTAGCTCACTTGACTCGACTAAAAAAAGCTCAGTTTGACTCGGTTCGAAGCTGAGTTCGAGCCGAGCCGAGTCAAGCTGATTTTTTGAGCTCGAAAATGAGTTTGAGTTGAGTTCGAGCAGGTCGCAGTTCGACTCGACTCGGATCGAATCCAGCTCGAATCGAACTCGGATCGAACCAGTTAGGTGACTCGGTTACTTTGCCATTGATGTTGCTCACCAAGTGTTTGATAAAATGACTTAACAAAGTGTGGCCGGTGGCAAGGAAGGTATGTACATGAAACAAATACCCTTTTTTTTTAGTTTTTTATTTTTATTTTTATGTTGTTTAAAAGGTGTTTGATAAAATACCTGTAAAACTATTGCTTCTATTCCATATACATAGGGATTTACAAAATGAAGTCCAGATATTTGTGAAAATACCTCAATGGCGAACTCAACTCGATCTTGATAGAACTCGGCTCAATCTTGGCTTGAGCTGCTGATAGCCAAGCTGGCCAGTTAAGCTTAAGGACTGAGCTGAGCCGAGTTCAAGCTAAGGTCAGCCAGTGGCCGAGCTTAGTCTAGCTCAGGCCAGCTCGACTTGGCTGACTCGATGTACACTCCTCCGTTTCTATCAACTGTTTATGACTCTCAGCCAGCCGGTCAAGGTCTCTCTTGTCATTGCCCTCGTAAGAATTTTTGTTTTCATTCGACCGATTCGCGTCCTGCCCGGCCTGAGCGGAATCGGTCCGGAAGGGGCTGTGTGGCTCCACCGTGAGGTATTTATTTTATCCAAACCGTTCATCCATTTTAAAATATCACTTTAGGAACTAAAATAAAAAAATGAACTAGATCCGAGGATCAATTGGACCACATAGTGGGGATTGAATACTTACCATTAAAAGCTATTTGAGGCTAAGTAAGTTTTGAATCAATATTACATTTGTGTTTTCCCTTCATCCGGTTATATGTGATGCTATGAACACGTTGGATGGTAAATAAACATCACGGTGGGCTCCCAGGAAGGTTTTGTCATTATCACTGCTACTTCCTATGGTGTGGTCCACTTGAGCCTTGTATCTATCTCATTTATTCAATTCATTCCTTAAAATTATATAGAAAATGGATGAACGGCGTGGATAAAACTCATACATCATGGTGGGCCCGATAGATCCCCTGCCTGGACCAATTTCTATACAGCAGCCGTAGGACGCAAGCCGCTTCTGATACCGACGGCATTCACGCCTTCAGCTAATCATCATGGTTGCGGGATGTACGCTCTCGTTAGCACCAGAAATGGTGCTCCGTGCACTAATAACACGTGTAAGCGACATACACGTACGTCATATCTGATCGGTTCATCAGTCAATCCCTACTGTGTAGATGCTATGCATTAAAAGATCATCCCACATAGCCATTAGATAGAGACACGTACACACCAATTTCGGACCGTTGGTTAATTTCTCCGTACCGCTATTCCATGTTGACCTGACAGAATCTACAGAGTAACGCTGACTACTGATGGAAGCGGATTGGCTGCCGGACCACACACCACCCAGCTGGCTGATGCGTTGGCGTCACCAAATTATGTGGGTCCCATCATGAGATATGTGTTATATTCAAACCACTCCTACATTTTGTGACATTGTCGCGAGGCTTGAGCCTAAAAATAAGACACATTCAAAGATTAAGTGGACCACACTATAAAATAAGGCCTATTTGGCCAATAGTATTAAGTTGTATTAAATGAAATTGCATTGCTAACTTCATCTCCGATTGGAATAGGCCAATAGTATTAAGTTGTATTAAATGAAATTGCATTGCTAACTTCATCTCCGGTTGGTAATGATATGTTTGGAAGGAGTGTGAGATGAGATTAAAATTAATTTTATAGGCTTTGGAAAATGAGCTTTGTGTTGGAAAGCGGGAGATGAGATTTTCAAATCTCATGAATGATGAATTTTTTCTTTACTAAGCATAATTTGAAAGAAAATCTCAAGATTTACTTTTAATTGCATACCTTTCAAACATTGTATTGAAAAATATGGGTTACACCCAATCCAGAGACAATACCTTATACATATATTTATTATTACTTTTACAATTCCATCCACCTTAATCCCACTTATGCAGTTAGCTAAACGGGCCCTTAGTCTCCTAATCTTGCATTTGGTTTGTGTAGGATACCTATGGATTTTGAAATCTACTACACATGTGGGCCCCACATTAATGCATGTCATCCATCCCCGTACAATGTTTACACATGACATTATGTTTACATATGTATACAAATGAAGGACATCCTATTGTCCACCAAACATGATTTTGCTTAGCCTCGTATTTACGTGTAGCAAATATTTTAATTCCAAGAACTGGACGGCTACAAAAGCATGGAATGTCCAAACATCAATTATTGTAAAATAATAATGTTAATCCCATCTAATACCATTCAATTCTACGGACTAAACACGCCGTAAGACTGTAAGAGTGAGCAGCCTAGTGGTATACCGCCCTAACGTAGCGGGTAGCAGTCAGATGTGGGGCCAGTAATCTTATCACAGAATCCAAACCGTCCATCAGATGCGTTGCCTCAAAAGACCATTATCCCCCAAAATCATCTCAATCAGAAATTCAGATGGGCCATAACTAATGGAAGATATTGAGAGGAACCAACCAACATTGATTAGACTAGGGACCTACCTCATCATATGTATATAATCCAGTCCGTTTAGATCATTCATTCAGCTCGGATGAGCGGTCAGGCTAAAATCAGGCTGTTTACGACTCCCATCTACTCCTGTAAAATTCAAGGGTGAGCGACGCCTCCCAGCTTGTTTCAAGTGCGATGGCCCAATTCATTTTATAATCCAGCTGAGTATTGGGCATTTAGGGTTTTCTTGCAGTGACGCATCGGATGGTATGAATTCATCACGTGGGCCCCACATCTGGCCAGTACACCGGTGCGTCTGGGGCGTGGATTGCCAGCACCGTGTATGCTCTCGGAAGCTATGTGGGTTCCACCGTGATGTTTGTGAGAAATCCACACCGTCCATCCGTTTTTACAGATCATAATATGTTCTAAACCCAAAAATTAGGTAGATTCAAAATTCAAATGGGCCACACGACAAGAAAAAGTTGGTACGAAAATCCTACCGTTGAAACTTCCTGGATTCCACTGTGATGTTTATATTCCATCCATACCGTTCATAAGGTAATTCCTACGGGTATGAACTGAAAAAAAAATATTATCCTGATCCAAAACTTCTGTGGCCCATGTTGAACGGTAGACCTTCAATCCTCACTATTCCCTGTTCTGCGGCCCACTTGAGCTTTGGACCTGCCTCACTTTTGGTATCATGTCCTAAAATGATATTTCAAAACAGATGTACGGGATAGATTTATTACGAAAATCACGGTGGGCCCCACATAGTTCGTACAACTGGAGAGCGCTCTATTCCAAGTGCCTGAGTATGATCGACCAAAGTCTTGCAGAGTACCGAACCATTTCTCAATTCTCCATCATCATGGGGATAGGTTGGCTTGTAAGGGAATCAAACCGCCCTTTTGTAATCATCACCTTTTCCGTGCTTTTCTTCCGGACTTCCGTTTCTGTCTTTTTCCTACAAATAAAATTCCGTTTTCGTCGTTGGAATTACAGCGGATTTATTTCGTGACTACCCTCTGCTTCTACTTGTGATTCTCTCTTTCCTCTTCCTCAGATTCATTTCGCTCTCATTTTGGAGATTCTTGACTTGGAATTTCACAGAAACACAAACTCCTCAGCCATGTCTGCTGAATTCTTGATTTCCTTTTTCTTTGCTTTTCTCTTTCTTTTCCCTATCTATGAAGCAGCTCCCGAGTCTGCTCTCGTCACTCAGATTCCTGGTTTCACTGGGACTTTGCCATCCAAACACTATGCTGGGTATGCTGATTTCTTCATTAACCTGGAATCCTATTTGGGCACGTTTGGATGCGCTGTTGGATTGAATTGTGTTATTTGTTTCGTTTGGAATTAGTGGTTAGTTTGCTTTGGAGTTGGAGTTGAAAGAAGCAGCACTGTAAAGTGAGGGATGCTTCTTGGTTGATAATACTGAACTGAAGTTTGCAATTGGGTTTTGTTTGTGTGTCCAAAAGAGGGCTAAGGAGGTGTGGCTCTCCCCCTATTCTGTCCCTCCAATGGCTAATCAATACCCTTTGATTAGGAAGTCTTGCCATTGATGGCAGAGAATCAATGGTCCAGAGAGAGTTTCTAGTCACCTTTGTATGGATCTCTGATCATTGAGATTTTTAACATTTGGGGCCTGCATACATTGGACCTTGTAGATGGACAGTCTGGATCATTGGTGATGGGGCAGAACCACAACATTGGCCTTGCCTACTTTGCATTCTCTTAATTTTCTCTCTGTTTTTTTTTTTTTTTTTTTTTTTGTTATTTTTTCTTTCCCTTTTTTTTTTTTTTTTTGGTCTAATGGGACTGATTATGGAATTTGTTAAACAATGATAAATCATCTGTTGGACACATTTCATACATCCATGTCAATAAAAATCTTCTAAACCGGCCGTCCCATCTGAAGTGGAGCATAGGTAGAATATGATCCAAACCATATAATTGTTGTCCATCAAATGGATAAAAAGAAAACTGGTCAGCAATCCAAATTCAATGTGTGAGATTGCTGCGATCATTTGTATCAGTTTGATCTTTGAGCAATGCTTCATCTAGAATGAGGCCCACGAGTAGGATGACCTGGATTAATGTACAGTGTGCCACATGTAGGGTGGTCCATTGCCACCCCATCGTTTAATCAATGGGGGCAAATGCGAACCATAGCCCGTCCTTCTCTTATTTTTTTGAAAATTTCGTTATTTTCTTATATGGATTTGTGATCTTTTTTATCCTGGTTTTGAAGGTATGTGACGATTGATGAAAGCCATGGAAAGAATCTTTACTACTATTTTGTCGTTTCGGAAGGGAACCCGTCAAAGGACCCTGTTGTTCTTTGGCTCAATGGTGGGCCGGGCTGCTCCAGCTTTGATGGGTTTGTGTATGAGCACGGTATGGATTCTCAGCAATATTTCTTCTTTTCATTTTATGCATTTATCGGGTTTGATTACTTGATTTTGTAGAAAATATGTGAACTACAATCCACCAAGAAGGTCCTTTGCATGTGAATGGTGCATTATACAATATATATAGGTATGCTGATCATGGAGATAAGATAACTATGAATTTTGGCGGGGAAAAAAATGCAACTTCATATTTTCTAAAGGTTGCTTGTTTATTGTGAATTGTGGAAGCACTGTTTTTGATAATGATGAAAGCGCTACTGTAAAATACAGCTATTCCTTTTCTAATTGAGATATCAGTTAATATATGGAAAGTTTATGTAGAGAAATTGATGGTAATTTCACATCATTGGAGTTAGATTGGGTTGATTTTACATTTGGATAGTGTGATCCATTTTGTGACATTTTCTGTTTATGAGGTGGATTTCCTAGTGCAAGGAAGAATGCTTTTACTCTGGTAAATGGTCTGTAGATCAACCTATATATAAAACAATCTAGGATGGACTAGTACCTAAAATGGAATTTGATTTATTATTATTATTATTATAAATAGCACAATTTTAAAATAGAAGCTGCTTAAGACAATGGATGAGTATAACCGATGATTGCCAAATTATGCGCAACTCCTTGGGGTAAGACATCCATGCAACCAATTTGATCTTAAACTAAAAGAAACGATAGAGATAGAAATCATCCATTTGAGTTTATTCGTAATTGATTGGTGCTAGTGTTTGCAATATCGGTATCACACCACAATGATATGAAACGCCACTGAAATACATCCCTTTCAGTGTATCGACGACAGCATCACGATATATCTCATTGTATCGACGCGCGATATTTTTGAAATATCATTGACATATATAAGGTTGTATCGACGATAAATGTATTGTTGATATTATTGATACTAACAACAATATTGACCCTTCTTCCCCTTCTTCTCAAAAAAACCCAAAAAAAACTCTATACATTCACAATTTTATTTTTCATTCAATTCTTCCAGTTCTAATTCCTTCCTTGGTAAATCTGACCAAGTACCTTTGAATACGTGGAGGAGAAACTGGAATTTTTTATTTTATTTTATTTTATTATTATTATTTTTTTTTTTGTGTGCGTGGAAATAATGATCAGACAATGGGTGGGCCCAATTTTAAAATGTTGAGGGTTTTTTTTTTATATACTATTATTATGATTTTATTTTTTTTCTTTTGTGTGTAAATCACTGGTATCAATAGAAATAAGATGGAAATCCATGATTTTGCATTCCCAATCATGGATTTCAACATCCTATTTGGGAATTTGGGGAAAATGAGGGAAATTGCTCGTGTTTTTATACATGTCTTCTTAGACTGGTAAATGATATGAATTGATTTTGAATATAGTTGCATCACTTTTGTCAAATAGCGCATAGTTTAAGACCCAATACAAAGGAAACCTATTATGTGTACTTCTTTTTTCTAATATTTTGATTTGTAAGTGTGTATTAATGTCTTTTTTAACATCCCCTGAAGTTTCATTGAAAAATTCTATTGATTTCCCAATGCTTTCCAAAAACAGCGAAACATTTCGTAGTATATCCGATATTTCCCAGGTGATACTTGATATGTTTTCGTATATCAAGGGTGCGATGAATTTGTCGATACCAATACAGGAGACATTGGCCTCAATCAGTGTTCGAAATATCGGTATCATGATATGTATCACACCCTTGGGACACAGATACATATCAGTGATCGCACGAGATATATCGTTTGCATTGTGGGTAATTTATCGCACTTTTAGGGAAACATAGAGCTGGGCATCGGATCGAGTTGACTCGGATTTGGCCCAACCCAACCAGGTCCGGATTTTACATGTCCCAACCCGAACTCGGACAGAACCGGGTCGAGTCTGAGTCAGCTAACTCGGACAGACCCGAATATGTGCTAGTCTGAACCGATCCGAGTCCGACTCGGTCAGGAAAACCGAGTCGGATCGGATTGTGCAAGGTCAGGAAAACCAAAGGGTTAGACTGATTTCCAGCATTTCTTAAATGGTGGCGACTCGTCAATCATACCAGCAGCATGCACATATCTAGATGGTGCACGGCCAAGACCAAAAATACATTGATCAGACAATCCTAACCATCACATTGGTGATCGCCAAATTGAAAGCTAAAAAAGGAATTGCCCAGCATGCCAAAGTCTACACTCAGTAACAAATGGTTAAGATCATCCAATCAGCCCAAATTTGGGGATGGGCGAAATCCACAACAGAGCCCACCAATTTGGGCAGTCCAGATCAATATACATGAATGCCGCTTGCGCAGTGGATGAGTCACCTCCATTTAAGTACCTATGTTGTAAAAACTTACAAACCATAGTTCCCATCCTAATAGCAATCCAAGCAAGCATTTCACATTATTGAACAAATCTATGTAAATTCCACCAAATCTAGTCTAGATAAATGACAAATCAAAACTACGGAAAGCAATTCGGAAGCGAAAGAAAGACGGATCTGCGGTAAATTCAAACAATAATAAAAGAAAAGGACTTCATAAATCTCAAAAGCTAAAATAGTTAAAATACTGACCGCCAGCATCATCCTTCCCAGCAGCAAACCCACTAAGCGATCCAGGGTTACTACGGCGGAGACCGGCTGTGGCAGAAGTCAACGAAGGCTTGGGTTTTGTCAGAGGCTTGGTGTTGGAATTTACAGGAGGCTTGATGTCAGTCTTCTGAGAAGCTTTAGTCGTGCCGTTTCTGTAGTTAGAAGCCATGGCTCCTCCTTCAAAAGGTTCGAACCATGAAAGGGCTAGAAAAACGCCAGACGGGACGGCTGGACGTCGGGCAGGCAGCAGCGAAGAGGAGAGGAAGAGCCGATCGAGCGCCGAGCGCCGAGCACGTTCTCGTTCGGGCGGGAGAAATTTGGGGAAAAAATCGAGCTAGGGTAAAAATGAGAGAGGTTTGGGGAAAAAACAAGCTAGTGTAAAATGCTCGGGTGAAAGAAGGGTATTTATAGTACCCGACGTCAAAACCAGGTCGGGTTTGTTCGAACCCATTCGGTCCGAGTATTCGGACCGGATTTGTTCGGATACAGTGCTATCCGATCTTGATTCGAAATACTTTCGGATCTAGATGATCAGAATCGATCCAGCTAGATCAAACCGTCGGTTCTGTTCGGAACGGTACCGAGTCGGGTCGGATCCACCGGATCGGGCCTAAGTTGCCCACCTCTAGGGAAGCATGGGAAAAGTGGTTGAATTTTTCAATGAAACTTAAGGGATTGTTAAAAAAGTCTTTAATACAAAATTTTAAATCATAACATCTCAAAAAACAAGTGCACATAATAGGTTTCCTTTGTATAGGGTCCTAAGTTATGCACTGTCTGACTGAACTAATGCAACTATATTCAAATTTAATGCATAACATTTAGAGTGTATGTGATTATCATTTCATCAAACACTCGTAAATACTTTGAAATTAGTCTCAATTAACGGCTGGTTGAAGGGAAATTTCAAAAAAATAATAATATTTTAATATATATTTTTATTAATTTTTAATTCAAAAATGATTTTTATTTTTTGAAAATTGACAAAGACTTAAAAAATCAGTAGATCAGTGATGCAGGACATGAAATTAAATATGACATGCAAGAGCTCAAGCTTTAGATTATATCAATTTTAAACAATCACAAAATTCAACATCCTACATACGATCAAATATTCAAAAAGGGGAATCTATGGGGGTCCAAGTGTACACAATTTTAGGGTTCGAAAATTTTAAAATTATAAACCAAATGAGCTCAAAGGATTGTAAGAGTCATCTATTCTTGCAAAGGATTGTTCCCAAATTCAAGAGATTCACCATATTTCAATTTGGGGGAAAATTTAGGGTTCGAAAATTGAGAATAATTAGGATTTGGGACTCTTAGGGTTAGGGATCTGGATTAAGGGGTTTGATTTAAGTCTAAAGAGAAGGAAAATAGAGGAAAACAAAACCTGAGATGAGCCACATGCACTGGACAACAGATGGCCCTGGGCGCACGTGCGTGCCCAACCGTTTGCACGTGTGTGGGGCCCACAAAGTCAAGAACTGACTTTTAGGTTAGGATCGGCCAGGGTAGGGCTGCCTCCATGCCAAATTTCGCATCAATCTGTCCCCAAGCGAGTGCGTGGTACTCCACCGAAGTTTCAGCCCCTTGATGGGCCAGAATCTGGAAATCTTTTGTGCACTGTTGTAGAAGAGAACTTGGGTTCGAGAGAGGGTGAATCTGAAGATGGAAGGGATGTAGAAGATGATGGATGTGGGGTGTAAAGAGGTGAGGGTGATTTGGAACAGGTGTGGCTTCGCACCACTGTAGTTAGCCCTTCGAGGAAGGGAGGGTTTCTCACCCACTTTGATTCTTCAACCCAAAGAGATAGAGAGAAAGAAAACGCAGGAATTTTATTCATAAACTTCATACCAATACTTACATAGGGTTGCTTTATTTATAAGAAAACCCTAAACCCCAAAAGACAATTTTACCCTTGCGCCATGTGCGCGCACTAATACCAAAACTTAAAGCAAATAAATACTAAGCAATCAAAACCGTTCATGAAGTTTCTAATAACAAAAGTAATCAAAACTCAAAATCCTAGATCATCTAAATTAGTGGGACACGATCATGAGATCCGATGGTAGAATCTATGTGATGATCGAGTCCACTCCAAAGCCCCATAGTGCATCCCCTAACTGTGAGGCCCTCCAAAGATGTTGTTGTCGATTCAGATCGAAAGTGGGCCTTATCTCCTTCTTGAATATGTGCGTAGGGTGGGGGGCGTGCGCATGATGTCCCCATCAACTCTCTCCGGTTGTGAAGGTTTGCCACCGGCGAAACAAAACTCCTGGACCGCTCCAAAATGTCTGGATCAAGTCTCTGACGCTCTTCCTCCGTGAGCCACATATTGTCTGAAGCTGGGCGTGACTTCCATTTGACGATGAACTTTTGAAAGCTGTCATCCAACGTCGATACTATCTGATGGTTTAAAATATCCTCTATCTCTTCTCTGGGTGTGGGAAGGGTAGGTATGGGAGGTAGAGGCTGGGAAGATGGGTCGGGAAAGAGCCATGGGTTAAGGAAAAGGTCTGGGGAATCAGGATGATTAGGTGAAAGGCTGGACAATGTATCAGTGGTCCCCTGAAATGCAACTTGATCCTCCACATTGAATGTAGAACTAATTCCCATGGAAGGTGGAAGATCTACCATATACGCATTGGGACCATTTCGTTTTATAATTTTGAATGGTCCAGCATTACGCGCATGTAATTTTTGAACAGCTCCTTAAGGATACCGCTCTGGCCTGATGCAGACCATCACAGAGTCCCCTACATTGAATTCATTGAATTGTTTATGTTGGTCTGTAGAAAATTTATATTGTTCATTACTAGTATTAATCTTTCGCCTGATTTCTTGATGCAATGAATAAATATGATATGCAAAGGACTCTGCAGACTCTGATGGCCTATGGGACAAGATCAATAGGCTTCCTAGGTTTATAACCAGTAACGACTTCAAAAGGACTTAAACTCGTGAATCTATTGACAGAACTATTAAATGTAAACTTGGCGATAGGTAGTGCAGTGTCCCACGTCCTGTTGTGCTTCCCCACTAAACACCTGAGTAAATTTCCTAGGCTCCTGTTAAACACCTCAGTTTAATCATCAGTTTGAGGGTGATAAGCAGAAGAAAATTGGAGCCTAGTACTCATCATATGTCATAGTGTCTTCCAAAAATAACTCATGAACCGCACATCACGGTCAGACACTATGGTTTTGGGTAACCCATGAAGTTTGACAACCTCATTGAAGAACAATTTACAACCTCATTGAAGAACAATTTGGCAACATGGGATACGTCAGAAGTCTTCGAACAAGGGATGAAGTGGGCCGTTCTAGAAAAATGGTCCACGACAACAAATATGGAATCTTTTTTAATGGTCTTGGGAAGCCCAAGCATGAAGTCCATACTGATGTCGTGCCAAGGGGCGAATGGAACTGACAAAGGTATGTATAGCCTCGTATTCTATTTTTTCTACTTTGCCAGTTGACAAGTACGACATTGCTCTATAATTTTGACTACTTCTCGCTTGAGGCTTAGCCAATAGAATCTATTCCCCACTAGGGCAATGGTCTTGTATTGACCAAAATGACCTGCGACTCCTCCTGAATGTAACTCCTAGACAAGAAAATCGCGGAGGGAGGTGCGAGGTATGCACAAACGGTCACTCCTAAACAAATATCCGTCCAATATCAAATACTACTGCTAGCTTCTGATGGACTCTCTAACAACGATGCGTACACAACTCCAAAATCGGGGCACTCAGAATAATCTTCTTTGACACGCTTGAGCCCTGTGACTTCGACATTCATGGAATTGAGTAATGCAACTTAATAACTCAACGCGTCGACAGGCTTATTTCTCTACACCGGCCTTGTGCTGAAGTACAAAAGTGTACTCTTGAAAGAACTGAACCGACTTGGCGTGCCTAGGGTTTAATTTCTTCTGATAGTACAGATATCTCAAGGCCTCATGATCTGAGAACAAGACGAATTCTTGCGACGATAGATAACGACGCCAGTGGCGCAACGATTGCACTACCGCATAGAATTCTTTGTCATAGGTGGAGTATTTTTGTTTCGCCTCATTCAGTTTCTTACTAAAAAAGGCGACATGGTGCCCTTCCTAACTAAGTACTCCTATTCCGACTCCTGACGCGTCGCATGCGACTTCAAAAACTTTTAAAAAATCCAGAAGTCGCGTGACTGGGGCTTCGGTCATCTTGACCTTTATCTCCTTGAAGGCCTTCGAGGTTGCCTTCTTCCATTAAAATTCTCTTTTTTTTTTTATGCAATTCGTGATGGGAGCCACAATGGAACTGAAGCTTCGAATGAACCGTCTATAGAAGGTGGCCAAGCTGTTAAAGGTACTCGGGGCATTAGTCAGCCCAAAAGGCATAACTAGCCACTCGTATAGCCCATCCTTCGTCTTGAAGGCCGTTTCCACTCGTCACCAGGGCGTATAAGGATTTGGTGATAACCACTTTTGAGGCCAATTTTTGAGAAGATAGTAGCATTGGCCATCATGTCCAACATGTCATCAAGAAGCGGTATGGGAAACCGATACTTGATTGTGATTTGTTGATGGCCCTACTATCAACACACATCCTCCATGTGTCATCCTTCTTAGGTGTAAGAAGGGCGGGCACGGCACACAGATTCATGCTCTATGGAATGAAACCCTTTTTTAGGAGCTCGTCAACCTACCTCTTCAACTCTGCATGCTCCTTTGGGTTCATTCTGTAATGAGGGAGGTTTAGTAGAGTCGCCTCAGGGACTAAATCAATGGCGTGCTGTATATCCCTCATAGGGGGAAGCTTATCTGGTAGATCATCAGGAAAGACATCACGAAACTCATCCACTATCGGAATGGCCTCAGTGGGTAACTCTACACTAGCCTCTAATGCACTCTCCCTAGCTACAAGGGCGTACACAAGGTGTGCCGTATCCGTTACGATACGGCCGTATCGGCCGATACGTAACGGTAACGGTTGACATCGTTACGCGATACGGGGTTGAAACGGCCGTTACGGATTTCTGTGACTGTAACAGCTGTTACGGGCCTTTATATATATATATATATATATATATATATATATATATATATATATATATATATATATATATATATATATATATATAAAAAAAGCCTTACCTTTTCCTTTCTTTCTTCTTCTTCTTCTTCTTCTTCTTCTTCTTATTTTCTCTCGGGCAGCTGTGGCTGCGGCTGCCGCGGCTGCAGCTGCAGCCTTCTTCTTCTTCTTCTTCTTCTTCTTCTTATTCTCTCTCTCTCTCTCTTTTCCTCTTTTTTCTTTTCTCTTCTTTCCCTCTTTTTTATTTTCTCTTCTTTCCCTCTTTTTTCTTTTCTTTTCTTTTCGGTTTCCCTCTCGCCCCCCTTTTTTTTTTATCTGCAGGTGCACCACGCACCAACTGCTGTAGGTACGTGTCACGCTAAGACGAGCACTGACACTCCTCGAGCTTCGAGTTGTACGAACGGTTCGAAAGAGATCAAAGTTACATGGGCTCCACAGTGATGTATTTATTATATCTACACCGTTCATCTATTTTCAGATATCATTTTAGAGCACTACCAAAAAATTGAATTATATCCAAAGATCATCTGGACCACACCAAAAATAGCAGCAGAGATAATGATTTTCACCGTTAAACAATTCATAGGGCCACCGTAACGTTTATTTTCCATCCAATCTGATCAGACCCGAGTGGGCCCCACCATGATGTATATATTTTATCCATGTCGTCCATCCATTTTGCCACTTCATTTTAGGTTAGGATCCAAAAAATTAGTAATATCAAAATCTCAGGTGGACCACACCATAGGAAACAGTGGTTATAGAATGCTCACCGTTAAAAAATTCTTAAGGTCCACTGTAATGTTTATTTTCAATCTAACTTATTAATTGGGTCACACTGACATGGATGAAGGGAAAACACACATGTCAGCTTGATCTAAAACTTTTGTAGCCCCCAATAAAATTTTAATGGTGAACATTTAATTATTATTGTTTCTTATGGTGCAGTCTACCTGAGCTTTGGATGTGCCTCATTTTTGGGCTCATGCCCTAAAATTATTTGGCAAAATGGATGGACGGTGTGGATATAACACATTCATCACGGGTGGGGCCCAAAAAACTTTGACATGTGTGCTACACTTCACGATCCGAGTCCCGTCTAATTCGGGCCTTAAAAAATTGTACATGAGACATATATTAACTTAAAATTTAGCAATTAAATTATGGACTACAATTGCTAACTCACAATGCCAAAATCAAATTGTTTAAATAGTTTTAATTGTTAATTTGTGGACTTTTATTTTTTAAAATAGAGCCTAATGATTTTTTTTCATGATTCACTATCCAATAAATGTCCACCAATTCATAAGTAGGATAATGGCAATAAATTACATGAATTTGAGGCTAATTTGGAGCATAGATTGGTCCTCCAAGTCAGCCCCAAATTAGCAACGTCATCTACCTGAATTTAATTTCGTTTTTTTAAAGAACTATTGGGAAAAATGATATCAAGTTGTTAAGTATATATATTAGATATTTAGAAAATTAAATATATGAATTTTGTAGTCAAATTCAGGTTACCTGGTTCAAAAATTAATCAGACAGTCCGATACAACTTCTCACCAAAGAGTGGACCGTTACACCACCATAAACATGTTCCAATTTATAAATGAATGCATATTTGGAATGCTTAGAATATTCCGGATTTAATCCATATTTTTTCATATTTTTTTAGCAAAAAAAAAAAAAACTACACCGTTACAGGCCGTTACGCCCCCGTATCACCGTTACGCCCCCGTATCCGTATCGGTTTCGGAGGGCACCGTTACGCCAACCGATACCGATACGGCACACCTTGGGCGTACACCATCGAGTCCGACTCAGTCTCTCGCTCAAAGTCTTTGACATTTAGAATATGGAGAGTCTTAGACTTGGACTTCGATTCCTTCATTTCCTTCGAGCTGCTCTCACCACTCTGTGGTGGACTCCTTTCCAGTCATGTTCTGGGTGGAAGTGGATTTAGCTTGACTTTCTTGCCCTCAAACCAAAATGTACATATATTCGAACGATCAAATATGGTGACATCCCTGTCATAGAGTTAGGGCCTACCCAAAATGATATGGCTAACATCCATGGGAACAACATCATACCAAAGTGTCTTTATATGATCCAAACTGAATAGGAACAGGACAATGGTGCAAGACTGGAATAGAAGTCTTATCAACCCAAGACACTCTATAGGGTTGGGGATGGGTTTCAAGCTTCAAGCCCAAACGACTCATAGTGCCAGTGGATGCCACATTGGCACAACTACCACTATCCAGGATCATCTTGCAACTCTTATCACCGTATTTTGCGTGGGTATAGAAGATCGTGTTGCAGTGCCAATTGTCGTTATTCTTTACTAGTGCAAAGGCGCAATGAACAACTGCAAGTGGCGCAGTCTCTTGGTCTCCCTCTACCTCATCGCTAGAGATCTCCGTTGGCTCGTATTCTTCCTTCTCACCGTCACTTTTTGGGGGCACTACTTCTACTTGCCCATCAATAAGGAACACCTTGGTGCCCTCTCGTGCCACACTGGTGAGCAAAATGACCAAACCCTTGACATCTAAAACACGTAGTCGCATCGCTTCTACACGAGCTAGACCCAACAACTCCTTTACCCTTATCATCATTCGGCCTACATTGAGAATTACTGGAAGGCTTGTATTGATATCCAGTGCTAGGCTTAGCCCTAGAAGGGTTGGCCTTAGCGCTAGAATCACGTGGCTCAAACCGCCTTCCCACAGATGCCTTGAGGTATTGCTCGACCTCAAATACCACTTGATACATCTGTTCAAGAGTGTCCATGTCTTTGACGAGCAACTCTCTCCTAATGTCAGAACGAAGGCCTGTCTTAAATCGAGCAAGAGTGAGTATGGGATCCTCCTCAACCTCACACTGGGTCAAGTACTCCTCAAACTTCTCAATGTACTCAGCCACACTCATGGAACCTTGTCGAAGAGATTGCCAGTCTTCAACCAACCTCAAGTGATAAGAGAAAGGGAGGTACTTCTCTTTTAGAATTTCTTTCCTTTCTTCCCAATGGACTATTGGGGGTTCCCTCAACCTTTTTTTTTTTTTCGTTCCACAGTAGTCCAAAACCTCTTTGCTTGGCCCACAAGCTTCATCTTGGTAAATCGGACTTGGTGAGCATCTGACATGTCGTATCACTCAAAGTAGTAGTCCATATCCACCAACCAATCTAAAAAAGCCTTAGGGTCCAATTGACCATTAAACGTAGGGGTCTCTACCCTAACTCCCTTGAGGAGTTGCGCATCTAGGTCATAATGATCATGATGCCCCTCGCGGGGTAGGTGCACGGTTGCGCGCCCACTCCCATTTCCTTGGCCACTCTCATTCCCTTGTTTATCCTCCTGACCACCTGCCTGAGATTGGGTATCTTCACCAATGGTGGTGTTTGCTCAGGTGGAGGTTTCAACTTGATGGACACGCGCATCTAATTGGTCCAAACGATTATTAACCTGTTGTGAAGATGCTTTAATGCTTGCATCCATGGCGTTCAACTTTTGGGTTATTCTCCTAAGAGACTCGGTAAGTTGCTCGGTGTTCATGATGGGGTGCAGACGAAAGTCGCGTCCAGTACGTGTGGGCATGCACTACACAACTCAAGGGGTCCTAAGATGCAACTATATGCTCCTAGACTCCACTATATGCACTCTAATGACATTAGATGAACCTATAAGATGCTATATGAACGAAATTACGCAACTCTACAAAAATCCAGCAATATAGCTATCAAAATAAATGGAAAACAGAAAATTCAGCAATGTGAATCACTAACTTTCTGATAACAGAAATTTCAGTAGCCTATATCATGAATTATGGACCTCTAAACAACCCTAAATAAATGGGTGTGGTGCATATAAAATAATAATAATAATAAAATATGAACTAACCCCTAATCATGCATTGTATTCCCCTATGAAAACATTGTGCTCTGATACCAAATTTGATGCAGGACATGAAATTAAATATGACATGCAAGAGCTCAAGCTTTAGATTATACTAATTTTAAACAATCACAAAATTCCACATCCTACATACGATCAAATATTCAAAAAGGGGAATTTATGGGGGTCCAAGCATACACAATTTTAAGGCTGGATCAAATTAAAATTATAAACCAAACAAGCCCAAAGGATTGTAAGAGTCATCCATTCTTGCAAAGGATTGTTCCCCAATTCAAGAGATTCACCATGTTTCAATTTAGGGGAAAATCTAGGGTTCAAAAATTGGGAATAATTAGGATTTGAGACTCTTAGGGTTAGGGATCTGGATTTAGGGGTTTGATTTAAGTTTAAAGAGAAGGAAAATAGAGGAAAATAGAGGAAAACAGAACCTGAGATGAGTCACATGTGCTGGACAGTAGATGGCCCTCGGCGCACGTGCGTGCCCAACCGTCCGCATGTGTGTGGGGCCCACAAAGTCAGGAATTGACTTCTAGGCTAGGATCGGCCAGGGTAGGGCTGCCTCCATGCCAAATTTCGCATCAATCCGTCGCCAAACGAGTGCGTGGTACTCCGCCGAAGTTTTAGCCCCCCTGATGGGCCAGAATTTGGAAATATGTTGTGCAGTACTGTAGAAGAGAACTTGGGTACGAGAGAGGGTGAATCTGAAGATGGAAGGGATGTAGAAGATGATGGATGTGGGGTGTAACGAGGTGGGGGTGATTTGGAACGGGTGTGGCTTCACACCACGGTAGTTAGCCGTTCGAGGAAGGGAGGGTTTCGCACCCACTTTGATTCTTCAACCCAAAGAGATAGAGAGGAAGAAAATGCAGAAATTTTATTCATAAACTTCATACCAATACCTATATGGGGTTGCTTTATTTATAAGAAAACCCTAAACCCCAAAAGACAATTTTACCCTTGCACCATGTGCGCGCACTAATACCAAAACTTAAAGCAAATAAATACTAAGCAATCAAAACCGTTCATGAAGTTTCTAATAACAAAAGTAATCAAAACTCAAAATCCCAGATCATCTAAATTAGTAGGCCACGATTATGAGATCCGATGGTAGAATCTATGTTACGATCGGGTCCACTCCAAAGCCCCATAGCGCAACCCCTAACTGTGAGGCCCTCCAAAGATGTCGTCGTCGATCCAGATCGAAAGTGGGGCCCGCCTCCTTGAATATGTGCGTAGGGTGGGGGGCGTGTGCATGATGTCCCCATCAATCAGCCCTCATACATCCTTGATTTCATGTTTGGAAATTTGGAATTTTTCCCAAATCGGACCACCCATACTCAAATTTCGAAATTAGAGTATATGTTATGAAATACTCCTAAATACTTTGAAATTAGTCTTAATTGACAGCTGGTTGTAGGAAAAATTCGGATAAAAAAAAAAAAAAAAAAAAAACATGGAGAACATGAAGAACCAATGGATATTGAAATCAAAGCTCTAACTACATGATTTTTTTATGCAAAACATGAAGATCCAATGGATTTCTTACCATTTGACACTGATTTAACATAATTTCAACAAAAGAAAATGGATCGGAAATTGAAAATGCTCACCGGATCGAACATGTGGGATATATCGGCACTCCCTATGCGTTTTGTATCGCACAGGTGGGATACAAGATATATCGTGGGATATATTGGCCGATATTGTTGATATTTAAAACATTGGCCGCAATTATCCCTAACAGCAACCCCCCTCCCTTCATTCTGGAAGGGACTGGATTCCTCAACTAGCTAAGTTTCCACTAGCCTCTAGGAGTAGTAATCCAAGGGACCTTCATATTCGGCCTTTTGATATGGTCATTCATTACCTCATTCCAGCTTCTCATCATATTGGAACTAGGGACATACTTGAAGAAAGCTTCAGCTGCTCTATCCCATTCTATGAGAAAGTTCTTGGTTGCTTCTTTCAACTTGTTGACAGGCATGAATATAGCCTTGATGGTTCTTTTGTTTCTTTTCCTACAAATACTCCTTAAAATGGCATTAGGGAGTAGTGTTCTCCACAAGGATACCACTAAGTTGGAAATGTCTGAAGCAGAGAAACTTCTTTTGGGGAGGAAAGAATAAGAAGTGTATATGAAAGAATATAAGACTTTGATGAAGAAAAGGTTTAGGATTGTAGTAAAAGAATGAAGATTAGAGAGGACGAAGGGTAGGAAAGGACAAAAATATCAAGGAAAATGTAAAGAGAACACTATCAGAAGTGATGTAAGAAGAGGATCTCTCGGTGCAAAGGACAGTATTCTTCTTTTGATGGAATGGTCAATGAACCACTACTGCATCCACCATAGAGGGATATATTTGGTCACTTAAGTAAAGACATTGTACAAATACTAACTTATATAAATAATATATCCCTGTGCAAAAATTTACTCTGTTAGCAATTATGACCACTTTTTTGGCATATTTATAATATCTTAAAATTGCAACTCACCTTTCAAACAATTGAATGGTAGAAAAGATCAGGTCTAAGACTAATTAGAAAGCTAGTTATTTTCACTTTTAAGGGACCTCCATTCTTGAAGATACCTATTAGTCAATAGAGTTACTATCCCACTCGTGTTGATCACATTAGATTCAATGTTTTCTGCTGAATTGGCAGGCCCATTCAATTTTCAAGTGGGAAAAGCTGGAAGCTTGCCGCAATTGCATCTCAATCCATACAGCTGGTCTAAGGTAAGATAAGAAAACATTCGTGATTTTGAGATCTTGTCCACCAACAACTATCATATCCATTCAAAGCTTCTGTGTAGGATGGATGGAAGCAGCGAAGATATGATAAAATATTTAAGCACAAGATTTACCATTTGGATCCACTGCTTTCTCCTACCATATTGAACTAAAATCTCTGCATCACATATGCACTTCTCGTTTCAGGTTTCAAACATAATCTATTTGGACTCCCCTGCTGGCGTTGGACTATCTTACTCCAATTTCAGTGATGATTACAATACAGGAGATCTGAAGACTGCCTCAGATAGTCACACATTTCTTCTAAAGGTATCTTATCACAAAAGCGTGATCCCTAGTATCTAAAAGATGTTTGCTAGCCCCAAATGCACCCTTGGATATGGTCCACGTGCTGACATGGACACGTGTGAGGGACATCTGAGCCATGCATAAGGCATTGCGATGATGACTTGGAAAAAATATCATGCCATCTGATACTTAGGCATGCCAACCCTATATGAAAACAACGAACAGTGAAATTGCCAACTATACACAACAACCATAGTGCGGTGCTCCTGATGATTCTATTGGCCTGATTTTGGTGCCACATCATCTGTATGGTGGGGTCCACATCAGGCCCAGTTTTGATGTCCCACAAGCATGCCATGTTGGCACCAAGGTTACGTGGACTGCGGGTGTTCGGTAATGTGGTACAGGAACTAGTACACTGTAGACCGTACGCTACTTCCTACAATATGTGGTACGCTAGGGATAAGATTATGTGGGTTCATGGATATGAATATCCGTATCATATCGGCCAATACGGCCGTATTGTATCCATATTTTCATGAGCGATACGCGATACGGGGTCGTATCGGCCCTATATGGAAAAAAAAAAAAAAGAAAAAAGACCTATATTGGCCCGAATCGGTTGATACGGGGCGTATTGGCATTGATATGGGACCGATACAGGCCGATACACCCATAAAAGCCCAATTTTGATTTTTTTTTATTTTAATTCCACTCCTATCTCCATATTTTTTTCCACTTAAATCAGGGAAGAAGCTTAAAAACTTATTTTAGGCTAGATCTAGACCTATTTTGGGATCAAAAGAAATAATTTGAATAGGATACAACAAATCGAAGTGAAGTGGACTATTATGGGAAGATTGCAAAGAAAGGTAAACCTTCACTTTTTAAAAAAATAAAAATAATTTCATCTTCTTTTTGTTGTATTTCAACGTAATGGGCCCTAGTTCACCAAATCATGCTTGATTTGTGTTCAATTAGGGCCCATTTAGTTGACCTTTAATAAGTCAAACCGACGGACAACATTCTTATCAAAGAATGGTCCGATACACCGTCTGATGCATAGTCAAAACACAAGAAAAAATGATAGATTCTTGGATATCTCATTTTTCCTAATTTTCTAATATATATGCATATATTTATGTGTGTGTGTGTGTGTTTGTGTGTGTGTGTGTGTTGCTTTAAAAAGAATTTTGGCCGATATGCCCCGATACTGATGCGCGACGCCATATCATAACATTTTTCTGCTGGGCCGGTACGCCGACCGATACCAACATTCAGAACCATGTGTGGATCACTGCAACATGCACACTAAGTAATGCAATAAAGTTGTACATATGAATTCATAATGAAGTTTATAAATGCAATCATGAATATTATTATTATAGACACCGAATGCATATCATATTTTATTCATGCTGCTGAAATAGCAAAGTATAAATCTCAACATTGTAAATATAAATTTGCATTAGAGAGCTTTGTTTAGCGCACACACATGTGCAATAAAGCTCATCTACATGCCAGTTGCCACACGTGTGCCAGCATGGCACGATAGGTCCGAGATCCAATCCATCCATCAGAATGGCACCACTATATTGACACCCCAGCCCAAGAATCAGGCTGATCTGATCCACTGGTCACGTGATGCACAGTTTTCAAAACAAATGTATGGCTCTGAAAACATGGCTGAAGTTTTCTAAACCATCCACCTCTTTCCACTATTGGGACTCACATACTGAGTGGACTGTGTACCATATCTATTTTTTGGAAAACATGTAGATGGTTGGACCAAACTGATGGATGGATTGGATTTCGCACCCATGTCCCATGCTGGCAAATGTCTGTTGTGTACATGAGCTTTATTGCACACACGTGTGCTGCTTAGCAAAGTCTCACATTAGAACTTGATCAATAGAAAGAGTATGTAACCATAATTTTGGGTCACTAAAATATTAACATCATCCGGATTTCATGATTCATAACAGAACAAGCACATGGCTTGGTAATGTTGATTGGCAACTGTGCCACTGTAAAGGCACATGGAGGCAGCAAATCTTGTATCTAACTATTATATTTTCAGGAGTTCCATATCCACACATGCGGTGTATACCTGTAATATTCTTATGTGATGCATAGCTGTTCAAACATAGGGTACTGCCTCACTGTTATTTACGCTCAAGACATGTATTCTGCTATTTGTCATGCAAGCAGTGGTTTGAGCAATATCCGGAGTTCCTGGTGAATCCATTTTTTATAGCTGGAGAGTCTTATGCTGGAGTTTATGTGCCAACTCTTGCTTCTGAAGTGGTCAAAGGTATTTCATTAGCTGATATGAGTAGAATATTTATGTTGTAATGGGATGTTTGTGCATAACTCGATGGTCTCTTGCAGGTATCGAAGCTGGTTTGAAGCCACTTCTGAACTTTAAGGTCAGACTTCTTGGTGATTGTATTTTGGGTTTTATACAATGCTCGACATGAGAACATCTATAGTAGGCTCCTGTTCTCATTTTGTACAAGCAAGGTCCATGCTTCTGTGATCCAAACAGATGCCCCCCCATTCACCCAACTATGAGATCCTGCCCATTGAAGCTTTGTCCTATATATGGTTGAATTTGGCCTGCTGTCTATTTGCTGGTCACCTATTGAAGAGTTAGGATCTCCCCATCTAGGAGATTTCTGGTGATGGGCCATCCTCAGTGAGGCTCATCACATCAACAGTCTGTGACACAACCATGGGCCTCACTTGTAAAAACTGGAAAACTGTGCATATTAGATAATTCTTGTGTCGAGTATTGTCTAAGATGCTTGTGTTGTTTTCAGTAAAAATTTATGATAATAATGATATACATATAAGTGATGCCAGTGTGCTTAGTTTGAATGTGGATTTTCCCATCCAGGGATACATTGTAGGAAATGGAGTCACTGACACAGTATTTGATGGCAATGCTCTTGTACCATTTGCACATGGGATGGGCCTTGATATCAGACGATCTGTTTCAGGTATGCAACCCATTTGCATACTGCAAATTCGATATTCAACTGTGAAACTCTGTGCTAATTTCAGCAATCTTGGAGTAATATCTTTTAATATCTATTCGGAGTTTTTTTCTGAAAAGACTTGCTGCTTTTGTCATATCATGATACTTGTCTCCTTTCATTTGATGCATATGAAACGGATGCATATTTAGAAGATGAGAGATGCCAATGCAATTTGTGGCACACTTGCACACATGGGATCAATGTGCAAGATCTTGGCCATGTGTCAGGTTGGGGACAGTGTGAACATCCCCTGGCCTGAAGCCCAGGAAGCCTCACCTTAACAAGTGGGCCACACATGCTCCAATGTTCTATTTTTTTTTCATGTGTGGACCATGTGACAAGTGGACCAGCATGATTCTTTTTGGTGTAAGGCATGCTCATGATGGCTTCCACTGAATCAGTGGCCTGTATCTAGCACATAAGGCATGTTTTGCATCTGAGTGGCAAAAACCTCTTCAATGTCTTCTTGGGAAGATTGCCCTAGCAATTATTTTGGAAGTTGAACAGAATCTGAGCATGTTGTGAGATGCACATATTGTAGGAGGTTACTGCTGCTTGTCAAGGAAGTTACTGGAATCCTGCCGATGAAAGCTGTGAGAAGAAGCTGAACAAAGTCGATGATGTAAGATGGATATCTATCTAAACCGCTATCCAGAAGTTTCACATCGTCCTACAAAATCTAAAATTCTTTCAATCTGATCTACTCCTCTCAGGACATCGGTAGCCTAAACATCTATGACATCCTTGAGCCCTGCTACCACAGCCCAGAAATAAGAGGCATTGCAAGCAGCGACAGCAGGCTGCCATCTAGTTTCAGGCAGTTGGGTGAGACGGAGAGGCCCCTTGCTGTGAGGAAAAGGATGTTTGGGCGTGCATGGCCTCTTAGAGCTCCAGTAAGAGAAGGAATTGTTCCAACCTGGCCCAGCTTGGGAGGAGCTCAGTTCCCTGCACTGTAAGCATCCAACTGAATTTGTTTAAAGAGTTTATCAATATGGAATGGTAGTCAGTGGCTTCACTAACTCACACGGTGATCTCGATGACTGTCTCATTCCTTCACAATTACGACTCTGTAATTTACACGCATAGGAGCCACCTGTAGCTTATATTGCTTCAGAATTTAGTGTCTGCTTCTTGAAAAGTGTTAATCACTTCTTTTTAGTAAACTGGAAAATGCTGCTTGAAGTTTGTTTGTCAATAATGAAAATGTTGCGGGAATGCATCCATAAGGCTGCCCCTCTGCACCTCACCACATATGCTAATGTGGCACATATGTGAGATCCAGGCCATCCATCAGGTGGGTCCCACTATTTAAATGCCCTGGACCAGATGTCCAACTAATTTACTCATCAGGTGGGCCATGGTGTTTGAAACTAATGGATGGCTTAGAATAACTTGCACAAGTTCTGTCCATTGGTTTTGTTCACTGTGCCTACATGATGTGTGGATCGACCTGACGTGTGAGCTGGGCATCTAAATGTTGGACCCTAACTGATGGCCATCTCAGATATATGGGACATTTGCCAGCATGGCACTTGTGATGGCCTTTAGGGGGCTGCATTTTACATGCATATGGGACTAGCAGACCTCAGAAAGTGAGTAATGTTACAAAATACATTTATCTGATGATTTTTTTTTTCCTTTTAAAGATTAGATGGTTTAATACAGGTGGCTACCATACTGAGAAGAAACGTATGTTTTAATTCTCAGAAAATTTCAATTGTGTTGCACGTTGAAACTAACACCATAAGGTGAGAATTGGTAAGGAACTGTGTGATAGACACATGATACAATGAAACTATTCAAGTAACCAGTCACTTAAGACATTATGTTTACACACATGTACACACGCATGACGCATGCTCCAACATACACAGGCATACATTCATATGTACCAGCTACATAATTACATATGTATGTATACATACATGCATAATACATATATAATTAAATACATATGTATGTGAGTCTGGATGTATACATACATGCATAATACATATATCTACTATCTACCCACCTACTGATCTATCTATCTATGTGTGTGTGTTCATATCTCACTTTTTGCCTGTGTCTCTCTTTGTATCTTTGTGTGCATGTGTGTGTGTATATGTGTTTGTATGAAATGCACCCTCACAGTTTACTCACATGTGAATCCAAGTGGCGCTAAGACTGGTTCTGTTATCAGGTGTACCACGTGCATGTTGAATGTCAACAACTGCTCCGCTTATTTTTTAATCGTCCATTATTTTCATATAGGGTTAGCCCATTGATGGATGGACCATCTCGACGTTTTACTATGCTTTCATAGTTGGGGCCACCTTAGGTCCTGTAGAGATGTCCTGCACACTTGCAAGGTTGGCAGATGTTCTTACTGAAAAGGTGCATGTGCTGCTAGCAAGCCTCATGCATAATATACCATGCTTGAGTGTATATTGATATACTTTTATTGTGCGATATCTCATACATGTTATCCGAAAAATTCCTTTACAGATTTAATGTTTCATCTATAAAACGTATTAAATGTATATTAATTATCATATGTGACTGCAATATTATATACAACACATCACCTATGGTTACGCATAGACAGATTGTTATTATTTTTTATATTTAAAATGCAATTAAGAAAATCTTTGTATTTTCTATTTTCCATCATTTTAATATATTTCTTACCTTGGTTAAATATTAAAATTGTTGTGCAACATCATTTGCCTGCTTATATAAAACTTAAGATACGTAATTTGTTCGAAAACTCTCATTCCCTGGAAAGTTTTTATTTTGTTGTACTGATATGCCAAACTTATACAAGTGGGTATCCTAGATCACCTCATTCTTCAATTACAAGGGGTTTAACCCTCAGACTGCGACATAACTAAAAATCTAGGAATTGGCTCCTCAAAAGTCCGAAGTTGTGAAATGCCTCACCTGCACTCAACAGCATTTTCATGTGCATGGATGTGCATTGGCCATATTACTTGTGCTGTTCTTTGGGACAATGGATTTCTTGAATCCTTGACATTCGGTGATATTTAGGGACTTAAAGATGGAAGCAGCTGAAGTGGCCTTTTTTAACATTTCTCTTCATATTAGTCATTTTCTGCATTCTCAAAAGCTATGGTTAAAAGAATTTTGGAAGTTTTACATTATCATGTCAAGTAAATAGTCATCTGATTTGGGCTATTCATAACATGTGACATAAATATTATTTTTTTTTCTGTTTAATTAGTTATTTATTTGTAATACCAGGATGATCATGTTGCAACTTCGTGGCTGAATGATGATACAGTGAGGACTGCGATTCATGCCCAACAGGTACAGTTAGTGGCTAACATTATTTCATTCCTGACACAATGAAAGTGGTGGATCTAATCTCTCTCTCTCTCTCTCTCCTCTCTCTCTCTCTCTCTCTCTCTCTCTCTCTCTCTCTCTCTCTCTCTCAATATCTTCAGAAAAATGTGATTGGTAGTTGGGAATTATGCACAGACAATATTGTCTTTCACCATGATGCTGGAAGTATGATAAAGTATCACAAGAACCTCACTGCCAAAGGATACCGTGCACTTATATTCAGGTACTTCAACTACTGCACTGCACTCTTTCATTCATATTTTGAAGTTCTTAGTCCAATTGTTCTTGTTCTAGGTCAAAGGTAGTAGTGAAACCTCCCAACATCCAAGATATGCAGCAGCTAGCATCTATGCATTCGTACATAATGGTCTTGAAAGAAGTAATGATATTAGAAATCTTGCAGATT
>JAJHSJ010000005.1:85453476-85530511 GCA_021015155.1 Magnolia officinalis | reverse complement strand
TCACACGGGTGCCCCATGCCAGCACGCTTATATACAGCTGGAAATACTGCTTGTTGTTGAGCTGATGTGGTTTGATTCCATTGGCGGAATGATCATTTGTCCTAATCAAACTATGATTAAGCTAATAAAATGATGAAAGTAATCATAACACGACATCAATAACAATACAATCTTAAAAAATGGAAAAGAAATAATCTTTTAATGAGATAGAAATAAAAAGAATGGTGGAGGGCACGATGATGGTGGTCCCTTGAACATGCTTGTGAAAGGGCAAGTACAACTTCGTTTTCATAGGATAAGCTTTTCTATTCCACTTCTGAAAGACTTGTTGTCTCTCTACCCATGTATATTCATGTATAAATGAATGGCAGGGCTCTGTGGGGCTCACCGTGATGTAATTGTTTTATCCACGCCGTTCATCGATTTTCTAAGATCATTTTAAAGTATGCTTCTAAAAATGAAGTAGGTCCACAGCTCCAGTGGACCACACTAAAGGAAGCTTCATTGATAATGACACCCACTGTTGAAACCTTTTTAAGGGACACCGTCATGTTTTTTTTTTACCATCCAACCTATTAATAAGGTCATGTAGACGTGGATGAATTGAAAAAACAAATATCAGCTTGATCCGAAACTTCTCTAGCTCCCAAGAAGTTTTTATGGTGGATGTTCAATCCCCACTTTGTGGTCCACTTAAGCCATGTACCTGCCTCATTTTTTGACTCATACTTTAAAATGATCTGATAAAAACTATTAACGGCGTGGATAAAATAGTTGCATCAGGGTGAGATCCATAGAGCCCTGCCCAGACGGATTACTATCCGAGCGGGGTAGGACGCAATTCGCGTTCGTATTTGTTCATGTATTTATATATGAATGCATGTATATGTATAGATGTATGTGAATGCATATAACTAAATGGGTGTCTTTGGGCTGTCTGGGAGCTTTGATTTGGAAGCCTCTGGATTCGAAACCGCTGGATTTGAAATCCTCATGTTGTGTTTGACACCTTAGATTGATAATCAACTTTAATCCAAAAGTAGTCATGAATTGTATATTCATGGGGGTATGAATTTAATTACTAAATCAACTTTAATAGCTCTAATTAGTGACATATATAGTGTTTGACACAATGGTTGTAATAAGCCTGCTGAAATATATGTTTTGCTTGAAAATGATGAAATTCTAAGTCTCGGATGGGCCACATGCAAAAGATCATGTCCAAGTGACTAACCATTGATTTACATGGACAATGTTTGGATGGTGCTGATCATTATATTAAAGTAATTAATGGTGATGCCATTGATAATTTAATTGTTTTTTATATCATCAGTGGACCATGTGCCCAATAGAATAATAGTATGGTGACACACATGTCACATATGCAACTATTGAAATGATTTTAGGTGTAATCCAAGTTCTCATTGTGGAGGGGATTTGAAACCCCAGTTATTAGTTTATGCTGCTAAACAACCAGGGGATTTGAAACCCCCTCAAATCCCCTCAAATCCATTATGTCAAACGACCCCTTAGTCTTTCATGTAATTCATCTGAAAATTTTTTAATTATTTAATTATTTTAATTATTTTTTGATTTTTTACCTCAAAGTTTATCTGGAATTTGAATTTTACTAAGTAATGACATACAGGTAGTAAGAAATTCCAAGCAATGATTTCTTAGAAGAGAAACTATATTGTTGTCCTTGTTTATTTTATTTTATTTTTTTGGTTAGCTTGTTAGTACGCCTCACTGTCAATTCACACTTCACAGTTAACACCCCCACTAGGGATAGATACCAAGACCTCAATGTTGAAACAAGGTATCTAACAAAGTAGATCGAGAATTGAAATTGTTAGGCCATTTACTTTGTTGTCCACGTTTATTTTCTTTACAACAAAGTAGAGAATTGAAATTGTGAGGCCCATGTGATGTGTCTCCCATTCAACCAGTCCAATAGATGCACATCAAAATTATTACTAGATGAATCAAAAGAAATATAATCATAAGATGGGCTACTATGCACCATTCAAAATATCTCAATTCAAGTGTAGCTCGTCTAGCAATCTGATTGGCATGACATTTTGAATGTGTTATAATTATGGTGGAGTGCATGCCTTAGACGCGTTAGATGTTATACACATACCACATGGGCTGCCCCACGACTTTTCTTTTTTACCACATTTTAACTAAAAAAATAATAACAGCATTTTTGTAATTTCATTTTCTAAAAAGCATTTTGTATCATTTGATAAAATATCGATTTCTAGTAATCTTGGAATTAAATTTTCAATAAATTTATTCTGATATCAAATTGTTGCAGTAACTCTTATAATATAATAATACTCTAACTACACACATACACACATACAAAGTATCATATTATATAACATTAAGATTAAAACACGAAAATCCTAATACTTGAATTATATATATATATATATATATATATATATATATATATATATATATATATATATATATATATATATATATATATATATATAAAACCAACTGTTGATGGCTAGAGTCACCCACTCAATATGATTTTTGGATTTAGCACCATCCATGATAGATCCCACTGTTGAATTATTTCGATTAAGGCAGATGTGTGCCACATCTACCATGGATATTTTCATGTGCTGCCAAGGCCAGAATGTGCTTTTTTTTTTCTTTTGAGTTTGGATTGGACCTTAATTGCAAAAATTTCAAAACTTACATCATGCATGCATGGTGCATCAATTAATTTCAAAAGTTACATCATGGTGCATCACCACTGATCTAGAAGGTAAATCTCATAACCATTGATGGGTGTAAAGCTAGAGATTCTGATGAAGAAGCTGGACAATGTTACTATACAAGCACATGCATTTAGATCCAAAGATGTAGAAGGAATTAAGTGGTGTGTAGCTAAAGTAAACATCTTTTCTTTTTCTTGTATTTTTATATACAACTAATTTATTCAGATGATGATAGAATATTTTCTGTCTTGAATGCGCTGTAATAGCTTAAAAGTACTACATAGGGGGTGCATGTATAGGTGTTGGCCATGTCTTTTGTTCATGAGAAGAATTATCATTTTATATGAAAGTTACGCTCCAGTGGTACCCATACTCCCGTAAGTTTATGATAGTACCTGGGCAGATGTAGGGCTAATGTAGTTTATTCATCACATCCAACCCGTCCATTGGATGTGTCCCATCAGGTTGTCACTAAGTTCTGAAAATTAGTTCTACTCAAGATTCAAGTGGGCCACATAATAGGGAACAAGATTGGAGGGGACACTCATCATTGATTTTAACTGTGGTGCAACCAAGTTGTAGAAGAGGGTGATTTTTGCCCTGACCTTTGATCCAAGACAGATGAAGGGTCTGGACAGTTTGGATTCTGTATATACAACATTATGGGCCCCACATAAATCAAGGGTGTGAGTGTCTCCTCTCAACTTGTCCCATCTATTGTGGTCCACCTGAGTTTCCTTTTTTGATTTTTTTTACATCAATGGTGTAATACAAGGCGAAGCATCTGATGGACGGATCGGATGTTGTTAATACATCATGTGGGCCCAATTTCTTCACTGTACCACCGGAGCACACCCCTTTATATACAGCACTGTTTAAGAAAGTGCACTGAACACCCCGCAGACCACCATACCTGTAGTCACTGTGTGGTAATCAGAACTGTTCATCCAGTGGGCCCAACGTGGATGAGATATTTCTTTACAGATATGCGAATCAAAGGATGCCGATCGTCCCTCAAATGGACGGTTGTCGAATGTGAACCGTTTTGTTTTAACCTCAGCCATCCATCTGATCGGTCCACTTTAGGCTGCATCCACGGTGGGGCCCACCAGATGAGTACCTCTGCACAGAAATCAACGGCTTAAAAAACTGGAAAAAAAAAGAAAAAAAAAAAGGAGGAGAGTGGGTACTGAGTCAAAAGCAGAGGTGGTTGTACCTGACCCTATGTTACTTTCCAATTGCATCTTCCACTGTTTAAGCTGCCAAAGGATTGTTGTTTTTAAGGCAAGATACTTCAATGAAAAGGCAAGTTACTAGCTATATAGAACATGGCCCAATTTCTACAAAGTGGGGCCCATCTATCAGCAATCAAGGCCACAATGGTGGGCCCTTTCATGAATTTGAGAGAACCCAAAATGCTAGACCATTGGTTTCTGATCCCTGTTAGATGAGGGCCCCAGTAAAATGTAGACCATTGGCTTTAATTTTTAATGTATAAGCCGCCAGTGGCTTAGATAGGAGCATCTGAATGGGAAGATATTCAGTAAAAACCCATCATAAGATTGGGCCAACGAGGTGAACGGTTTAGATTATTGGAAGGTGGGCCCCACGTGTACCATTATTGGGTTGAACGAAGAAAAAAAAAAAAAAGCCGTTTTAATCTATTCGCACGTTTCCGTTAATCGAAAACATACAGATATTCCTTAAATGGGCAGACGTTTTAGAATGCGGTACGGCCAAGCAAGCTATCTTTTATCCTTTTCTTTTTTTTTTTTGCTGGAAGGTGGTAATGCCACACGTGTGCGAGATCAGGGCCACTCACTAGATGGGCCCACTGTGAACATAACTGATGTACAGCAGGTCGCGGACAGTTTCATGGTCAAGATGGACCAAAAAAGAACCGGTCGACGACAGAAGTGATCCGAACCGTTGGACCTTAGATCGGGCATATCTCACAATCCGAAATGAGTTATTAGGCGTAAAATATATGATTTTGGGATAGAACGAGATACTTTAGTCAACCAGCGTAGCTACATCGGGTTACGCTGTTGCGCAGCACGCCAACAACGCAGTGAGCCTAGATCCAATCTAAGGTCTCACCCACAAACAATAGAGAGGAAGAAATATAAACTAGAAATAGATCAAAGCAATCCAAAACAAACCACAAGACAAGATATACGTGGAAAAATCCCAAACTAGGGTAAAAAATCACGGATGCAAAATTCCACTATGAAGAGAAACGAAGATTACAAGGCAATATACTAACCTCTCCCTTGGAAATACAGAGAAAATCCTTTGCCCACACCTCAGAATAATTTCCTAAAATTCACCTTAACCTAGAATAGCCCTAGGGACCCCAATTTATAGTTTTGGCAACTTCCCTTTCCGCATCTCAGTTGCAAAAGGACTTGCGACGCGAAATCCACGAAACTCCTTTCGCATCCCAGTTGCGAAAGGACTTGCGACACGAAATCCGCACAACCTCGACTGGTCGTGGGCGGCCCCAGATGTGGCTCCACTTCTCAACAATCTCTCCACTTGGAGACACATCTCCATAAACCTTTATTTCTTCATCCGGAGTGCACCACCTCCCCGTCTTCAAGCCTGAAGACCAATCAAAGCTGAACAGAGCTTCAGCTTCTCCCTTGTGACCGCCTTGGTCAGCATATCCGCAGGATTCTCACTTGTATGAATCTTCTCCAGAGCAATCGATCCATCTTCCAGTAACGAACGTATGAAGTGATATCTGATGGCAATATGCTTGGTCCTTGAATGAAAGGCTGAATTCTTAGCCAAGTGTATTGCACTCTGACTGTCACTGTACAGCTTGCAATCTGCTTGCTTCTTACCCAACTCTTCCATAAAACCTTGCATCCACACCATCTCCTTGCATGCTTCTGTAGCCGCAACATATTCTGCTTCTGTCGTACTGATAGATACTATCTTTTGTAACTGAGAGACCCAACTGACTGCAGCACTACCCAGAGTAAAAACATAACCCGTAGTGCTTCTTCTGATGTCGATATCTCCTGCCAAATCTGAATCCACGTAGCCTTGTAACTTGATTTTCGATCCACCATAACACAACCCTACGTCCTTAGTACCTACCAAGTACCTAAGGATCCACTTCACAGCTTCCCAATGTTCCTTCCCGGGGTTGTTCATGAACCTGCTAACAACTCCCACTGCTTGAGCAATGTCTGGCCTCGTGCTCACCATAGCATACATGAGACTCCCAATAGCTGACGCGTATGGGACTTTAGCCATGTAGTCCTGTTCCTCCTGCGTCTTTGCACCTTGCTCCTTAGATAGCTTGAAGTGGTTGGCTAATGGAGTGCTAACCGGCTTAGCACCTCCCATATTGAATCGATCAAGTACCTTGGCTATGTACTCTGCCTGTGACAAAACTAATTTCTTGTTTTCCTGTCACGCTTTATCCTCATGCCTAGGATTTGTTTTGCAGCTCCTAAATCCTTCATGGCAAATTCTCTAGACAATTGTCTTTTGAGATCTGAGATGTCCTCCATGCTTGAGTCAGCCACAAGCATATCATCAACGTACAGAAGAAGGATGATGTATGACGTATCAAACTTCTTCAAGTAACAATAGTGGTCTGCATGACATCTCCTAAAACCGTTTTCCGACATGAAATTATCGAACTTCTTGTACCACTACCTCGGGGCCTGCTTCAGGCCATATAGACTCTTCTTCAGTCTGCACACCTTGTTCTCATTACCTGGTGCCACGTATCCTGTCGGCTGATGCATATATCTCTTCTTCAAGGTCCCCATGAAGAAAGGCTGTCTTAACATCTAGCTGTTCTAGATGTAAGTCCTCTGAAGCCACTATACTCAAGACCATGCGAATCGTAGACATTTTCACTACCGGTGAAAATATTTCAGTGAAATCGATACCTTCCTTTTGTTGAAACCCTTTCACAACCAATCTGGCCTTGTACCGTTTCGAACCATCGTGCTCCTCCTTCAGTCTGTAAACCCACTTGTTATGAAGAGCTTTCTTACCCTTGGGTAGAGTGACTAGCTCCCATGTACGATTAGACTCAAGAGAGTCCATCTCATCATCCATGGCCTGCTCCCACTTAACCCGTATATCTGACTGTAACGCCTCTTCAAAACACTCTGGCTCACCATTATCTGTCAGTAGTAGATAATGTAAGGAGGGTGAGTATCGGACCGTGGGTCTCCTCTCCCGAGTAGACCTCCTCACAACTGGTGTATGCGGCTCTGCCTCATCCTGTGGCACTGTAACACCCATGTCCGGTAACTCTTCCAACTCTACGAATTCTTTTTCTGGCCTTATTTTCCTGCACACTGTCCTTATGCATCACTTTTTCATTAAAGACTACGTCCTTGCTTCTGATGATTTTTCTGTTTTCTGCATCCCAGAACCTGTAGCCAAAATCATGTTGCCCATAGCCTATAAACGTGCACCTCCTGGACTTCGCATCCAGCTTGTTTCTGTGCTCTGCATCAATGTGAACATATGAAGTGCAACCGAACACTCTGAGATGTGCAAGGTTCACTTCTTTCCCAGTCCACGCTTCTTCTGGTAGCCCACCATCCAATGGTGCTGAGGGACTTCTATTGATGAGATATGCGGCAGTATTCACAGCATCTGCCCAAAAGGTCTTGGGCAACCCTGCATGTAACCTCATGCTCCTGGCGCGCTCAAGGATGGTCCTGTTAATGCGCTCAGCCACACCATTCTGTGTGGTGTCCTGGAATCGTTTTCTGATGTTTGATTCCATTTGCTGCACAATACTCCTCAAACCTCTTATCACAATACTCTCCCCCATTGTCAGATCTGAGACACTTTACTGTTTTACCTGTCTCATTTTCTACCATAACTTTCCACTTCTTAAATACATCAAATACATCAGATTTATGTTTTAAGAAGTAGACCCACAGTTTTCTACTAGCATCATCAATAAAGGTAACAAAATAACGTGAGCCACCAAGAGATAATACCTGTGTCGGTCCCCACACATCAGTGTGTACAAGCTCCAACAGATGTGTCTTTGGAGCGCGTCCCGTCTTCTTGAAGCTTACCCTCTTCTGCTTGCCATACACGCAGTCCTCGCAGAATTCCAAGTCAATAGACTTCAGCCCTGGTAGCTTCCCTTTTGACAATAGCACTTTCATCCCTTTCTCACTCATATGTCCCAGCCTCTGATGCATAACTGCCCATTCACTCCAGTTGATGCGACTGCGAGTGAACTATACGATCCTGAAGTCACGTACAAAGTACCTTCCTTTTTGCCTCGAGATATTACCAAGGCACCTTTTGTGATCTTCCAGGAGTCACTGGTGAATGTCGTCACATAACCGGTATCAGCCAACTCTCCACTGAGATCAGATTACGTTTCAAACTCGGTACATGTCTGACATCCTTCAATTTCAAGACCGTTCCGTCTTTCTGATTTACATGAACATCTCCCTTTCTAACAATATTGCACGGCTCATCATCACGCAGGTAGACTCTCCCAAACTCACCTGACACATAATCACGCAGAACTTCCTTACACGATGTAGCATGAAACGAAGCACCCGAGTCTATAACCCAAGACTCATTCCTCGCATCAAGAGACAAGATCAACGCCTCTGTGTCGCTTCCTCAGACAGATTCACTGAATCTTTTCCACCTTGAGAGCTTCCTTCTTGTTTCTTGAGCGCCCTGCAATCACGTTTCATGTGCCCCTTCTTGCCGCAATGCCAACACCCGTCTTTGTCTTTCGGTCCCTTGGACTTATTCCTTGACTTAGAACGCCCGTGTTTATTGCCTCCTTTGTTCAGCGATCTTCCTCTTCCTTCAACGTTTAGAACATTCCCTGAATCCCCTAAAACTCCTAATGCCTTCCTTCTAGATTCTTCGCTGAGAATTAGACCGGTCACATCATCAAATTCCAACTTTGTCGATCCTGAAGAATTGCTCACAGCAATCACCAAACCATCCCGACTGTCTGGTAAACTGGATAAGATCAATAACGCCCTGACCTCATCCTCAAAAGCAATGCCAACGGATTCCAACTGGCTCGTGACTGTATTGAACTTAGATGTTCAGCCACGCTCCCACCATCTGACATCTTCATGTTGAATAGTTGTTTCATAAGATGAACCTTGTTGGATGCTGAGGGCTTTTCATACATGGTGGTTAGGGCTTCCATTAATTCTTTTGTCGTTTTTACCTTGGATATATTGAAGGCGACGCTCTTAGACAAAGAGAGTCGGATCGTTCCTAAAGCCTTCCTATCCAGTAAAAACCATTCATCATCTGTTAACTTTTCTGGTTTCTTCTCTTTTCCTCCTAGAGAAATATAGAGGTCCTTCTGATACAGATAATCCTCCATCTGCATCTTCCAGAAGGCAAAGTTTGAACCATCAAACTTTTCAATTCTAGTTTTCCCATCTTCTGCCATCGCTCCCAATAGAACTAAACCAATAGCTTTGATACCAGTTGTTGCGCAGCACGCCAACAACGCAAGTGAGCCTAGATCCAATCTAAGGCCTCACCCACAAACGATAGACAGGAAGAAATATAAACTAGAAATAGATCAAAGCAATCCAAAACAAACCACAAGACAAGATATACGTGGAAAAACCCCAAACTAGGGTAAAAAATCACGGATGCAAAATTCCACTATGAAGAGAAACGAAGATTACAAGGCAATTACTAACCTCTCCCTTGGAAATACAGAGAAAATCCTTTGCCCACACCTCAGAATAATTTCCTAAAATTCACATTAACCTAGAATAGCCCTAGGGACTCCAATTTATAGTTTTGGCAACTTCCCTTTCCGCATCTCAGTTGCGAAAGGACTTGCGACACGAAATCTGCGAAACTCCTTTCGCATCCCAGTTGCGAAAGGACTTGCGACACGAAATCCGCGCAACCTCGACTGGTCATGGACGGCCCCAGATGTGGCTCCACTTCTCAACATACGCAACCCGAAATTGTGAAATACCCCTGGATCCACAGCCATTTCCCTATTTTAATTCCGTTTTTACTATAAATAGTAAGTTTTAGTTTGATTATAATTCTTCATCCGTCAAGCTTTAGGAGTTGGGCCCAACCTGAAAAGAGCTTGGAATAATTAGAATAATGGTTGGTGAAGCCAAATAAGACACTTATTGTTTTTGGCCAAAAACCTTGCACTCTAGTAGACATCACAACCGTCTATAAATAGTGCGTTTACTATTTATAATAAGTCATGGATTCTAGAAGTTTTAATCGTAGTTTGATTCTGATTTCTTTCCCTTTGCTTGGTTCCCTAATTTAAATGTTGTGAACTCGTTTTTATTGTGAATTCGAAAAGTCTTTGTAAGGACTTCAGAGAAGCTCGGTAGATTCGAGAGTAGTTATCCTATTGAGGAAGACGATGATCGGCGTCATCACGTTCATCCCTGCCTCAATAACGTAAGCTGAAAATAAAGGATGTTTCCTATTTGACCAGCCTAATGGTGGGACACCGCATGTCCACATTCAACCTAGCTGATGAATGGACTGTATCCCTCACACGTGTGACACAGACCAGCCTTTGAATTCACGCAAGTAGCGTCATCAGCCCATCAAGCCAACAGATTCAGTTCCTTATTTGTCATGTAATGGTTGGTCAATGGCTCAATGAAGCTTATCACGTCCATCCATTTTCCTATTTTAAGAAAATCAGGTACTGTCTACTGTACCATAAGCTTACCGTGCGGCACATTTATTTCCTCCCATATGTGAATGTGCAAGACATCTGGACCGCCGTAAAGATCGCTATCACTATGAATAATCAACTGACGTAGAAATCAGGCCAATAAAAGCATCATGACGGCCATTCCATTAAAATCAATGAAAAGCAGATGATCAAACCAACTACATGGATTGGCCTTACTTTCTGCAAGAGAAAATCTTCATGACAGAACTGATCTTTTTGACGGATTGGATGTCCTACACGTGTGATACATTGGTGGAAGAAGTGGTGCTGTACCGTAAGCTAGCAGATTACACATCTTTCCTATTGCTTTTTCGGGTATTTTAGTTACATGTGACAGACGCTCTCCCAACATTACTAACATTACTCTTTTATCTAAGGGCGCGGATCGGGTACTACCTAGCTAGAGACGGACGGGCATGTTAGGGTCTCTGTCGGTCCACCTTGATCTATATATGTTATCCACACCGTCCATCTATTTTAAATTATCATTTTAGGGTATGAGTCTAAAAAGGAAGTTGATAGAAGTCTCAAGTGGACCACACCAAATGAAACACTAGGATTAAAAGCCCACCGTTAAAAACTTCTTGTGTGCCAGAGAAGTTTTGGGTCAAGTTGATATTTATGTTTTCCCTTCGTACATAACAGGCTGGATGGTAAATAAATATCACGGTGGGCCTTGGAAGTTTTCTACAGTGAGAGTTCAATCCACACTGCTTCATGTGGTGTGGTCCACTTGGACCTTCTATCTGCCTCATTTTTGGGCTCATGCTTTAAAATGACCATTCAAAATAAATGTACGGTGTGGATAAAATATATAGATCAATGTGGGCCCCACAGAGCCCTTAACATTACCGTCCGTCTCTAGCTGGTACCGGCAGGGGTGGTACCCAGACGGCGCCCTTTTTTTAGTGCCAAACATTAAAAAAATAATAAAAATAACAATAAAAATGGAATACTTTAATTTTTTTTGTTAATTTCTTGTCGCACTATGCTTTTGTCATTGAGCTACGTTTTATTCTCTCCTCCTATTGGTATACAGGCATGGAGCCCAATAAAAAATATATAGAGTGCAATAGGGTCCACGTCATCAGTAGTGTATTTTGCAAACTAGTTGGAATTTTCAGTGCATGTGGGACCCATGGTTTGTTGATCCAACGTTGATATGATGGTCCACAACATGGATAGGGGAGGTCTTGAAATTCTCCCAGATTGAATTATTACATCTGTCAAATATTTGGTATATTCTCTCTTGATATTTGTTATTTGTAGTGTAAGATTTTTCTCAACCACGTTTTTGTAGGCCGTTATATCAAAGGATTGAGATCTTCAGATATTGTAGATCACAGGACATCCTCCATCCGTACTGTTGCCCATGGTATCAATGGTTTTGATTATGGTCATGGGTAGAGGTGTACACGAGTAGTGGAACTGAATCGAGCTGGGCATAGCTTGACTTGGCTGGGCCACTTGGTGACCCCAGCTCAAACTTGGCTCGGCTCGGTTTGGTCAGCAGCTCGGCCCAGTTTGAGCCGAATTCAAGTCGAGTTCGCCTATGCAACATTTTCACAAACACATGGACTGCACCTTCAAAAGTTTATTGTATGTAAAACGACAGTAATGAGTTTACAAGTATTTCATTATACACCTTCTAAGCAACATAAAAAAACAAGAAAAAAAGAAAGAAAGAGGTATTTGTTTCATATACATACCTTCCTTGCCACCAGCCACACTTTGTTGAGTCATTTCATCAAACACTTGGTGAGCAACATCAATATCAAAGTAACCGAGTCAACGAACTGGTTTTATCTCTGAGCTCGATTTAAGATGGGTTCGATCCGAGTCGAGTCGAGCTCGAACAAGCTTGAACTCGGTTCGAAATTTTTTCAAGCTTAAAAAATCAGCTCAACCCGGCTCAAACTCTATTTCAAATCGAGTCGAATCGAGCTTTTTCGAGTGGAGTCGAGCAAGCTAACTGGGCTAACTTGGTTCGTATACAACCCTAGTTATAGGTTCCATTGTGGTTAAATCTAACTGTAGTGTGAGCGCGTAGGTAATAAAAAAAAAAACTAAAATCTCATGCAAAAAAAAAAGTCCAAAAGCTACCTGCATTGCTATAGAGTACAGATTGATTGGATGGTTAGGATTATCTGATTGGTGTGGATTTTAGAAGGTAGCACATTAAATGTATGTTGCACATGGTGGGCGGTTTAGATCTCTAGATGGAATGTCCAATTGTTCCTATTCAACTAGAGAACTATAACTTATGATAGTTATATTGTGCACAAGATCGTTTCCAATTATAAAATGCCAACCTAAGAGGTAGGGGTGTACACGAACCGATCTAGCTCGGTTAGCTCACTCGACTCGACTCGACTCAGTTTGAAGTGGAGTTCGAGCCGAGTTGAGCTACTTTTTTTAGCTCAAAAATGAGTTCGAGTAGGCCCCAGCTTGACTCGACTCAGATCGAATCCAGCTTGAATCGAACTCGGATCGAACCAGTTTGGTGACTCTGTTACTTTGCCATTGATGTTGCTCACCAAGTGTTTAATAAAATGACTCAATGAAGTGTGGTTGATGGCAAGGAATGTATGTACATGAAACAAATACCCTTTTTTTTTTTCTTGGTTTTTATGTTGCTTAAAAGGTGTTTGATAAAATACCTGTAAAACCATTGTTTTTGTTTCACATACAGAGGAATTTTGAAGGTGCGACCCAGGTGTTTGTGGAAATGCATCAATGGCGAACTCGATCTTGGCCCAAGCTGCTGACCGAACCGAGCCGAAGTGCCCAATCAGGCTCAAGGATCGAGCCAAGCCAAGTACGAGCTGAGGTTAGCTAGTGGCTGAGCCGAGTCGAGCTGGCCTCAACTAGACTCGGTTCGGCTCAATGTACACCCCTACTCGGAAGTGAGAATATAGGAAATGGATCGGCTACTCACCCTGCCACTAGCCAATGGCTAGTGGTCTGTGTTCTGTGGACCCCACCATGATGTTTGTGTTTCATCCACGCCGTCCACCCATTATTCCATATCATTTTATGGTATGAACTCAAAAATGAGGTTTATCCAAATCTCAAGTGGACCGCACAATGTTGATTGAACGCTCACCATTAAAAACTTACTGGGGGCATAAAAGTTTTGGATTAAGATGATATATATATATATATATATATATATATATATATATATATATATATATCCCTTCATCCAAGTCTGTATGACCTAATCAACAGGTTATATGTCAAATAAGCATTAAAGTGGGCCCCAAGAGGTTTTTAAAGATGGACATTCAATCAAAACTGTTTTCCTATGGTGTGGTCCACCTGATATTTATATCTACCCAATTTTTGGATCAACATCTAAAATTATCTTTCAAAACGGATGGACGGCGTGGATAAAACATATACATCATGGTGGGGTCCACATACCACCGACCACTAGCCACCTGGCTGGTGGCATCGTCATCAGCCAAACCGCGTCCGAGAATATATACAGCATGATCGTGCAGCTTTGAGTTTGTACAAGCAAGGTTCCATTCAATGATCCAAACCGCTGACAAGATGGGCCCCACTATGGATTGACACATGGAATGAAATTCTCCAGAAGGGCAAAACCTTCAATTGGTGGCCAGGTAATAGACAACTAGAAAAAGAATATTCGATTCAAGATTCAACGGCTGTCACCTTCCAATGTGGAACCTTCCTTTGCATTGGAAGGCAGCCATCCATGGTGGGCCCCATCATATCAATGGTTTGGATCCCTGCAATGTGGGCCCCACTTGTAGAAGCTGTGGACTGGTCTGTACTCGAATCGTGCATTATAATATGTTAGAAAATAGGGGTGAGAGGATGAAAAGCAACAGAAACATGGCCCCTGTCTACTAATCATCAGCTGAAAAGGATGTAGCCTAGCGTGCACCATGTGCGCACGCTATTAAACAAAACCACATCACAACACCACTAATTCATAAAGTAAACCTGGAGAGAAAGGTCTCTTGGAATCTTTCCATGGGCTCCCAGCTTTTCCTCTGTACTGGAAGAGTATAGTATATCATACACATTCACACATACCTATAATTACACGTGTCATGCATGTAGTCAATTTACACCATTCAAAATGTTGGGCTCCACCGTAGATGGCTTGATCAGTATGATTTGGATGGTCTTCGTTGAATTACATTGGTAAATGTATGGTGGATGCATTTATGAGTATGGCCCACTATTCCCTATCATCAACATTTCATATTATTCTTCTTTATGGTTAACTTATGGTTATTGTTGTAAGATCCGATGATGTGGGCCACACAAGATCATTGGTTTAGATATGCTTTTGGATTATTCAGTTTGAGTAATTTAGTAGACCCCCCTATAGTTGTGATTATTGTAAATAGGTTTGGGGTGAGACGCTTGAATCAATAGTCCCTATGCACGATTATTAAGTCGAGTATGAAAAGCTACGGCGTAGAGATCCTAGAGGAGAGAAGTGTGATGAGTAAACTTCTATAACCATCTTTTCTATAAATAAATGTCTTGGTCTCCTCACCAACATAAGAGAAAAAGCCCTAATCCCATTAAAAGTTTTCGTCAAGATTGTGAGGTGCGGAAGATCAAGTATGCTTTAAGGTTATGGTATTAAAACTTTATTATTGATGTATAGATGATCCATCAATTTCACAAAAAAAATTTAACAATGGTTACACAGGAGACAATCACAGATCGCATGAACTAACATCGCATCGAGGCTCTAATAATTTGCATTCAGGAAGATATGAAAGGTTGGGATTACACCCCTAAAATTGATGGTAATTCCACCACTCATGTGGAACTTTAGTGGGTAAATCTAGATATTGTGAATCACTAATACTATTGTGGTGGGCGCATAATGCGAAAGTTGAATTGGGCAGACAATGGTTGAAAGACGGATTGGATGGGTGGACCTATGAGATCTGATGGTCTACAAGATTTAAAATCTATGTACAAAGCTGAAGATGAATAGCTTATGTCCAAAGATCAGCATAACTACTATGAAAGCAGAGAGAATCTCATCACCCTTTTTATTCTACTATTAAAATAAATTTCAAATTATAATCAATAAGAGTATTAAGAGGTGGGTCAATGCACAAAAACAATATATAAACTCTTATCTTGTTTCTCTTAAATAAGCTCTTATGTACATCTCTCTTTCCAATCCATCCTTACTGAATTTAAATTTAATTTTTAATTAATTAAAGAAAAATAAAGTAGAATTTTTTTTTTTATTTTTAAAGAAAAACTAATGTAGAACCCATTTACTAGTGGTTGCCCACAAGTAGGCCTTATGGGGCCATGTCCAACAATGGTAACCATCCAATCCTTTATTTTAATGTGGACCACTCATTTTGTCTATTTTATCCATCCTAACCTATGGAATGCTTGGGATTGTTGATCTGTGTCACTTTCTGAGTTTTGCTCTGTCCATTATGTTCTCCAGGATTTGGATGGTCTGGATTGATGCACATGTGGTCCACATGAAAGGAGGATGAGTCACCAGAGTCTTTGAAAATGGTGATGAACTACTACTGGAACTTGGTCTGGTCCCATGATCCCATCTCAATCGTGCAGCAAACGTAAGGAGGGCAGACTCTTGCCAATTTGAAAGGGCAATTAGAGAACATCTAACGTATGTCATCCCGACGAGTACCCAAATAAAGAAGACCAGAGTATACAGTCATTCACTTGTTGGACTCGGATTTCAGTACTGGTCGGTGCTGTGGGCTCCACCATGCTGTATATATTTTATCCATGCCATCCATCCATTTTTCCAGCTTGTTTTAGGGCATAATAAAAAAATTAAGGTAGATCCAAATCTCAGGTGGAGCACAGCATTGAAAACAGTGGTGATTGAATGCCAACCATGAAAAACTTCCTACGGCCCACCGTAATGTTTATTTGCCATTGAACCTGTTGATAAGATCACACAGACCTGGACGAATGGAAAACAAAAATATCATCCTGATCTGTGGACCCCAACAAGTTTTTAACGGTGGGCATTCAAATCCCTACTGTGTGGTCCATTTGAGATTTGAATCTGCTTCTTTTTTTTGGGACCATAACCTAAAATGAGGTAGAAAAACTGACGAACAGTGTAGATATACAACACATATATCATGGTGGGCCCCACCATCAGGGAAACACCCAATAGCATGTTACCCGGGTCACACCATCAGGTCTGGACCGAACAGATGGTCCTGATTGGTTATTTGGAACCAACCAAGTCCAAATGCAATTAGGTGCATAGGAAGGACTGGACCGAACGGATGGTCCCGATTGATTATTTGGAACCAACAAATCCAAATGCAATTAGGTGCTTAGGAAGGACTGGACCGAATGGATGGTCCCGATTGAGCCAACAAATCCAAATGCAATTAGTTGCATAGGAAGGTCGACTGGACCGAACGGATGGTCCCGATTGATCATTTGGAGCCAACAAATCCAAATGCAATTAGGTGCATAGGAAAGTCGACTGGACCGAACGGATGGTCCCGATTGATTATTTTGGAGCCAACAAGTTCAAATGCGATTAGGTGCATTGGCAGGTTTCCGCACACAGTCCATTGCATTTTGCATTGGTTCTCATGGCCTTGAGGGGACCCACCAGAGCTTCATACGGTGGGAAACTCTCATGAGGTTGGCCTCTCTAACACACCACGCATGAGGCATTTATGTATAGTCCAACTAGTTGGACAGTGACTTACGTCCATTAAGTAAATAATTTCCAACCTTTTAAGTGTATGCCACATCCAATCCATCCAATAGCTTGGCCCTCACACAAGGATCACCTTATCCAAAAATAAGTCCTATCCACTTATAAATTGGGCCACAATTTCATTTTTTCCATTTATCAATCACTAGACATTGTTTTTCGATCTCGTGGATTACTTGATGAGTAGATAGGGCTGATATTTTACTAGGTTATCTTCATAATTCTGTTTTTTTTTTATATAATTTTTTGGGTTAGCTTGTTAGTACACACCCATGTCAGTACACACACTCCATGTTAGCCACCCCCACTAGGGATCGATACTTCATCATTCTGTTGGGTGGACTAGTAACTTATCATCTAACCAACCCAACTTAAGAATAACCCAATTGAAAGATCTTAACCGTTGAATCTTTAACCTTCCTTCCATTGAATGTGGGTTTGTACATTTCTTCATAAACATGTATTTGCATGCCAAAAATCGAAAGGCTACAGTTGACCAATTGAGATGATATTCTCAAAATGGTTCCTAAATTAGGAGGGCATCAGATCAATATTGGGTTGGATAGATCGACCATGGTCCTAAATCTACAAACCAATGGTCCTAAATCTACAAACATACACAGACAACATACAGACACACCGGGTCAAGGGTTTCGATTACCCATAGGTGGTGAAATTCCACTAGCGTGAGTGTGTGTAAAAAAATAAATAAATAAAATAAAATAAAAAACATACAGACACACGCATGCATTTACGCCCACAGAAACACTAAGGCAGATTATTAATATTTTAAGTCAGAGTAGTTTTGGATGTCTACCTAAGTAATTTATATCACATTAAAGAAGAATAAAAGTTAAAAAAGAACCTTTTGGTCACATGAAAGAAGTGATTTTTAACTGAATTAAGGAAGATTAGTGGTTAGCATGTCGTTATTCAACTTATATCTTTTAAGATGGAATTTTCTTTTATAGTCATGTGGGTTTTGTCACCCTCTAAGATGATGTCAATAACAATAAAAGAACATAAAGTTGCTATGTCAACCGTTCATAATTAGGTCAGCATAAGTTATTTGGCTTCACCAAGCTGTTCTCCTAATTATTCTAAACACTTCCCGGGCAATTCCTAAAACCAAATGGATGAAAAGTTATAATCAAACTAAAACTTTCTATTTATAGTAAAAATGGAATTAAAATAGAGAAATGATTCTCGATATGGCGGTATTTCACAAATCCAGCTTGCACAATCCAACGTATCGGAATTGAGTGGCTAAAGTAGCTTGTTCTACCCCGAAATATATGCTTTATGCTTGATAACTCATTCCGGATTGCAAGATACACCTGATTTAAGGTCTGACTGTCCGGATCACTTTTGTCATCGACCAGGCCTTTTCTAATCCATCTTAGCCATGAAACTATCTACGACTTGCTTTACATCATGGGGTCTACTGTAATATTTGTGTTTTATCATGTCGTCCATTTGTTTTTCCAGCCCTACAATGAGGCACATCGGAAATTCAAGTGAACCCACCACATGATATGGTATAGGTCTAATGTTGAAACCATAATGTTTATTTGCCATCTAATTTGTTCATAAGGTCACACAGATACATGAATTGAGGGGAAACACAAATTTTAGCTTGATCTAAAACTTGTGAAGTTTTTAATGTTAGGCATTTAATACCCATTATTTCTTGTGGTGTGGTTAAATTGCGCTTTGGATCTGCCTCATTTTTTGGCATGAAAAAATGGATTAACGGTATGGATAAAACACGGGCAGTGTGGATAAAGTGATCAGGTCACTAGGAAATCGTGGCAGCCAACATGTCATGTATGTAGCACATCTGAGCCGTGCAAATGATCCATCCCACCTTGGACATCACATAGCAGGAAGGTGGGACAAACCAACATGTTAGGTATGATTATCAGCCTTTCATTGCTTTCTATGGTGTGGCCCATCTAACGAGTGGATCCGCCTGATCTTCATGATGGAGTTGACCTTTTTCACGGTTCAGATGTCCTGAAATGTGAGACGTTGGCAAGAAGGATAATGAGGATACATGATATGCCATGTATGTCATAATAAGTCCATAGACCTTCCATTAGGAAGACTACAACGCCGTGTGTGGGGCCCGATCCTCTACAAAGCTTCATAGGCTCAGCTTAAACTACAACACCATGTGTGGGGCCCACCATGATGAGAGGTTTGCTAAGGCATAGAGCCCTGACCAGACCTGTGACATTCAATCTTCACATCAGGTGGGCCACACTGTATAGATCTTCTAGCCTAAAATGAAGAAGTTTTACTCGGGTGTTGTTTGTTTAGTAAATCGTGGCCCACCCAAAGATTGAAAATGGTCGGATCTTCCAGCAGAAGATCTAATTAGTGCAGCGCAGTTAACGAACGGTGCAGATCTTGCATGCGTGACATTTGAGAACATGTGCTCCCGTGTGGATGGGCAAGGCTAGGAAAAAATCTATTAAATTCATACATGTGGGCATGGTAGAGTGATCCACACTGCTCATCTGTTTGGCCCCATGTGAGTAGATCAGGACCCACGACAACCCAACTTTCCAAATCTGTGACCTTCAAAGTAACAAATAGACAGTTAACAAGATAAAAGTAGCTGCAGTCCACACCCGACTCACAAAAGACCTGAGATTGATGGCTAGGATCTTCACCTCTGGAGTAATATTTCTAAGGAATGGTCAATCCATAGTGGGTCCCAACAGACCAACGGTCTAGATTACTGAAAAACTGAAGACCCCAACACATCAACAGCTGAAAAAATTACATGTGAAAACACAAGAAAGTGGTCTAAGGTACCAGTCTCTGTCATCACACCAGATTGAGGATTCTAATGCCAACTGATATGAGCTGTCGCTTTTCAAATGGCCCACCGAAGCATCGAATGGATGGCACGGATGTGAACTTTCTCTGACTAGGACTCTGATAATTGCACTTTTAGATAGTGGGTCCTCATTTTCAGAGACCGAAAACTCCTATATCAGATGTGAAACTTGAAATATTTATAGGCAGGAAGTGTGTAATGTGGGACATCTGATACTCTCTTCCTTCATTTCTTTCCTGTTTCTTCTCAAACTCTTCCTGTCTTCTAATTCCTCACCATGTTTTCAGAATTTCTGTTTTTGAAGTACTAGTTGTAAGTAGTTACATTTTCTGGTAGGACTCTGCTTCATTTAAAAGCTTGTATGGAAGACCAGCTTCCTGAGATGACTAGCTACATTCACAAGGAATTTCCAGTGTATTTACGCGGTAAGGGAATGCTCGTCGATCTGCCCATGTTGGGTGCCCTTGCCGGGTCTGCATTTCATGGTGCAATTCAATCTGACCTGCTGTTTCCTGTCACAGAACCACCGGAGGCGGCGGCAGTGAGTGACACTTTCGATAAGGCGGCTGAGCTCAATGGAGTGGCGGTTCATTATCCATTCCTCTCTGTTGAGTCTGGCTTGCAGCCGACTGCGGCTTCCATTGTGAAAGGGAGATCAATTTCCACTACAGAAGATCTCATTGGATCTTTCACTGAATTTAGCCAGGGCTATGGTTTGGAAGGGGTCCAACGTCCCTCGTCGGCTTCTTCGCCTTCTTCTTCTCCACAAACAGTGTCAAACCCAGCAAAATTCACTCTCTGTCTGCAGGAACCGTCGGCACGCGTGTCGCAAACGTTCCATGGATCTATTAACAAAGAAGGCCAGGAATTTCAACAAATGTCATCTCCTGGCCTCAGCAGGGCCTCTGAATTTCAGTCTTTCGATCTTCAAATGTATCAGAGACAGCAAGAAATGGGGCTTGAATGGCTTCAAATTCACCACAGAGTTACAAATGCGAATGGGCTACATCGTAATTGGCTTGGCACGACGAAGACAGAGTCAATGAAGTACTTTGGAAGGCGATTACATGAGCATCAAAAGACACCACCACCATCATCCTCTTCGCCCAAGCTCTTCCGTGGGGTGAGGCAACGACATTGGGGTAAATGGGTGGCTGAAATCAGGCTACCGAGGAACAGAACACGTGTGTGGCTGGGGACCTTCGAGACGGCAGAAGAAGCTGCGATCGCATACGATACAGCAGCTTACAAGCTGAGGGGGGAATACGCCCATTTGAATTTCCCACATCTCAAACACCAGTTGAATGGCAATTCTAATTCCAACGGTGGCAGCAATTCTCTTCAATCCAAGAACATCGTTCTGAATTCCGCGACAGCTGCTCTGCTTGAGGCGAAGCTGCAGGCCTTCAATGGGCTGCCTCAGAAACCACAGCCTGTTGAAGATCCACCATTGAAGAAACCCAATTCTGCTGAGGACCCAACTGTTATTTCTTGGAATCAAAGATTGCCGAAAAAAGAATGCTCATTTGATCAGATGGATGATACTAATCCTTCAACCAACAAGAAGACACAGGACTTAATATCGGCCGAAATGGATGGCGTTCTGCTGAGCAGAATGCCGTCGTTGGACATGGACATGATTTGGGATGCACTTCCAATTTCTGATTCTTGATTCTTTCCTCTTTTTTTCTTCATTTTTCTTGTTAAAATACAATACAGGAATGGATTGGATCAGGAGACTTGGAACCGATTTCAAGTTGGCGATATTGATTGAGCTGGAAGCCATGGTTCATGAGAGCATTCAAGGATTATATGTTCATGATCAGCTCCTTCTTCTTTCTAGCTCTTTTTAGTTTGAATTGTAATATAATTTCTATTCAATTTCCTTATTTCGGTGGGTTTTTTTTTTTTTTTTTTTGTGTGTTATGCCTGCCATTGCCAGATAACTCCCACCAGTTATTATTGATATTCCAGTGGAGAATGAAATGAATAGCTGCTTCATATGTGCCTAACTGCTACAAAAGAGGAAATGGACTGTGTGTGTGTGTGAGAAAGGGGAAGATCATGGTTAAAAGACTCGGCAACTCGACCCAACTCGTTCGACCCTGAGTCGAGTCATGACTCGGCTTGATTGGGGGGAATGGACTACTAAAAGTCTGGTGGGCCATACCATGGGGAACCCACCCGAGTCTTGGATGGACTAATTTATTTAGGATCCATGGTGAAAGTGTGGTGGTGCATTTGATGGACAGAGCAGACCTGATGAAGATTCTCACTGCATTTGATGGATGGAGCAGACCTGATGAAGATTCTCCCACACATGGTGCTCAGTTAGCACGAGTGACACCCTTAGTGAACTAGCCTGCTGGTTAGGTCAGCCCACTCCCCCTCTCTAGGGCACCGCGGTTTTTCATTAGGTCTTGTCAGGGGTTGAAAGGAATTATGATATCCATGCCGTTCATCAGGATCCATTGGGTCTTGTCATGGGTTAAAAGGAATTATGAGATCGATGCCATTTATCAGGATTTTCATTGGGTCTTATCAAGGGTTAAAAGGAATTATGATATCGATGCAGGATTTTCATTGGGTCTTGTCAGGGGTAAAAATGAATTGTGACATCGATGCCATTCATCAAGATTTTCATTGGGTCTTGTCAGGGGTAAAAATGAATTGTGACATCGATGCCATTCATCAGGATTTTCATTGGGTCTTGTCAGGGGTTAAAAGGAATTGTGACATCGATACCATTCATCAGGATTTTCATTGGGTCTTGTCAGGGGTTAAAAGGAATTATGAGATTAATGCCGTTCATCAGGTGTGTTGCCTCATGTTCACTTTAGAAATACAAATTTTTCAGTAGTAGGCCACACCAGAGAAGGGTTAGGATGGGATGCTGGGATACAGATACATATCGGTTATCACAGGTGGTATATCATTTATATTGGGTAATTTATCTCACTTTTTAGGAAACATAGGAAAACATTGGGAAAATGGTTGAATTTTTCAATGAAACTTTATGGATTGTTAAAAAAGATCATAACATCTAAAAAAATATGTGCATATAATAGGTTGCCTTTGTATAAGGTCCTAAGCTATGTGTTGTTTAATTGAACTAATGCAACTACATTCAAATTAAATGTATACCAGTGTATGTGATGATTATTTCATCAAACACTTACAAATACTTCAAAATTAGTTTCAAATGACAGCTTCTTGGAAGAAATTTCAAAAAAAAATATTTTTTATAATTAAAAAATAATTTTTGTTTTTAAAAAATTAACAAAAACTTAACAAATTAGTAGAACAACCCTCATACATGCTTAATTTTATGTTTGGAATGCAACATTGCAAGCAATTTAGGAAAATTTAGGGAAATTTCAAAATTTTCTCAAAATTTCCAAAACTGGGCCACTACACTCAAATTTTGAAATTAGAGTATATGTGATGATCATTTAATCGAATACTCCTAAATACTTCGAAATTAGTCTCAATTGACAGCTAGTCGAAGGAAATTTTTTTTTTTTAAAAATAAAATAAAAATATTGAGAACATGAAGAACTAATGGATATCGAAATCAAAGCTCCAATTTCATGATGTTTCATGTAAAACACGAAAAACCAGTGAATTTGTAGCCATTTGATGTTGATTTAATATAATTTCAATAAAAAAGGGATAGAAAATTGAAAATACTCACTGAATCAAACGTGTGAGACATATCAACACTACATGTGCTTTGTATCACACAAGTGGAATATAAGATATATGGTAAGATATGTTAGCTAATATCGTTGCTATTTAAAACATTAGTTTAACCTCTACATTGCTTGCTATGCTTTCCTCCCCAGCTCAGACCCACGCACTCATACAATAGTGAGATTTCACCTCTTGTACATGAGTCTATCACAAGGCAAATGTGCTTGTCTGAGATGAGGCCTATAGTGAAAATCAAAGACTACTCAAGTGAAATATGTTTTTCACCCCTTCTACTGCAGGCTCGATCATTGATAAGTGCATGTCAATCAAGGGCCATTTCATGAACATAGGAGATTCCTATAATCCTTTATTAAAAACAACTTGCATGTTGATATATATAAGGATAATGGGTCAACATCATTTAGGATAAGGGGGGTGTGGGGCGCGGATTAGCTTGAGTAGCCAGACTCGCTATTGAAATGACATCACCAAGTTTTGTGGGCCCCACCATAATGTATGTTTTGTATCCACACCTTCCATCCATTTGTAGAGATCATTTTAGGGCAATATCCAAAGAATGAGTTAAATCTAAAGCTCCAATGGACCCGTCATAGAAAATTGCGGAGACAATGACGCCCACCATTAAAAACTTCTAAAGGCCATGAAAGTTTTAGATCAAGCTGATATTTGTGTTTTACCCTATTTCATGTATTTTTTAACTTTTGAACAGGTTGGATTTAAAATAAAAATTATGGTAGGCCTTAGGATAGTTTCAATGGTGGGAATTACTCTCCCCACTGTTTTCTGTGGTGGGTCCAATACATCTTTTTATCTGCCTCATTCTTTGGCTCATGCCCTAAATAATATCTCAAAATTGGATAAACGATGTGGATACAACACATACAACGTAGTGGGTCCACAGAACTTGGTGACGTCACTTCAGTAGCCGACTCGCTACTCAACCTGTCAGTATCTAATCCGCGTCCGGGGGTGTGAAGTATGGAAGCGGATTGGATCCTTTCCTGCTTGGCTTCCGGGTATCGTCCACCACTGAATACTTCTTAATGGCCATAGAAGTTATGGATCAAGCTGACTTTTGTGTTTTCGTTCATCTAGTGACCTTATGAGTCTTGGATCTGCCTCACTTTTGGGCTCATACTTTAAAAATGATATGAAAAAAATAATAATTGAACACAGTGGATAAAATCCATACATCATGTTGGGCCCTATAGAGCCCTGCCTAGCTAGACGGATTTCTGTCCAAGCGTGGCCAATCCCCACACTAGGGTCATCCTAATATAAAACTTTTGCAGCCCCCACAGTTTCCAACTGTGGGTGTTCGATCATTTTGTTTGGAGTGTTGTGGCCGACATGAGTTTTATATCTGCCTGATTTTTAGATTCATGTCTTATTGTTGTCTTGCAAAACTGATGGACAGAGCGGATTAGACACGGACATCTATGTAGGCGTCACACATCTTCTAACCCCAGAAACTTTCTATGCTAGGGGCACATGCAATCCATGTCCAAACCAATGGGTGGTCCAAATTCAAACTTGAAAAAAAAAAATCACATGGTTACTATTATCTCCACATTAATCATTTACTTTATTATGTATCAATTATTAGGTAAGCATTTTTGAATGATGTGGATTTTTGTAAAAGAATGCTTTAGGTATCATTTAATAGTCAACCAACATTTTAAAGAAAGTGATGCATTATCTATAATTCACATGAGTCTATCCAATCTGGTTTAGAGAGGAGCATTCCATATGGCTCAACGGATGGAAACAACAACCTGGTCGAAAATACTAGCACATGACTAGTACATTATTTCTCTTTCCAATCTATACCAACAACAGCCATAGCAATGACAGTGTCATCTGTGTAGTTGGATGGGTCCAACTAGATGGACGGTATAGAATCACCTACCATAGGACTGAAATGGACCCATGGTGGGTTCCTGACTGTGGGGCCTTCCATGATGTATATGTTTTACAATATTCTCATGTCCATCCATTTGGACAACTCATTTTACGGTGTAATCCAAAAAATGAAGCAGATCCAAATATAGTAAAAAGTGATGATTGAATAACCATAGTTAAAAGCTTATTGAGTGCCACCAAAATGTTATTCACTGTCCAATCTATAGATGAAGTTACAGAAATTTAGATGAAGTTTTGAATGGTTAACTACCTTACTCTTGCTCAGTACGTGGTAGACTCTTAGGGCGTGTTTGGACGGGCCATCCCATGGGATTGGATTGTATTAGGATGGATGGCAAGTAATGATGGCTGTGTCAGTGGATTGGGGTGGATGGCAAGTAATGATGGCTGTGTGAGTGGATTGCTGGCAATCCCATGAGATTGCTATATCTAGGGAATTCACCACAGAGTGTGTTTGGCTCGCTTGGCCAATCCCGGGATTACATCAGCCAATCCTGGGATTGCTCCAGCTAACCAAACATGTCCGAAGCAAAATAGATGGTGATTAAGAGGGATTGGGTGGATTTCAAGGTAATGATGGTGATGTCAGTGGATTGCTAGGGATTGCTATATCCAACTTCTACATGTTTGGCACGCCCGGCCAAATCACAGGATTGCTCCTTCCAATCCATCCTAATACAACCTAATCCCATCCACCATGCCCGGCCAAACAGGCCCTTAGGAGTTTCAACACCCAGTCAAGGGTTCGAGTATCCATAGGTGGTGAAATCCCACTATGGCCTGAGTTTGTGGGGTTGTGTGCACCAATGGGTTCACCGGAGATTTTAATATACTTCATTTCATTTTTGGGACACGCCCTAAGTAGATCTGTCAAAATAGATGGATAGGCACATACATATGGTGGGCTCCACAGCCCGGGATCCACCATATCTGTACCTGACTGGAACCTTTTTTTTTTTTTGTTTTTTAGTAGAAAATTTTGTATTTTTATTCTATGCCTATGATAAGTAAAAAGAAGAAGATACAGAACATACGTTTTTTTTTTTTTTTTTTTTTTTTAATTTTAAATTTTTAAATCAAGTTTCATTTCATCAGTGTAACAGCAATTTACAATCGGGCTTCTCCAAAGAAAAAAAAGGATCTAGAGAACGCCTATCATCCCCTAGACCGAAAATATAAAGCTGAGAAAAACTAAGCGTTCCTGATCGCCCTAAGACCCTGCAACACCTGTTTTACGCAGGAATGGAACACTAACATGTATTGCATGCCCTGGGTCCTTGCTCTTAGGAGTTTCAACACCTGGTGAAGGGTTGAGTACCCATAGGTGGTGAAATCTCACTATGGCGTGAGTGTGTGTGCGTGCGTATGTTTAAAAAAAATAATAATAATAATAAATGAATAAATAAATAAATATGTATTGCCTGCCCACCATGTTGCATGTACATGAAAAATCCACTCTGGATATTAGGTTATATCCTTGATAGTAGGCCTCCCAACTTCACGTATACATGGTGGGCCATCAAAAGCTCGAGTGTTTTCCACGCTAAGTAAAACGGGCGTTGTAGGCTATTCTTCTCACCAACCATTTGAGAAGCTGATTGCGACTGCACCCCTGGACGGACTGGTCCAGGCGGGAGCGGATTAGGCGAGGGCGTGGATTGGGTACTACCCCACCTGTATCTAACCAGAGACGGACGGTCCTGTCAGGGACTTTGTAGGGGTGCATCTTAATGTATATGTTTAATCCACGCCGTTCATCCATTTTGAAAAATCATTTTAGGTTTGATCCCAAAAAAGGGTAAGGAAAATTGAAGGCTTAAGAGGAACATGCTACAGGAAGGAGTGAGGATTGAAAGCCTACAATTGAAAACTTTTTACGGACACAGAAGTTCTATATCAAGCTGATATTTATGATTTACCTTTATACGAGTCCACGTAACCTTATGAACAGGTTGGATGGAAAATAAGCATCACGTTGGCCATTAGTAAGATTTCAACGGTAGGAGGTCAATCCCCATTGCTTCCTTTCGTGTGGTCCATTTGAGCCTTCAATCTACCTCTTTTTCAGGATTGTGCTTTAAAATGATATTTCAAATAGATGGACAGTGTGGATAAAATATATTCATCTTTGTGGGACTCACATAACCCTGACATGACCGTCTGTCTCTACGTCACGGTTGTACCCAACTCATCCATTAGGTGAAATCGGGATCCATCGAGGTGGATGGGATCCTAACTGTGGGCCCATTGTTATGTATGTGATTACATCTAGGCCGTCCATCTCTATTAAAAGCTTATTTTAGAGCATTATCTAAATAATGAAGCAGCTCCAAATCCCATATGGACCATGGTACAAGAAACAACAGTGATTAACCATTAAAAACTTCTTGTGGGCCACAAAAGCTTTAGATCAAGATAATATTTGTGTGGTCTTTTCATCTAGGTGTTTGTGACCTTATCAACAGGTTGGATGTAAAATAAACATTCCGTTGCAATCTATAAAGTTTTTAACGGTGGATATTCAGTCACTACTGTTTGTTGTGGTATGGTCCACCTAATATTTGAATTAGCTTCATTTTTAGAATCATCCCCTGAAATTAGCTTTCAAAATAGTTGGACGGTGTGGTTTTAAGACACATACATCACTGTGAGCCCCACAGTAAGGGTCCCACCCACAGTTAGGCAGGCGCTCTCTGCATCAACCGTGATGTATGGGTTTTATCTACGCCGTCCATCCATTTTCTTAGATCATTTTATGATAAATACCAAAAAAAAAAAAAACCGAAGCAGCTCCAAGAGTCAAGTGGACCACAAGTGGGTATTGAATCTCTACCATTAAAAACTTTTTCAGAGCCACATAAATTTTGATCGAGCTGATATTTTCGTTTTCCCTTCATCCACCCATATGCGACCATGCATATCCAGAAGATCTCAACCGAGTACGTCATTATTGAAGGGAAGCGCGGAAGGTGAGCCCTCAAGATCTGACGGTCTACACGAAATTTGGAACCCTTACAAAGCAGAAGAACAGTGCTCCAATGGCCCGCCTATCTACTACTGGAGCAGATCGAACTATTCACACCTCTGATCCTACAGTATATAGTGGCCCCGGATTGCTATGGATGGACCAGATCGTCCTAAGGACAAGCTAATATGGACAGACTATAGGATACTCTCTTCCTCTCTATATTCTCTCCGTGTTTCGTATGAATCGATTTCATTTCATGAGAGAAGCGCACTCCTTATATAACAGAGGAAGGAGAGTTTAAGTGGGATTGTGATAAGGCCACATGAGCCGATCACATCCCTAACAGAAGAAGGAGAGTTTGGGTGGGATTGGGATAAGGCCACATCATCCGGTCTTATCCCTATCTCCTATCATAAATCAAATTCAAAATTGAATTTGAAATATAACAGAAGAGGAAAAAGGCCGTAAGAAGCCAAAGCTCGTGGGACCCACCCACTAGTGATTGCTCACCAATGGGCCCCACTGGCCCACATCCAACATCTCCCACTCAATCACATTGTGGGATAGTCACATAAATCTGTCCAATTAACTTGCCTTATAACAATCAAATACCAAACATCGCGATCAAAAGAATCAGAGGCGTGGGACCAGCTGAATCACCATAATCTTCTCACAGGTGTTTAAGTACTAAGTGACCACCTAACTAGTACTCAATAACCCAAACTTTGCAATGCATGTCCTAGTCCGCATGACCACACCGGATGGAGTTAACTCCCGATCTGGAGTACTCGGCCAACATACGCACTTATCCAACTTATCGAGTTATTCTGAAAACTTGATTTTTCACAAACTTCTACTAAAAGTAATTCAAAGCAATACTTTATATATATATGCTTTTTAAGAAAAATACTGTTTGCAAAAGTCTAATAAAAACAACTCGATACTGCCGGCGGATAAGTCTTCAAGTGCGTATTAATAGTTCTAGAAACTTGGTGTAGCTGTCATAGGATCTTCCCCACACAAATGTGTAATTTGGAATTAATCAAGCCGCTTTCCTAGCGTAACCGAGTCTGGCCAATCAAGGACCTTTCGTCATTGTACACTAAAGTAGCGACACTCAATCTCATCCTCATATACACAAGAGGAGGGTAGCTAAGGACACAAAGAGTCACCTACGGGACTGGCTACTCGCACGTTGCAATGATTAGATCGAATCAAAGTAATCTGTAGGTAAAGGGTCCCTGCATGTGGCTATAATCCACATCGTAAAGTAAACAATACTAGGTGTATGTCGGGTCTACAATACGCAGGTTATTCTACATGAGGTACGACTCATCTCATAACCTCATAACCTGGCTTTAATTTCAGGCCATAACATTGATCGCATGTTAAGGAATGGTGCGATTATGTTATTCGACTTTATCAGTCTTATCTACAAATCTTTATAGGATTGTAGGCGGATACGACTCACTCATATCCTCATCCTTTATTATTCACAATAAAGGGAAGTTCATACCTCAATGTATAAACATGACCCCAAATGTACCTCTCTTGTACATTCAAGGTTGGTCAACCCGTGCGAGTGGGTGACCGGCCTGCCGACAAAAAATAGAAATCCTACATGATCTCAAGGTAAATGCTGATGATCATCATACCTAGTTGTATTAGTGTTCAATACTGAATAAATGGAATGTATTATTCATGAAAGATCAAAGGTTTTACAAAACAAGTACATCAGTCAAGCTTTCCTTAATCCCATCTGCCTGACGTGAACCTGAAATAGATCTCTGGCTATAGGTTTCGTCATGGGATCAGCCATCATCTCCTTAGTAGGGATATAACTGAGGGCGACCTTCTTATCTCTCACTTGATCACGGACGTAATGATACTTGATCTCAATGTGCTTTGATTTCTGGTGGTGTTTTGGGTCCTTAGCCAAGTCAATGGCAGAAGTATTGTCGATCTTCAGCGATATAGGCTGACGAATACTCGGTACAATACCCAGACTCAATAGAAATCTGCGAACCCATACACACTCCTGAACTGCAGCGCAACATGCAATGTACTCGGCCTCCATAGATGAAAGAGCTGTAGATGTCTGTTTCTTACTTGACCATGAGATAGCTCCTCCTCCGAGTAAGAAGACATACCCTGAAGTAGACTTTCCCTCGTCGGTGTCGTTACCCCAAACAGCATCAGAATATCCTTTGAGCTCGAGGCTTGTGCCTTCATAACACAACATTAGGTCTTTTGTTCCTCTGAGATAGCGGAATATACGTTTGACGGCTTGCCAATGAGACTGTCCCGGGTTACTCTGATAACGGCTGACTATGCCAACTGCATAGCTAATATCCGGTCTGGTGCAAAGCATAGCATACATTAAGCTCCCTACTGCGCTTGCATAAGGTACTGAGGACATAGCCAATTTCTCGGCTTCAGTCTAGGGACACAATTTCCTGTCTAGCTTGATAGCTTTATCCATAGGGGTTTCAACAGCTTTTGAATTTTTCATCCTGAACCGCTCTAAGATCTTTTGTATATAGGTTGCTTGAGACAAACCTAAAAATTTCTTTGGGCGATCCCTGATGATTTTTACCCCAAGGATAAAGTTGGCTTCACCGAGGTCTTTCATCTCAAAGTTCGAGAATAACCAATCTTTAGTCAATGTCAACAATTGCATATCATTTCCAGCTAACAGGATATCGTCTACATATAGAGATAGTATCAGAAAAGATCTTCCAGACCGTTTCATGTATACACAATGATCTTCTTCACTCATTGTGAATCCAAAAGTGGTGATGGCCAAGTGGAACCTCATGTACCACTGTCTTGAAGATTGCTTCAGCCCATAGATAGATTTCAACAATTTGCAGACTTTCTTTGGATACTTTTTGTCCACATAACCCATGGGCTGTTGCATGTATATCTCTTCATCCAAGTCACCATTTAAGAATGCGGTCTTAACATCCATCTGATATAACTCTAAGTCTAAACTTGCGACAATGGACAAGATCATGCGGATTGAGGAGAACTTTGCAACAGGTGAAAAGGTCTCCTCGTAATCAACGCCTTCTTTTTGTGTAAAACCTTTAGCAACTAATCGTGCTTTATACTTGTCCACTATACCATCTGCATTTCTTTTGATCTTTAGTACCCATTTGTTACCAATCGCTTTGCGATTGGAAGGCAGATCAACAAGTTCCCAGACTTTATTTTTCTCCATGGAAGCGATCTCTTCGTCCATAGCATTCACCCAATCGGCCGAGTTAGAAGATAATAATGCATCCTGATACGAATCAGGTTCATCATCATCAACTGCAACACAAGAGAATGTTTGCCCCTCAATATCGAAGTATCTTCGGGGAATCAATCCTCTTTCGCTTCGACGTAACTCAGGAGCCTGCTGAGATGTCCTCCCACTGTCCTGACGAACTATAGGAGCATGATCATCCTGAAAAGCAGAATTCCCACTCTCCTGAGATACATCGGGTATTTCAAAAAGTTGTATTGGAACCTTTTGCTTCTCTCGGCTTGGGTATCTATCTTCAACGAAGGTCACGTCACGGGATTCTATCTCAATCCATCGTCCATGGTCCTCATAAACTAGAACGTATCCCTTTGAATGCATAGGGTACCTAATGAACACGCATTCAATGGTTTTACTATCAAGTTTACCTCTATGCGGAGTATGTAGCAAAACATATCCCAAAGATCCCCAAGGGCGTAGGTTGGCTAGAGAATGAGTTCTCCCAGACCACATCTCATATGGAGTCTTAGGAATAGATTTGGATGGGACTCTATTTAGGACGTAGACAGCTGTTAATAGTGCGTCTCCCCAGAATGTGGTAGAGAGATTGGCTTGAGCCATCATCGATCTAACCATGTCCAATAATGTCATATTCCTCCTCTCTGCAACACCATTTTGCTGTGGTGTGTAAGCTATTGTGTACTGCCGAACAATGCCAACATTTTCGCAATATGATTTAAACGTTTCGGACGTATACTCGCCACCTCTATCAGATCGAAGGATTTTAATCTTTTTCTCAAGTTGATTTTCCACCTCAGCTTTATATTTAAGAAAACAATCAAAAGCCTCAGATTTGTGTGAGATGAGATACACATATCCATAACGCGAGTAATCGTCAATGAAAGTGACAAAGTATTGACATCCGTTTCTGGCATGTACATTAAAGGGTCCACAGATATCTGAATGGATTATCTCTAGTGTGCCCTTTGACCTAGCCGCTTTGGGAAATGGTTTCTTCGAAGTCTTCCCGGACACACAATGTTCACAAAATGACAGATCAACTTTGGATAAGGAGTCTAATAGACCAGAACGTACTAGTCTTGTCATACGATCCTTTCCGATGTGACTTAACCTCGCGTGCCATTTTTGAGATTCAGATACTACAGTTTCATTCGACATAGCAGACAAAGCAAGAGGTGCATTATCACATTCTACGTCTAGAATAAATAAATCTGAAATTAAATTACCCCAAGAAAAGATGAGGTTATTCTGTCTCAAAGAAACTCTTGTCCCGGAAAAACGAATATCAAAACCATCAGCTAATAACCTAGAAACAGAAATTAAATTCCGACGCATCCCCGGTGCATATAGAATATCACGGAGTATTATTGTTCGCCCTATGCGCGTACGAAGATGGAAAACGCCAATCCCTTGTACGTCTTCAATAGCGTTATTGCCCATGTACAGCTTGTAACTCCCCTTGGCTACATGCCGAAATTCCTCGAGTCCTCGACGACTACTTGTCACGTGCTTTGTTGCGCCTGAATCCAAAATCCACTCGTTAGATATAGTATCAACGGAAAGGATTTCAGAACAAACGCCTACAAACAAAGTATTTAGTGACTGAGAAATTACCGTCTTTTTATGGGCGCACTGTCGAGCATAATGACCGGAATTTCCACAGACAAAGCAGACTACATTTGTCTTTTTCTGAGTTTTCTTTCCGTTCCCCTTCTTGAGATTTGGAGCAGGTGCTGTGGTCTTCTATTCTTGGTTATTCTTTTTCGACTTCTTGCGAGCTTTGGACCGTTTATTGTTAGCTTTCCGCTTATGGGTCTCTGCTACAAAGGCCTTAGCCGAACCTGACTGAATAACATTCATTTCAACCTCACGTACCAAGTGGCTACAAAAGTCTCTGAACGTTGTGATTGAATCAGTATGGTTCAGAATTCTTTTGATTTGGGCCCAAGATTCAGGCAAGGAACGATGCATGGCTATAATATTCTGATTTTCAGTCAATTTACACCCAACATTCCTAAGGGCACCTATCATTTGCTCCATCTTACGAATATGATCTTTGATGGGGCAGCCGACAGGCATCCTATACTCTTGGAATTCTAATTCCATTGCCCTAACTCTCGCATCTGACTTCTGCGCATAGGCATCTTTCAGTGCTTCCCAGATTCCCTTAGCGGTTTCATGCACTTCATACGAAGGTATGAGTTCTTTGTGCATAGTGCTAAGAAGGACATTACGAGCTGAACGATTTTGTTTTCGCCACTTATTGTAGCGAGTCATCGCAACCCTATGTTCTTGTAAATTTCTGTTTTCAGTCAGTATGGGTTCCTCTTGAGCTCCATCGAGTGTATGCGATATGTCGTCCTCGTCCAGAAGGCATCGCATCGCGCGGGACCAGTCATCGTAGTTGTTGCCGTCGAAATGTTGTCCTTTCAGCTGTTCAGCGATTAACGCTTTGGTGGCCATCTCTACATTGCATGAGTATCACTACTTAGGTAAGATCTAAAGTATTGACACTAATCATCAGCATTTCTACGTGTTATACAAATTTTCATAATATAAAAGTAGTCAACACATCTTAACGAGATCTGAAAGTCCACATACCCGAATGGGCGATGTAGAACAATCAAGTTCTCAATATAAGATGAGATTGGTACTTTTATAAAATTATAATTGCATAACATGCAACCTTCCATTATATGGTTACATGCATCATTTGGTGGAAGACATTTAACTCCCACTCAGGTTATGCACAACTTTAGTTTTAGAGAGAATTCTAAGCACTAAGTTTTTCTATATTTTGCAATGAAAAATTAAGGAGGGCTTAGATCTAAACACATCAAGTTGAATAATATCACACATATTTAAACATTATCATCAGAAAAATAATAATGAAATGCATATCCATAAAGAGAGTTCTATCATCACTAGTGATCATGACCATTAGAGATGGATCCGATCATTACCGTTAATGTTCAATATTGATAATTGATCCTATCATCAACATTGATCATCACTAGATAATGATCGTTTCGATCACTAATGATATCTGGATCAACGGTGAATAGAATGATATAAAAAAAATCATAATTACATGTATGTATATTTACATGTATATGAGCAATATTGCAATCCCAGAGCCCATCATATCACAAGCATATATGCTTTTTTTATTTTTATTTATTTATTTTTTTTTTTTTTTTTTTTAGGAGTACCATAATTTGTTCTATTGCAAAAAATTATGGATGGAGTGGATTTGTCACATGCATCTCTGTGGGCTCCACATAGCTTCCCAATACATGAATCAGGCAATCCGTGTCCACTTCCCCTGGTGGTGACGAAGCACAGTCTGTGTCAACATGTCACATGACCGAGAGGTCATTATCTTGCAGACGTGCGCCTTTAAAATTTGAAACCTAGCAGGTGAGGTAATGGATCTAAACTATCTATCCATTGGTTAGTGTTTGGATGGTCTAAGGTTGAAAAACACTTAAACCGGACAATTTTGCCCATGAAGATAGGCCCACTAGTTGGAAGGCAAAACTCCATCTCCATCCATCCATGTGTCATTCACTGCTAGAATTATATGACTATAGCTTTTGGGGTATTGCTATCTTAGGTAAGGCTTCATAGATATATGGTCCAGATCTCGTACACATATGCAACGTGCATACGTGCATCGATATCATTAGTGGGCCCCACTGGCCCACGTCCAACAATTATCACTGCTGCTTCCTGTTGTGTGGTCCACCTGAGCCTTGTATATAAATGGACGGCGTGCATCACGGTGGGCTCTACAGAACACTTGTCTGTACCGAGTCTGTCCACGCCGGAGCAGGACGCAATTCGCTGCCGTCAATGAAAACAGTGACTGAGAGAGAGAGAGAGAGAGAGAGAGAGAGAGAGAGGATGAGAAACGACATACAGAAGGTGGGCCCGGACCAAAAGAGAAGATAGAAATGGGTCCCACCAAGATAGTAATCTTGAAGCAGAGGACAGCCCCTGAAAAGGGAAGGGAAGTAAATAGAAAACCATTCACCAAAATCTTCAAGTTGTAATGGCTACTACCAAGGTCTATGTAATGTAAGTAAATATATAAAAAAAAAATCTTCTTTTCTTTTTTCTTCATTTTTCCTTCTTTCTTCATTTTCTTTGGATATATGAATGCATGGATGCATGTATGGTGTTGTTGTTGTTGTATGGTATGAAGCTACTACTCGTTGCACGGGCACGTAGTGAGGATGGCAAGGGAAATATTGAAAGGAGCTAGCTCTGTTCCAGGCGTGGAAGCTACCCTCTGGCAGGTTATCTATCTTTTCTCTCTCTTTTGGTGTGTTTGGGTGTATGTTCCCTATTGAATTCCATTTCTTCATAGAATGCAGATCATCGGCATCGTTTGTTGAATTGGCTTATTCTATAATTCTTGCTCTTTAGGGGACCACTGTCATGTTTTCATGGCATCCAACCTGTGCAGAAGAGTCACCTTTCCATTTAATTGGGACCAGATAAAAATCAGGCAGATACAACCATCGAGTCTTCCACGATGTGAAACAGGGTTTTTTGGGTGGTTGTCTATTGTTTTTTATGGTGTGGCTGAAAGTCTGTGCGGAAGAGTGAGCCCTCAAGATAGGAGGGTCTACACGATATGGGACCTCCACAAAGCCGAGGATGAACGGTCCAGATCTAGCGGTCCACCTAACCACTACTGGAGCAGATGGGTCTAATCACCCCTCTGATTCTATAGTATAGATGGCCTCGGATTACGATCTATGGCTTAGATCGTTCAAAGAACAAGCTAGATGGACAAATATCAATATCGCAATTTCCTCTTTTTACTCTCTTGTTGCTTGCTGATTAATTCAAGAGAGACCCTCTTCCCAGGGAAGGATGAGGAGTTTGGATGAGACCATAAATTATAAGTTGAATTTGTAATTCAACTTCAAACTAAAGAGAGAAAAATGATCAACGAAAAGAGGCTAAACCACATTGGACCCACCCACTAGTGATTGACCACCAGTGGGCCCCACTGGCCTATGTCCAACAGTGGCCCGCCATGTTGTTTTTATGCGATCCATATTGTGCATCAAGTGAAGGCAATCTTTATGTTGGGATTCCGAAAAGAAAATCAGGCCTATAAAACCATTAAGTGGATCACACCATAGGAAATAATTGATAGCTATCCAAAACCTCCAAATTCACATGGTGGACCTAGCTATGGTTTGATTGGTCTGATTTTGGGGTGTCCCACTTTCATGGTTTGGTGACCCTTTTGGATAGTTTAGATGCAATACATGCACCACAATGACTCCACCTACAACAGTTGTAGAATAAGCTTTTTTACAAACATTGCAAAGATCCGGCCTCTTGTTATTTGGAGCAAGAGGTATGATACAATCCTCGGCCCAATGGTTGTACGGTACTTCAGTTCATGTAAGTGGGTCCCATGATTCAGAGAACCAAACCCATTATATTGTGGTCGAATGTGGAGGGCCTATGGTAGCCAAACAAATAGATGGTTAACAATTAAAATACAGCAACAATTCACTTTAAACCAAGAAAAGGCCACATATTCTATATCCAGAATCTTCAAATCTGGTAGACTTTTGGTACGTGGGCCATCAAGGGCGAGGCCTATCACATCAATAGCTTGGATCACTGAACCATGGGCCCCAATTCTACAAACTGAAAGCCCCTACTCTAGAAAATCATAGATAACTAACAGGTAGTTGGTATATGGCTTGGATGATTATTAACAATGCTATGCCTCGGAGTTTCTATTTCAAACAATTGTATTTTTGCTTTGGAAAAGTGGGGTGTTTGGTTCAGTGACCAAAACCATTGATAATGTGGATCCCATCATTCATGTTCCATTTACCATATTTTGTTGGTTGAATGTCAGATATTGTCATATTTTCTTTCTTAACCATCTATTTGTTGGCCACTAGTAAAAATGTTGGGATTTTCACATCTAGGAAATCTTTGGTACATAGGCCATCCAAAATGGGGTCAAGCATACCAATAATCTGGATAACTAAACCATGTGGCATAATTCTATAAGCTCGAAACCCTAACATTCCCTAAACTTGTGCGGCCAATCATTGTATAATACCAGATGAAAGTTTGTACATTGGGCTAAGGTTTTCAGTTTATACAAGTGAGATCCTTGTTTTAGTGATCCAAACCAGGTTTGACGTTAAAGGCCTTACTGTTGATGGCCAAGGCACCAATGTTCTCCCTGTTGGGAAATTGTTAACCCTTCAATTGGTGGCTAGAAAATAGATTGTTAAAAAAAAAAAAAAAACCAATGATCCCGGTACGACTAAGAAAAGCATGTATGACTATAAGATCTTCTGAACCTAGAAAGCTCTGTTGATTAGTGAACCATGATGGATTTCACTTGTACAAACCCATAAACAGGGTGTAGTGTGCTGACACATAAGATAGCAATGATGTAGGACAAAGTCAAGGACAATCTCATGAAAAGCCAAGATCAAAAGAAATTAGTTTAGAAAGTTTAATCTAAGGTCTAGCACACAACATAGCTTATGACGGCCATAACTTTGCGTCTGGTTATCCTTTTCGCACGTATAATATGTTGTTGGAAAGCTATCAACGAGCTCTACATCCCAGCCAATGTTAAAGGCAATTTCCCTGAACGGTTTAATAAAATTCAATCAATTTAATGGTTTTTAGTCAAATCTTAGTTTTTAGTTAAAATTTACTATGTTTAATAAGTTATGGGTTTTGCTATTTTTAGTTCTTTAAAAGGGTGATGATGCTTCTGAATGTCTGCCTCCTATGCTTGAAGGACGAGGAGTCAGTGGACCACATTTTTAGCCACTGCCCCTTTGCTAAGGATGTGTGGGATGGTGTCCTTTCTGCATTCGGTCTTCCATGGGTGATACTGAGCTCACTAAAGGAGGGGGATTGTCTTAACTGACGGATGGCCCTATTGGCGGTCTTGTGGTCTAGATGGCTGGAAAAAAAACAATAGATGTTTTAGGAACAATAGTGAACCTCCGCCCTCCATCGTTAGGATGGTTCATTTGCTGATTGAGGAATCCTTCAAAAAAAATGTTGATTGGGGATTGGACTCCTAGCCCTTTGGGGGGTGGGAGGGTGCCTTTTGTATTTTTATTTGGTTTGTTTTTTCTGCTCTGTTGTCTTTGCCCCACCCCACCCCATCAGTTGCATCCCCCTTGTTTAGCTGTGGTCCTAAAAATCAAGCTGATTTAACAAATAGGCCACCATATAAAGTTATACCTAAACACTTCTAAATTCACCTGGTAGGGCCCACTTGAGTTTTGCAATACTGTGATTTTGGGGCAAAATTTTCAACCTAGTGAGACAGATAAGATGAATGGATGATGGCATGTAAACACCAAGTGGGCCCTACACAAAACTAATGGTGGGAGTCCCAACCCAACCTTTTCCCAAGGTTTGGCCCTCCTAAGATATGGATGGTAATGATCTTTTGGCTCTGAGGTGAACAGAGGCAGTGTGCCTGATGGACAGGGTGAATCTCATGAAAGTTACACCCATGTCGCTCTTGGTGCATGAGGTGCTTAGGGTGGCTTAATAGTTATTGTATAATGAATATAAAAGAGCTGACTATTCTGGGGTGCATGGCATGTTGGTAAAGACCTCTACTTGGAAAGTCCAGCTTGTGAGTTCTAAAGTCAATCTCTCTCCTTTTCATTAAAAAGAAAAAAGAAAAAAGAAAAGAAAAAAAAAACCTGAGTAGGCAGGTAACTCAGCTTGAGTCACCAGCACTGCACATCCACTGAATTTTTTAACTAATTCTATATTGTTCATGTTATGTGTACTATGATCTCCTCACGGACAACCTTATAGACCAAAATCATGGTGTTTGGAGAATCTAATCATCTAAAGAAGGTGTACAAAACTGAAAGGCATAGTTAGAACTTTTGTATGACATATTTCTTACTTGGTCAGGATTGTCTGCTGGTTGTAATTTTTGGTCTATGGTCCATTTATGGAGGCCTCTAATGGATGAACAGTTTGGATCATCATACACATGTACGGATTGTCTATACATTCTAATTTTTGGTGTATGGTCCATTTATGGAGGCCTCTAAATGAATGAACAATTTAGATAGTCATACATATGTAATGTGTATGGCATTGGGTAGAGGGTGCATGGAAAAAGGAAGAACACCATCTTCGTCTCAAGAATAGCTCTTGAATCCACAAGGCGAGAATCTCTAAAACGAGAAATAATTGATATCATTTAATAAAAAGTGTCGTGTTCAATGTGCTTGATGGCCTTATATAAGTAAAATAGGCCCTAGACTCCTACTCCAACCGAACTAGACAAATTTCCTTAAATAGTACACTTACTAAAAAAGTAAAAGACATCTAATTCTGCCAAAACTCCTAAACAATTTTTTTTAGATGACCAAAACAAAATCCTTTGGACCACAACTGGATTCTTAAAAACCCTAAAAATAGCAAACATAACTTACTAAAACTAGTAAGTTTTGACTCTTTTTTTTTTTAATTTTTTTTTTTTTTTTTTTACACACGCAGACACACCCCCACACACTCACGCTAGTGGAATTTCTCCACCTATGGGTACTCGAACCCTTGACCAGGTGTTGAAACTCCTGGGAGTCTACCACTGGAGCAAGAGCAAGGACCCTAGTAAGTTTTGACTTAAGTCACAGATTTGACCATGAAAAGATTGAATTTTGCAAAGCCATTCAGGGGCCAATGGATCTCGGTTGATTGGCTAGGATGTAGAGCTTGTTGATAGCTTTCCAATGACGTAATATACGTGCAAAACGAAACTGATCGCAAGGTTATGGCCGTTGGAAGCTATAGTGTGCATTTAGGCCGTTTTTGTTCTAGATCAAGATTTCTGGCCCGATTTCCTTCGATCCTTGCTGTCCAAGAAGCTGCGTGCCACCTGTTCTACATCAAGCATAAACCTAGTTGGAATTATTCTCCTCCTTGTATTATATCTCATTCATAGTACCTCAAAAGTGCAAATAGCAAACTGTTCTTACCTTCCCCACCATTCATATTGACATATAGTTCGAAATTCTGTTTACATTGCTTTCAAGTTGGATAAGTAACTGTAATCTGAGAGCTACTTCCTCACACATGCAAGAAAATAATAATTATTTTCAGTCATTTCAAATTTATAGCACTGACTGTATGTTCGCAATACAGTTCACTTGTGTATCCAAATACAACCTTAACCCCTTCCCATATTGGTGGTGGGTGGTAACAGGTACCTGAGACGCTTCCAGAACGAGTACTGGAAAAGATGAAGGCCCCTCCCAAGGAGGAGGATGTGGCCGTGATCAGGCCAGAACAGCTTATTGAGGCCGATGGTTTCATCTTTGGTTTCCCTTCTCGATTTGGCATGATGGCAGCCCAGTTCTTGGCCTTCTTTGATAGCACCCACGAGCTGTGGGCATCGCAGCAGCTTGCTGGTAAACCGGCAGGTGTCTTCTGGAGCACTGGCTTTCACGGCGGAGGCCAAGAAAACACAGCGTAAGTAGCCCTCTTTTCTACTTACAAAAGAAAGCCTCCATGTTTGCTAGTTTCGTGCAACATTTTCTTTATTCAACTCGTTCAGGCAAACATGGTTTCAATCTTGAATTCAATTATCGTTGAACACTAATAATATCTGAATGAGGTTGGCTCCTTTTTTCCCTCTTTAAATTCCATTCCTTGCTCCTCCCATGACAGGACTCATGTGACTGCATGAATGGATGATTGGAACATCCAGATGGTGGACCTATAATTGATGGGCATCTGTTGGTTGAACAATGCTATCAGTTTGATGGTCTGCATTCAAAGAGATGGCTCAAATCAATAGCGTAAAATGTATATATTTTGACGCACGTAAATGGTCTGCTGTACGCATGGCATGCATTCACCTCAATCAAAACTGAAGTGGCTCCCATTTTTTTAAAATTTTATTTATTTATTTATTTATTTATTTATTATTATTATTTTTTTATTGTGGGCGTAGCCCCAAAATCAGATTGATTGGATGATTCTAACCTCCGATTAATGGATATTTGTTCGTTGAATTTGGCCTGTCAACTTCTTTTTCATTCTTTCTATCCATTGGATGAGCATCAAAAGTGCAGTTACGATCATCTGTTTACTGTAACCTTTGGATATGGCTGAAACACAACAGGGTCCAAATTTTGGATGATTTGGGTTGAGGTTAATGTATGTTGTGTATATTGGTTGCTTAGATGTATATGGATAGTCCTAATCTACCAGTGTATCTAACAATGCCTCTGGAAATAAAAATTGTTAGCCATCCACATTCAATGTGGAAAATAAGAGCAGTTAGGAATGTCCCATCGGCATGGCTCACTAGATGAATGTTTTTGATCATCTAATCATGCAACCATGTGGGGCCCATCATGAATTGGCTAATGATGATGGACATCAATAACCACCCTATCTACTTAGAACCTCGTCTGTTTGAAATATTATTATGAAGAGAGATTTCATAAGTTTCCTTGCACCCCTCTGTGATTTCCAATGTGGAGGGCTTATCTAGGAAGTATCTGAAAATGCGAATTTTCAAAATCATTTTTGGAATGTATGCTAAGATTCCTGGAATCTGCTTTAAGATTGGGTAGATATAATAGAAGCCATTCTAGCTTGATACTTGAATGGGAGACGAACCCCTTGCTTTGGAGTTAACAAGGCTCTTTAGATTGGCTAGATAAAGTTAAATTGATTCTTGATTCCTGCAAGAAGTTGGGAGGAAAAGCAGTATGGAACATTTTAGGAAAAATCTCCGAGATGAGTTTACAAAGATAATGGGGATTTGGAAGAAGTGTTCATACGTAAATCCGGAGAAAAACCAGATTGTAGAAATGAGTTCCAAATGACAAATTTTCTGCTAGATCATTCTTGAAAGCCTAAAGTTTGAATGAAGAGTTGCCACTTTGTGGCTTGGATTGTTTTTTTTTTTTGGTTCCTCCTAAGGTTAAGAATATTGCATGGATGGTCATGGCCGATAAGGTCCTTACCTCGGACCACCTCAAAAGCAGACATATAGTTGCACAAAGTGTGAAGTGAAGCAGCGACAGGTTTGAGTGCGGGAGCAAGGTAGCATTCTCACAATCTAAAATGGTATAAATAGGTAGGAAGCAGGAGTGGGAGTGAGAGTCCGGAGTGCGATTCAAAGTGAGAGTGTCACCCGATGTTCGAAGTATCGGTATCACTACAATTTTCGTTGGCCAGGGATACGGAAACAATATTGATATCGCCGATAATATTGCTGATAACCGGAAACACAGGGAAACATGGGGAAACCAGTGGAATTTTCAGTGAAACTTCAGGAGATGTTAAAATGTACATATTTGCATATTTAGAAATAAAAAAATTGCAAAAACGAATGCATACATAACAAGTTTCCATTTAATGGGGCCTTAAAAGCATGTGTTGTTGTAGGACACCAGTCCAACCATCTCATCCGGCCTCTCAACCATCCAACCTTCCATCCAAACGTCCATCGATATTGCAAAATATCAACAACACATAATATTTCACCAAGAAATCATCAACAATTGGAAAGGAAACGAAAGGTTGTGGTTTGGCACCTAGTTGGAAGGATCCTGTAACTAAGAGTAGACAACATAGGCTTCAAAGCTTATGTTTCATGTGAAAAAAAAGGAAGAAATAGTTTGTCATTTCTTTATTCATCTGGAACGAATATCTATCTACATTTGGAATGGTTTGGTTGCTCCAAAAGAAGTTGGGGGGTGATATCTTCAAGATTTGGGGATTGGGGCCGTTGAAGGTCAAAGGAAGAACCATGTGGTGAATGGTTCCATACATATTAGCTGGGAGATATGGAAAGAAAGGAATATATTGAATGATGCCAATATTAATACACTAAAGATTGTGGAAAGGATAAGAATAGCATCATTAAATGGGTGCTTATTATTATTATTTTTGAGCGATAAGAACAAATTTTATTAAAAGAAGAGGCCAAAGCCAGAATATACAACTATACAACCCCCAAGAGCTGTTATAGCTCCGCCCAAATGGTTGGAAACATATAGTGACTGATACCTCATGGTTAAAAGTCATACTAGGGGTGATCTTCTAGCATTTCTATATCATCATCATAACCTTGTTCTTGCTATTTGGGGTTGTCTTTTTGAATCCTATTTTGTTAATCATCAAACTCCGAAAAGGAATCTCATGATTTGCTGGCAGCCTACTATACACCTAACCTGCTTCTTTACCCACGCATGGGATCAGCTGTTGCATCTCTAGCATCTGTCATCTAGGATGTTTTTCTTTAGTGTTGGAAATCTGTGGTTTATGAAGAGTGTTGAAGTTGTTCAAACTAGCAGAACGAAGAACATTAAGGTCCTTCCAAACATTTTACTATAATGGATGAAATCCACGTGCTGCGACATGAATGGCTTGCCTCCGCAATATGTAGGAAGACTCCTGTAAATTATTTCGTCCTTCCAAATCAGGCAAACATCTCCTCTGATTCTAAGTTGTGGCCCTCCACATCATTGGCACTATGCTACATTCGGTTAGAACACGAGAGATCTATTTTGTACATGCAACTGCCTGTACCCATACTTGGTGTTTTCATGCAATTTGTAAACCCTGTGACTGGGAATTTGAGAATATCTTGGGCCGTGTTTTTTAGACACCTAAAAATGACTTCATAGCATTTTTAGTGAAGATTAATACATAATGAGTTTGTGTTAACGGCAATTATGTGTTAGAGATCGAGATCCCTAATACATAGTTACTCTTAACTAAAATCAGATGAACTCATTTTTAGGTGTCTGCCAAACCGGGCCAAAAGGCTTTGAATTTCACTGGATAATATGGCTCACTCCCTCTCGCTCCTTACTGCGGGTTTATGACTCTAGCGTCTCTATTTATTGCAGGTTAACGGCTATAACCCAACTCGCACATCATGGTATCATGTTTGTGCCTCTTGGATACACCTTTGGGAATGACATGTTTGAGATCAATGAGGTGAAGGGTGGCTCTTCATATGGTGCGGGCACTTATGCGGGAGATGGAAGGCGTGAACCGACAGAATTGGAGCTTCAACAGGCATTTTACCAAGGGAAGTATGTTGCCGGAATAGCTAAGAAGCTCAAAGTTCAACCTCAGTGAATACCAATCATGTGTAACATTCTATCTGTTCTTATGCGCAAGCTACTTCATTTTATAGAATGAATTTGTTGAATACACTGACAATGTAAGGTCATTTAACAATGAAATATAATGAGTTCAAAGTACATTACACTTAGTTCCGAGCAATTGATACGTTTATGCTATGCAAGTAGCAAGTACAAGGGTGCTTCCATGGAAGAAACTGCTAATGGGACCCAGAGGATCTGCACGAGTAACTTTGCAAGAAAGCTGAAGTAAATCTCTTCCAGACCAAGAATCTGATGATTTACATGCTGATCATGCATCGAACCTAGTCGTAAGATCAATGAAGAGCTAACAGAAGTTGTTTAGGAATGGCTACCTAGAAAATAGATATTGAGAATTCAAATCTCACAAAGGTCCATGATAATAACTTTTGGTAAGCAAAAATTCTGCACCTGTACTTCAAAAATGTCTTTTTACTAACAATGGATTATTTGAAGCTCTCTTTAAGATATGCATTAGCTGTATATGTATGATTTCCAAGATTAGATTAATTAAGGCCTCAAAACATGACTTCAAATTAGTGCTGAAAGTAGTGAATTTTGCAATTTAGGGAAATTTAGGGTTTCCTTGAATCATTAGTTACCGGGATGGTCTCTGGCTCATTAGATAGCTGGTATACTGTAGTGTGTGAGTGATCCATGGTTCAATCCTTGGTGGTGTTACCTTTCAATTAATAAATAAATTACTTATTAGGATGGGACTAGGGTTGCAAATGGGGTTGGGTCAACCCAATGAGTCATTGGACTTGACCTGACAATTAGTCAACCTGGGTCCAAGATTTAGACCCATGAGAGGGTCTGGGTCCCGAAGTTCGACCTGAATTCCTAAATGGGTTGGGTCTACATCCTCTCAAGATGAACCCAACCTAACCCAAGCTTGAACCCCACTAAAAGGGATCCAAACTAGAGAAAATTGTAGTTAATTAAAATATGGGTTCTTATCCTTCTTGGTTAGACTACAAATTTAAAAGGGGAAGTTTTAACCACCATCTTTCTGGGTTCCAAATTTAAGAGGCAATGCTTAAAACACCATCTTTTTGGGTTCAAACCATAGCTCTTCAACAATGATGCCATCGTTCAAGAACGTTGCTTGCACCATAGAATTTCCAACCACCATTTTGGGTTAGTAGGAGAGTGTTGACTTTTAGTGCATTTCGTGTGCCCGTAATCTCTTTTCTTTTATAAATCAAATATTGTTCTTCTTGTTAAGCTTTGCGCTATTGCAATTTGCATATTTAGGGATTTTGTGGTTTCTCCTACATGAGATCTTTTTGTTAATTAAAGGCTTACTTGGAATTCATGGAAATTAAAAACAGAAAACGATGATTCTTAAAAGTGATATTTTCAAGAAATTAGTTACAAATGAAATAGAATCTCCATTAGGGCATGTTTGTTTCACCAATTGCTTAGTAAAGAAAGCAAGTAATGGTTACAAATTACTTTATCTATCTAGTGACATTAGTAGCATTTAATTGCAATAATAACATTGTCGTTTTATTTAGGTAAAATTATAAAGATGAAAATTTTATAATGTAAAATTGTAATGATTATAAATTCTTATTTAGATAAAATTATAAAAATAAAAATTTTATAATGTAAAATCGTGTGAAATGATAACAATGATTTTTTTTTTTGGATTAGTACACACATCCCACTTGGGGATCAATACCGAGACCTCGGCGTTGAAATTATGGTATCTGCGCTCGGTCTACCACTTGAGCTATGGATCAGGTGTGAAATAGTAAAGATGGTTTATTTATATTACGTTATCATATAAATCAGCGAAACAAATAAGCCCTTATTTGTTTTCACAAAAAAAAAAAAAAAAAGGTTCATAGATATTGGTCTTAGTTTCCATTTCTCTGGATTGGCTAACAAATTTTTATAGAAAATATAAATGACATGGTAGATTGTTGCGCAAACAGCATTCATGATGTTTTGACTCATGGTGATCATTTTCCATTGGTATACTGGCCCATTTTGATCCATGGCCATCTTACACGTGTGCATTGACATGCATGTCCCACAATCGCACACTTTTTTTCTAAAATAGCATGTGTCTAGTGCATGTTGTTTCCAGATACAGTTTAAGGGTGAGCTACTGTTCAGGTTTACATACAAGTGTAGCCACTCGTTCAGTCCAGTGTCTTGACTACTGGATCAGATCATCCAGAAGGTTGGCCCACCTGATGTACAACTCATATTCCTACACGTGTTAGGTTGCCACATGGGTGTAACTTTCATGAGATCCACCCTGTCCATCTAGTACACTGCCTCATTTTAACCAATGAACCCAAAAATCATGGTAATCCAAAACTCAGGTAGGCCACACCATAAGGGCATATGAATGGGACACACCATCAGTTTTGTGAAGAGTCCCCTGGTATGTTTATATGCCATCTGATCCCTTCTCTGATGTGCCTCACGAGGATGAAAGAACTACCAAAGAGTCGTAATATTTGAAAACTCACTCAACCTTTCAAACAAAAGTGGGTCATACCACGTGAATTTATAGGTTTTAGGGATAATTCTTTTGGGTTGGCCCACATGAATGTTGAACCAGCCTGATTTTTGGGATACAGGCCAAGCAAGGGATCCTGTACCTGATGGACGGCATAGATTGATTGATTGATTTTATTTTATTATTTTATTATTTATTTTAAACAAAGGGGTCACCTTGTTGTGTATGTAAAATCCACCCTGTCCATCAAGTGGGGACCATTATCTGGTCCATACATACAGAAGATAAGCGCAGTATGGCCCACCTGTGTTCTGTATTCGGCTAATTTTTTGTATTTAATTTTCATATTGATGATATACACTTGATTAACGGGTTTGATGAAAGATACACACCATGATGGCCTACCCCCACACAAACCTATTGTTGTCATCCCATCCTCATTGCTCAACGTGGTGTGGCCCATTCTAGTTTTTATATGCCATCTATTCCCATGAATCTCCTCAACAAAAGTGAAGTTACTCCAAAAATCATACTTTTCTGAAACTCAGGTGGACCACACCAAGTGAATTTATTGGTTTGTTTGATGAGAATGTGAAGGGCAATTGACTGCAACGTTTTTCACTGAGCAACTGGAGGTGACATGGCAAAGCAAAGGCGTTATAGGGGCTTTGAGTGACTTGTTAGGTTAGGGCTGTCGAAGAAGAATTCATCAAGTCAATGAATGTCGCTGCTCCTCTGATGCGCCCTAGCCGAGCGTACACATATTTTACAATGTTTCCTATGGTGAGGCCTGCCTGAGGTTTGGATCCGTGTGAGACTCTTAAGTTCAGGATCAAACATGAGGTGGGGGCATCTTATGGAAGGAATGCATCTCATCTACATGTAGTCATCTATTCACATCAGTGAATAATCACTCCTCTGAGGAGTAAGCTTCATCATGCAAGGGTTTTTAAAAACCCACAGAGATGAGATGGTCTCTAATTTTCTGGAAAAGCCAATTTTTTAAGTCTGGATGAGTAAAAAAGAAGAAGGGCATTTATTGAAATTAGACAAAAACTGAAATTTTATATATATATATATATATATATATATATATATATATATATATATATATATATATATATATATATATATATATATATATATATATATAAACAAGAATAGCCTTGGGCAATACACATGCTTACAATGGCTGGTACAAAGAGTCACAATCCCGCAAGGGTGCGCTAATTTTAAAAACATGTCCTCAGTTCGGATTATAGGCTGCAACTTGCTTACCTGAAATTAGAATCGTTATCAGTTATACAGCGGTGAATTTGTTATTGGGCCTTGTAGACACTGCCCATCACACTATGGGAGTTGACCATGTCCGAAGTTATTACCTTAATAGCAAGGGGGGAGATGTTGAAGGTGGGGCTAGTGAGCCAACTGAAGTTGTAAGAAGGTAGCCGTATTAGAAAGTGCAGCTGGATTGCCTCCTTTTCAGAGAGAGCTAATACTTGTTGGCATTTTCGTTTGGCACTGCTTAACATTTCCTCAAAAACATCATTTCTTTCGAGGGGGGAGATGTTGAAGGCGGGGCTAGAGACTGGAGCGAAGTCGTAATAACATGTGTTGGAAGGTGTAGTTGGATCACCTCCTTTTCAGGGAGAGCTAATGCCTGTTGGGCATTTTCATTTCCTTGGAAACATCATTTCCTCACATCCTGTTTCACAGAATCCAAATAGGCCCTAAGGAAACTTAAAAGACATGCTCTAGTCACGTTACAATGTCATTATCATAATGTCAATCATTCCTCACCCCTTAAAGGAAACCCCGATTGCCATGCCCATGGGAAAGAGGATTTCCAATGTGCCACATGCCAATCTGCCACTGTGCCAATGTCATATGCGTGCCACGTGTCACCGTCCATCTCCAAGAACCCCACATGTATCTCTGTCCCAATTTGCCATGTGCCCATGCACCACGAGCCACTGCCCATCTTCAAATGCTCCACATTCACATATGTGCCACCATCCATCTTCAAGCACCCCAAGTGTGCCAACATGTAAGATGTGCCACTGTCTAGCTTTAAGCATCCTACAAGTGCCACCATCCATCATCAAGTACGCCACTGTGCCACTAGTAGGCTTCAAGCATCCTACATGCACCACATGACAAATGCCATCAACTACCAAGAAAACTTCCCAATAGATTTGAAATGCCTTTCAAAAAGAGGGAAAAAAAACAAAAACAAAAAAAAAAAAAAAACAATAGATTTGAAAATAGCGCCACTCACAAGAAATTTATTAAAAATACAAATAAAATAAAATAAACTTCTTTTCCTTTCCTTACCTTGGTAGACAGTTTTCTTCAATTTCCTTTCCTTGAATCCAAGCAGTAACACTATTTAGGTTTTACTCTATGGAAACCAAGGCTCCGTCCCATTGATTTTATTTCTTACTCAACTACTATTTTCACTGCATGGTCATGATTTCCTTTTTTATTTTCTTTCTTTATTCTTTTTTTTTTAACACAATATTGTCAGTTATACATGGATGCCTACAAAGGTCCACAAGAACATTTTTGTTAGTTTCAAAGATAATTAATTCAGTTGGTAGTGCAGAAGAAAGAGGAGAGCATTGTGTACTAATTGTGAAGTTGGAACAGTTCATTCTTGCAAGCCTGCTTTTACACTTGAAACTTCTTTGAAGGGGTCTAACTACAATTAAAGAATGTTGTGCATGTCCCTTGTGCAGATTATAATTTGAAGTGTTGACCCTTGTTCATGTTTCTAGCAGTCTAGCAGTTTCGATCTCTTGAACTACACTATTTGTAAGTTAAAAAGAAAAAGATCAGCTGCCTCAGCTGGCTCCAAACATGGAAGTACACCATAAACAGCTTCCAATGCCTTTACAGCCTGTTTGACACCTTGGATTTGGTGGTAAATGGGTGAATTTCAAATCCAAATAGCTGCTTGGATTTGGAGGTAAATGGAACAGGGGGCATTTCAAATCTACCATTTTGGTGTGTTTTGGAATCTCAGCAAAATGCTTTTTTTTTTTTTTTTGCCTCTGTTTTTTTAGGGTAGGAGAGTCACACATGTACCACAGGTGTATCTAGGCTACTAATCCACTGGACACATGGCACGTTGGCGATACTCCAAAACAATTCTGTTATCGGCTGCAACACTAAAATCACATCAATAGAATGATCTGAACCATCCAAACGTTGGACATCTAAATGGACCGTTAAAAAATGTTGGTGAGTCACTTGTTTGTGATCCTTGCATTTGTGGCCCAATCAAGGCTCGGAATTTCCTCTTTTTTGGCTGAAGTATATATTTTAATGGGCTTATTACAATCATTCTATCAAATATCACATATATATACTTATTTGGGATATGAAAGCTGATTTAGTAAATCAAATCTAGGTCCTATGAATATACTGAAGAATTTCAATGCCTACCAAATACAAGCTTCTAAACTGAAGATTTGGATTCGAGTGCATTTCAACCAAACACAAATGAGGATTCGGAATCACCTTGATTCCAATGTAATTGTGATTTGGATTCCAATGCATTCCAAATCCAAGCTCCCAAATGGGCTCTTATGTCAGTGGAATGCATCAATTCAAAATCTTCCAAATTTGTTAATGGAAGAAAATCAATTAAGGTCTGTACTATAGTTGTAATTATCAGCAAAAGTAAACACAATTACCTCAACAGCTTGAATCCATCCGTTTCACTTCATGAGGCCATTGAAATGTTACTTCCAGAAATTGGATATACAATGCAGATCTCAGGGACAGTATCACCTTGGATGTGTAGAGATATACAAGACCATCAGGTCATGCTTACAAGAGCAAAAATTAGAAAAATGTAATGACGGAAACAAAGCACTTACCTCCTCTGATCATTCAAGTTAATGGCTTTGTGCTTGGCTTTCTTATCATTGGCATTCTCGCTATTGAGGAACTCAGGCAAATAACCAGAATGTTCTGCTAAAGAGTAGCAGTAGAAATCTGCAAGAACTAACGCTCCTCGTCAGCAATGGTCGAACAAAAGAAAAACTATTGGTAGATGAATGGCTGAGATGAACAAGGAGCTGAGAGGAGCCACCTTTCAATAACTTCAGATCAACTTCGAAAGGATGTGTGCAACAGTTTCTGAAATTTCTGTTGGTTCAGTGCTATGGACAGCAATAGGAGTTCGAATAGACTCCACCTCTCATGCTCAACAGCTTCATAATCAGCTTCTGTACATTTCCCAACAAACTTTATTTGTTTAGGGATTTTCGACAATGTGAAATTACATGATCATTACACCTCGAGTTTGTATCAGTGGGGCCCACAGCTTAGTGGACCAAAACCTAGATCTGATGGACCCCTATTTGGATATAGGATTCCCTTGTACCCATCCAATCTTTGGCCTTTTCCCATTGAATGTGGACTGTTGCTGTGTTTTTCTTCCTAGCCACATTTGCAGACCCCAATGGATGGATGGGAGTGTTTCATCATGTGGTGTTTTGTGGAATTCTCCATCACAGTGGGTCCCACGAGATTCAATGGCAGGATCACCAAGTCAAGGTCCCCACATAGACAATCTGAAGGCTCAACGATATCATGCACATCCTCCTTTCATGTATCACTTGTTCCTACTTGACATAAGATAATCAATCCAATTTAAAGTCAGTGCTTAAGCCTGAGTTATGTGCTCACCTGTGTGAAGCTCACTGAAATGGCCAATAAAGTGAGGTGAATAAAGTCGCAGCTCGATTATGTCCACGTACTTTCTGAAATAGATAAAGATGAAGACCATGCAGACAATCCATGGAAACCAAAAATCTATCAAGATGCGATGGAATCACACCAGCCTGATTATTAGTCTAGTAGATTTAGCCCCTTCCAATAGGAGATCAACTAACTTGTGCAACAACATCCAATCCGAGAAATCTTTCATACTATGAACAACTCTGCCCCTGTTAAATTTCTCAAACAAAAAACCAATTTACATTATTTTTTATTTTATTTTATTTTTTAAAGAGAAGGTGGGCAATTGCCACCAGAATTTCATTGCTGAAGGAGAATTTACAATCATTCGGGCGGGACCGCGATGGACAAAAAGATTAACTGGGTCCTGACTATCATATACCCAAACCAAAAAACCAAGCAAAAGAAGAAAGAAAAGGGGGGGGGGGGGGGGGGGGGGGGGGGGGGGGGGGGGGGGGGGGGGGGTTTGGGGGAGCCCGCTGAGACGGAGACCGGAGCGAACCCAGGTGGCAGGGCGAGAGATTACCCTACTCCTTTCTTGGCCTTCCGGTGCTGACTTGGCCCAGCCCTACTCTGTCAAGAAGCAAAGACCCTCTAATGTGACGGGGGAGATCTCAGGGGCTAAGGAACCTCGAATCAGGGGCACCGCTACTGGCCAAGTTGGCTAAGGCATCAGCGACGGAGTTACCTTCGCGGAAGACGTGGGAGAAGCGAAGATTGAGGGCCCTTGAAAGTTGATGAATAGAATGCAAGTGATACCAGAGTTTCCAGCCACAAGAAGCGGTAGGGCTGGAGGCCGCGTCGAAGAGAGCTAGGGAGTTCGTCTCCACAATAATGGACAAAAGGTCCTTATCTTTGCAAATGAGGAGGCCATCAACCATCGCCCAAGTTTCCGCAACCATGTTGGAGACCACCCCATATTTGTTGTGAAACGCGAAGAGCATTTTCCCCAGGTTGTCCCAGCATATCCTACCCCCGTCGCCGGCTCTCGGATTGCCCCTAGCGGAACCATCGACATTCAGCTTGACCCACTGATCTAGGGGTCTAGCCCATCTGACGATGATGGCCCTAAAGGGGGGCGAGGGGGCATAGCGAGTAGCGCTAAAGCCTCTGAGGACGAGATCTGGCCATACTGAAAGATCCACGTCTGGGAGAAGGGAGCCAATATCGATAAGCCATGAAGAGAACCTCTGAATGGTGTCAGTTGCCTTGAAGATCTGGTTTTCGAATCTAGCCCTGTTTCTGCCTTTCCAAATCTCCCAAATTAAAATAGAAGGAACCAGGCCCCTAAGGAGAAGGCGAAGGGAAGAAGAGGATGCAACTAGCGTCCATTGCTGAATTCTGTCCTGAATCGAGTGGTCCTGCCTGAGGGGCATCTGAAAGAGACGGGTGAAGTGGCTCCAGACTGTGGTGGCAATGCACCCGTGGCATAAAAAGTGATTTAAATCCTCGACTTGGTGTTTAGATGGAAGGGAGGCCTGAGAAGAACCGACCGCAGGGGGGGCTGGGTCGATGAAGCTGAGATATTCCCCTGGAATGGGCTGCTGCAGGAAGCAGCGAGGAAGGGCGGAGGGCCATCGGGAGGGCCTGATTGCAGGGGGAGGGGAGGCAGTTGCAGAGGACTGACTGGAAGGCCTGTTGGGAAGGTGGGCAATCCCAGGTCGCTGCGCAGGAGGGAGGGAGGATGGTTGCTGGCCTGATGCTGTGGGCTGCGCATGGGGCTGGAAGGCCCGAGCATCGGGGAGTGAAATCTGCTGCATGGTGGCTAAACGATTGTTTATCTCGGTGGGCAAGAAGGGGGGCAGGGAGGCTTGATCCTGGAGTCGCGTGGAGGGCCCCGTAGTCGGTAGACTGGGCTGAGAGAAGGGAGAAGCTGCCTACCCAAAGGAGGCTGGGGAGCGCGAGGCGACGGAGGGGATTCCAGGTTGCTCACAGCAAGAGCATCTGGATGCAAGGGGGATCCCAACGCGCTGGATGGCTGCGTCAACTGGCACAGCTGAGTGCATCGCTTTCCAACAAAAAACTGCTATCTTGGGGGGGATGAATCTGTTCCAAGCCCAGGATGTCCATTGCTGTTTGGAATTGGCCCCACGAAGGTTAGCCCAGGCAGATTTTGTGGAGAATTTGCCATCCGGGGACAGGTTCCAGCTGAGTTTGTCAGCTCTCTCAGATTGACGATGCCGCTATCCATAATGGCTTGAACAGCGTGAGGGGGTAGGAGGTTTGCTACCTGGGATAAATTCCAGTCGCCCGAGGGGCTCCAAAAGTCTGAGACGAGGGATTCTCTGATCGAGGGGTGCGGAAGCGAAGACGCCACGCTGATAAGGAGGCCATTGCCTGTCTGGTTGTGAATCTAAAATTTCACATTTCCCTGGCCAATCAACCATCTTGAGTTGATAATACAGAAGGGCAGATATCTCCATAGATCTTTCCATAAACTGGAGCCGCTGATCCTGGATGGGCTAGAATTGAGCAGGAAGGATGTCAGGTATTTGGCGGATATGAAGCTGGCCCATAGGGACCTTCCCTCAAGAAGGCGCCAAGCCATCTTGCAGCAGAAGACTGCCATGACGTCGCTTAGCTGACGAATCCCGAGACCTCCCTCGGCAATCGGGTAGCAAATCGCATTCCAGCTGACCCAATGATGACATTTAGTACCCTCAGAAGAGCCCCAAAAGAAAGCCGCAAGAGACTTCTCAATGTGCAAGCAAGCCTTCTTGGGAATGTTGATAGCGGAAAGGATGTGCATGGGAAAACTGGAAAGGACGTGCTTGATCAAGACTGTTTTGGCTGCCTGGTTGAGGAGCTTCGCCTTCCACCCGGCTATTCTTTGCTCAATCTTCTGAATGAGGGGTAGCATGTGAAGGAACCGGATACTCCCTTTGAGCATTGGCACGCCAAGGTATGTGATAGGAAGGGAGGCAAGCTGGAAGCCTGAAATCCTCGCTATCTGCCTGGCTCTACTCGAAGGAGATTTCTTAGGGAGGATGAAGCTGCTTTTAGCCGAGTTCACTTTCTGCCCTAAAGCGTTCTCATAGGATCGGATGAAGCTAAGAAGCGACCGGATCGAGGAAAGCCTGCCATTCAAGAATATGATGGTATCGTCAACAAAGAGAAGATGAGAAATAATAGGGCAATTCCTTGGAAGCTTATAGGGGAGGCATCTTCCCGAATTGAATAGGTCCTTGATGCCACCACTGAGGACCTCAACTACGATAATGAAGATGGCCGGGGAGAGGGGATCTCCCTGGCGAAGGTCCCTGGAGGAAGGGAAGAAACCGTGCGGGGTCCCGTTGATGATGATGGAGAACCAACAACCTTCCCAACATTGACTAGCCAATTGAACCCAATCCGAATGGAAGCCAAATTTAAGGAGAACCTCACGAATGAATGACCATTCCATCCTATCATACGCTTTCTCCATGTCGAGCTTCATGATGATGTTGCCACCGTGGACTTTGCGGTCTATCTCGGAAGCCATCTTCGAGGCTAACGAGATGCTCTCCGCAATGGATCGAGTCTTGACAAACGCACTCTGCTCTTCGGATATGATGAGGGACAACCTGGTTGCTAAGATCTTGGACAAAATCTTATGGATGCAATTGCACAAACTGATGGGCCGATAGTCGGGAAAACTGGAAGCATGTTTCTTCCTGGGAAAGAGGAAAATGGAGGAGCACTTGAAGGCTCTCGGGATAGAGCCCTTTAGAAAAACTCAACTGCAGCATCTAGGAGATCGTCGTGGATAATGTCCCAGCAAGAGGAGAAGAAGGAGCCTGTAAAACCATCAAGGCCGGGCGCACTGTTGACTGGGATAGCAAAGACGGATTCCTTGACCTCTTCCAGGCCAGGGGGGTGGAGGAGCAGGCTATTCATGTGTTGGGTGATGAGAGAGGGAATAGAATCAAGGAGACTATGCGGAGGTTGGGTGGCCCTGGAGCTGAAAAGGTCAGCGTAGAATATGGCCGCCTCTTCCCCGATATCCTTATCTGAAGAAATGGAGGTGCCAGAGGGGAGTTGGATGGACTTGATGGCAGCCCTCTTGCTTTCAAGAACGGAGGCATGGAAGATTGAGTGTTGCAATCACCCTCTTTCAGCCAAGAAATTCTAGATTTTTGTTTCAAGAAAATCTCGTCTAGGAGAATAGCCTTTTTAAGGGACGCTTGGGCTTGTTGGAGAATGATCCTGTCTTCTTCCAATTTGGATGAGAGGAGCTTAGCTTCGGCAGAAATTACGTCGCCTTCCGCAACCTTGACATTCTGGAAAACATTGCCAAAGACCTGAAAATTCCAGGTTCTCAAGGCTGATTTAAGTCTTTTCATCTTTAGGTGCAACCTGACCATGGGAGTGGCTTGCACATCTACCTGCCAGGAATCTTGAACTACCTTGCTAAAACCGTCATGATGAATCCACATAGATTGAAATTTAAAGGGACGTGGACCGTTACCTCTTGAGGCTTCAAGAGAAAGGAGCATGGGAGAGTGGTCAGAAAAAACCTGAGGGAGATGCTCAACCTTTCTGAAGGGGAACGTTTGAAGCCAGGACGTGTTGAAGAGCATTCGATCAAGCCTCGCCCATCGTCGGTTCTGTCCAACCCTGTTGTTGCACCAGGTGTACTTGGTTCCTACGAACCCGCATCCAGCAGTCCTGCATCCCCAATAGCTGATTTAAAGTCTTCCATGCTCCTCATGTTAGGAGCTCAGTTGTCGATCCTCTCTTCTGGGCATGTGGTAGCGTTGAAATCACCACAGACTAGCCATGGTCCTTGCTTAGAAAAGGATGTAGTGCGAATCTCGTTCCATAGCTGGACTCTATCGGTTCTGCTACAAGAAGCGTATACCACTAATATAAGAATAGATAGGTCGCTGTCGACAATAGAAGCTTGGATAGTGATGCATTGGTTTGAAGCAGCAATGGGCTGAAGTTTGTCGGGGGGGATCTTCCCTCCAGATGACTCCTCAATAAAGGACTGTTGAAATCCCAGCTTGGCTGCAATCTGCGCTCTTCTAGAGGGCCGAACCATGGGTTCTTGGAGCAGGAGAATAACTATATTGCGGCTTCGGACTAATCTTCTAAGGTGCCGCATGGTCGGGGCGTTACTAGCTCCACGCACGTTCTAGGATAGGATGCTAGGCATTGGAAACCTATCCTACCACGTCGGCCCTTTTCTTGTTTCTTGCTAGGCGGCAGCTGCACCTGAATGAAGCCTTCCTCTTCTTGATTGCCGAACGGATATGTGCCAAGGTCAGTGAAGGGGTGCCGGAAAAAAAATCTGATTGTCCTCTGGAGTTGTTGAGGGTCAAATATTGCATATTAGACCCCAGTTATTGCCTAATTTTACATGCATGATACCATTTAACGCCCTGCTTTAATGGTGTTTGTGATGCAAGGTGTATTTAAGAGTCTGGACTGGAAGGGATGCTAAAAGCATGGATTTAATGCTTTAAAATCACCAAGGAAAGGAATATACCCCAGGAGACCAAGATCGAGGAAATTACATGCCAGAGATTCAAGGAAATCAAGCCGTTCACGTTAAAGATGCCTGAAGAATGCAAGATCACAAGGTTTTCACTATCTGTTCGGCTCGAAAATTCATACATGGACTGAGGACCATAAATTAACCGTACACATCGAAATTCAGCCATTGGATCCTTGTGGAAGTGTCCCAACGGTCAAATCAGCCCACAATTCACCAATATGGGGCCCGCCTGACATCTGGATATGCTTCAATCTCGTTGTCAACGCTTTAAAGAGGCTGGGGAAAAGGATGGACGGAGCAGATTTTCCACGAACATCATAGTGGACCCCACATGAGGGTGTGCGTGCACTGAATGCACGCACACGCAAGCCGCACCAGACCAACCAAGATCGGTCAGCGGGTGCTGACCGATCCAATCTTGAGTAAACAGCGTCCGCAGGGTGCGGACTCTGATTCGCCACACCCATTGTCCATATGGACAATCCAAGCCGTCCATTCACTCCAGAGTGTAGGCTTGACCATCGCCTAGGTGGCGGAATCCCGTAAGACAACGTAGAGCTGATTTCAGTGTTAAAACTGAAGATCGACGGTGCAACAAGAAAATCCGTGGGTCACACAGAATTTGAGCCGAAACCAATCATTCCCATCTGATTTTTCTAGCTGTAACGAGTAGGCGGAGTGGATTTCTTTGATGACGGTAATCATGGGCTCCACAGACACCACCGACTCAAATTAGCGTCCTCTGTTTCTGTCTACGAAACAGAGGCTGCGGATGATCTTAGTGGGCCACCATCATGATCCGCGAGGATAATCCGACCCGTCCATCTTATAGAGGAGAGCGTAACAGTCAAACCCATGATGATTTCGGACATCCATGCACTCACACGTGCAGATCACAGCAAGAACAAATGGACAGTTTGTTACCGTTATAGCGGGATTCCTTACTTGGGCCGCATCAACGGGCAAACAAAACCGTCCATCTCCGGTTGAAATTGCGAGGTTAAGACAATGGACGGAGTGGATTTCCCAAACGTCAGTTGAAGTGGGCCTCACCAATACCTCAGCGCAAGAAGCGCGCAGGCTCTGTTGCGCGCGTGACCGAAAGCTCCAACATCTGAACCGTTCAAATGCTTTCCAAGGAAGGGCCGACCAGGGGCAAGAAGACTGAACGTCTTAGATCTTGCATGTGAGGCCGCGAATTTGATTCCAAAAAGCAAGACGGTCGTTGCGCAAGGCATTTCCGAAAGGTGTTGCGGACGCTGCCAGCTGCGTAAATCCTTACGCAACCACCGACTAGAGTTGAAGTTACGCGGAATCGGATTGCGTACTGAGTTACTCAGTACGCTCTTATCGTACTGAGTAAACTTTGTTGGGCCCATCGTGAATGCATGTAGTTTATCCACGCCATCCATCCGTTTTTTCAGATCATTTTAGTGGTTGAGACCAAAATTTAAATATATCAAAAGCTCAAGTGGACCATACCACAGGAAACAGTGGAACTATTGATTTCCACCATTGAAACATTCCTAAGGCCCACAGTGGTGTTTATTTGACATCCAACCAGTTCATAAGATCATGCAGACATGGATGAAGGGAAAAAACAAATATAAGGTTGATCTAAAACTTCTATGGCCCCCAAGAACCTTTCAACGGTAGATGTTCAATTCACACTGTTTCATGTGGTGTGTTCCACTTGAGTTAGTTTTTGATATCCTTAATTTTTGGGCTGAACCCGTAAAATTATCTGGTAAAATGGATGGACGGAACGGATGAAATGTATGAATGACAGTAGGCCCCACAGGGTTTACTCAGTACGGAATCCGCTTCCAAGTTACGCACTCACGCAACCACCGACTGTAGTTCTATAAAGAGAACGCAAAAGAGAGAGAAGATATTCAATTCTGATAGACAGGTCGGACGTTAGTAAGAAAGAGTGGAGGACGGCCGGTTCCATTCTTCCTTAAGTTTCTTGGTTTTCTTTCTTTTTCTTTGAGATACTCAGCCTGATCATGTCTATGTTAGGCTAGGCCTCTTAACTAGGGCTAAGAGGTGAAGCTTGTAGCATGATGGGAGACTTTTTGCTTGTGCCTTTTATTTAGACTGAATTGATGTTGATTTTGGTTTAATTATAGGGAATGTTTTCAGTTTTTAATGGTCTGTTGTGACTAAAATTATAATGAGTCTGCGATAGCTTTGAGCATGTTCCTTTTCTTTTTATGATTATGACGTCAGGAAGCCTTGTTGTTCACCATCGTCTCCTGGGCATGGTTGGATGATGGAACCCTTCCTAACCCTCATATATCGTATGATTGGTTGGTAATTAGTTTAATTCTGTTGTTTACTTTGTCTCCTGGGCATGGTTTGGTGATGGAATCTATTCTAATTCATATACCCTTCATCTCTTAAAACTATATCAAAGAAAGTCTAGTTGAGTTTTTGATGCAGGCATAAGATCTCCCTGATATCTACAAGTGGATTCTCTGAATCCCTAGTATCATTCCTCTGAATTCTCTTAAGTTTTAGATTAATCTCTCACCATTATTCCTCAAATTATATTCGATTTAGATTTCATCTTAGTCTAGTTCTAATTCTACATAGTTTCAGATAACGTACAGGTTTCAGTTCCTTGGGATTCGACCTCGTTCTCACCGAGTTTATTTCTACATCACAACCCTATACTTGGGGAGTGAACAGGAGTCCACCCACAACTCTGGTTCCCCCTCTGCACCGCAGGCTGGGATGGGAGAATCAGGGGGGGTTAGAATGAGAGACCGAAACATACTCCGAAAGGGAATTCTCATCATCTGTATTAGGAATCCTGGCAGCAGAAAAAAAGATCCAAGTTGCAGGGCCAGCTCCATCCCCTGGCTGTCATATCTGTTGTCCTTGGTTCGGAAAATCCGGGCAAATACTTCCTGCTGTTGGGACGAGGTATCCTCTGGAGGGGGCTTGGCTGATCTGGGGAGGGAGGTGCGAATGCAAGAAGGGCTTGGCATGGACCTGAGTAGCTCCAGCCTAGGTGGATAGGTGATGGGGTCGGGAGGAGGGGTTGAATCATGTGGATGGAGAGGGCTATCTGGGTTCTGGCCTGAGGTGGGGCTGGTCAGGGGCTGAGAGTGTAGAGGAGAGGATATGGGGCGGATGGGACCGGGTGGCTGAGAGGTGGACAGAATTGGGATCATGGCATCTAGGGGGATGTAAGGATTGGCGATGGGAGGGGGACGGGTGTCTCAGGAATAGCCGAGGCTTTAGGTGGGATGCTAGTCAGATGAAATTGGGCAATTGAAGTGGTTGGGAAGGCTTGGACAGGAGGGGCGGGAGTGTGTTGCGGGATTGCCACTTGACGTGTGTGTGTGTTTGTGGGTGGGGGGGGTGGGGGGGGGGGAGGGGGGGGGGGGGGGGATGAGGGATGGAGGGAGGAGGAGAGGGATGAGCGGGCTAGCAGGTTGGGGATAGATGGGACCCTGGCCAAGCGTACCAGGGGATTGGGCTCTGCTAGAGCTCCTTGGTTGAGCGAAGGGGGCTACCGGGTTGACTGTGGTGGGTGGGACAAAAGCTCGAACAGCTGGTGGGTGAGGTACGTCTGGACAGGTTGGCTATCTAGAGTATTGCTAGTTGTTGCGCATAGGCCAGGGTGGCAAGCTGGATTGGAGATGAGGATCTCAGCTCCCAGAGGGGGTGGAATCTGGGAATAGGGTGAAGGGGCTAGGGCTAGGCTAGGGATGGGGGTTCAATGGAGGTAATGACCAAGAAATAGAGCCCATCCACTTCATGCCTAGGGATTGGTGAAGGAGAGAATCAGCCATGAATGCCAGGATTTCCTCCCTGGATTGGAATGTGAAGAGGAAGGACTGGTTGGAGACCCTGGTGATCTCAATCCGAGAAGCGCTGAATCAGGAGAGTCTAAGGGAGTCAATGAGATGGGAAACAGAGCAGGTGGAAGATGATGTGACACCTATGAGGGCTGAAGCCAGTCTTCTTCTCCCTGAAGCTGAAATCGAGGGAGGGATCTGCAGAGTAAAGCTCTTGGGATGCACCTGAGCAGCCGGTGCTGAATGGGAGGGGAATGGGGGAGGTGGAGAGGCGTGAAGGACAGGTGAGGTGGGTTTGGGGGGAGGGTGTTCGATTCCATCATGGGAGATGGGCTGGTGGCTGAGGGCCTGTTGGATGATGATGTGCCGACCCCCCAACAGCGAGTCCTGCAGCTTGGCCATCGCCGCTAGGGCATCTTCTCTCCATTCGAATCTGACGAACCCAAAACCCCTGTTCCTGGCTGCATTAGGGATCTTAGGGATGAAGATATCCGAGATGGTTCCAAATCTGGAGAAAGCTGGTTTTAGATCCAAGGAGCCAAATCAGAATGGTATGTTGGCCACGAAGAGGGAATGGGGAGAAGAAGACGAACGGCGACGCTGGACCCTAGTCCAGCCTCTCTCGCCCTCTCGCTCTTCCATCGGGCTCTCCATGATTCAAACCAATTGACATTGAAATCACCTTTGACACACCATTGCAAAGCCCATTTCTATCTAACTGAATTCGGTTCAAACCAAAAACTGCTCTCTCTGATTTGAAATACAAGGGCAGTAAACAGAAGTAAAAACCCACAGAAGCCCGAGGAAAGGTCCCAAAGAACAACCGAGAGTGAATACATACCAGAGAAGCTGTCTTCTTTCTTCCGAAAATTGGAATTCCAGGCCATGATAATACCTCCTGCGGAGCACACAGCGTTGACAGCTTCCCAATCTTTGTTCTTAACACCCCAAATCGAATCCATCGTACATCTGTCTATGGACTGGAGCTTGGTTTCCTGCAGCGTAATAACGTTGGCTTTCAATTTCCAACACATTTTCTTTATGTGGGCTCTTTTAACTTCGCAGCCCAGGCCTCTAATGTTCTAAGAAGAAAAAAAAAATCATTGATCACCTGTTCTTCCCCTCGTTGCCCTTCTCCTTTCATTTGATTTGTCTATGTAATCGTAACTGATTGAACATTCAAGACTGAGAAGCTCTCTCCACCCTTTCTGCGACTTCCTTATCTTGGCTGAGTTTTCTACTATCACTGAGCTCCTTTCTTTTGAAGAAACTGAAGAAATTCAAAAACATCTTCCTCTCTAGCCCCGAAAGAGTCCTATCATACCTCCGACTCTTTCCAAGATATCTTTGAACTAACTGATCTGTTCTTCAGTTAATTTGTTATTCCCTTTAATCACAGCCTGTCTTCGAGTAACAACTGCTGATTCTGGCTAGCAAATAGCTTTTATTTCTTCTCTCATATTGTGGCCCGTAATGGCGTAATGACAAGGGCCTCCTCTAGAAAATCTGCCTTTGAATTCATTGTTTCCATTGCCACAATCCTTCCCTCTGCATTGTTCTCATTTCTCTGGTAATTGAGATTCAGATACCTTACAAGAAATGAGTGACCTTCTCATCTTTCTTCCTCAAGAGTGCTTCCATAGAAGTCCGCATTGCAATGAACCATCATCAGATCATACTGTGGAATGCTGAGGTTAATTGCCTTTCCATCGCTGGGGAGCTAACATTCGAATAACGATATCTGTAGAGAGCTTCCTGGCTTCCCTTTCAAACTTCTACATCCTCGTCGTCCCATAAGAGACATATCTCTTGCCTTTGAAGAATAATAGGAGGGAGCCGGTCTGAAGGTTCGGAAGACAAACCTGCAGCGAGAGAGAGGCTCGGAGAGGTGCATCCTCTGCTCAGTGCTCCCACAATGCATCCAAAGCCACATATCATAGTTGAAAGCAATTCTTCCTCACTTATCCCTGTACCGCTAGAAGGAGATAGACATATCGACATATTTTACCAGTAACACACCGGAGCATGGTGATGGTGCACTGTCTTCCTGCCTCTGCCTGCAAATGCAGATTTCCGGCGATCATCCAGCTTCTCTCCTGGTCCAGATCTTCAAGCAATTCTTCCTCACCTGTCCCTGTACCGCTAGAAGGAGAGAGACATATTGACATGTTTTACCAGTAACACACTGGAGCATGGTGATGGCGCATTGTCTTCCTGCCTCTGCCTGCAAATGCAGATTTCCGGCGATCGTCCGGCTTCTCTCCTGGTCCAGATCTTCCCCCGCCTCAGCGGAACTCCCCAAGATTTCTCCCTTTCCACCTTCAGCTCCAACTGTTCTTCCCTGACCAGCACTTCGACAAAAGTAGGGTTGGCAAAAGCCCTTTTCTTCCTATCACAGACGCGAGCTACACCTAACTCGTCTCCTTCTTCTGTCACAGGATTGATCGATATTACTTCTCCCAGACATGATCCAATCGCCAAAAATACCTCATGGAACCAGAGATCTAATGTAATTCCCCCTCAAAAAAAAAAAAAAAAAAAAAAAAAAAAAAAAAAAAAAAAAAAAAAAAGCCAGATCTCTTCTCAGATGAACTGATATTTTCTGAGCATCTTGAAAGATTTATTATAGGCCCATCCTTGTGCAAAGCTCCTGCTACAAGGACATTAAGTTCATCTCTGGTTTTCCCATACTTTCTAAAATAGATAAAGATGAAAACCACACAGGAAGCTTGAAACATAAGTGAAAAGGGATATTACAGGCTGAATAATTCCATGCCTGAGAAACATAAAGAGAATACCTGTATCCAAGGTTGCCTTTCTCCCCTGTTTAACCAGTGGTCTCAGCATGGACGAACATCAGGAATCTGAACATGTGCCTTTGCTGATATGGGAAACTCACATCCTGTACGAGCCCAAAGTGCTGGATTGTTGCAATTCAATTAGATGTCATTTTGGACAATCATCACTCATCAGCATCAACAGAGTGGCCAACTCAACTAATGTAACAGTTATATTTATTTGAAATAATCATCTTACTTGGAGGTGCTCTCGGCTGGGAAAGTGAGGTGCTCAACATTAACAAGAGGTCCATGTAATCACTTCTTGGGAAACAAAGATTTTGCATGTACACATCCTTTTTGACAAACAACAAATCATTTTGAAGGTCTCTTCAAGATCTGTACTAACTGTATTTGCTTGATGTCCTCAAAAATATGAATTGAAATTAGTGATGAAAACACTGAATTTTGCAATATTGATTGATATTAGAACTTAGTAGTTAGGGTAGAACTTCGTAGACTTAGTAAGAATATTGATTGATATGAGAAGTTAGATTTGACTCTTTTTTCTTTTTTCTTTTGGATTGCAAAATAGTGTGAAGAGAAGGGGGAAAAAGTTACATAATTTTGTGACCACAACTTTGATGCATAATGAGCACTGAGAATAGGTGTGCTGTGCACATCATCTCCCACCATTAAAAGACGGTGAGAATCTCACATGCAACTTTAAAAGGTGAAGATTCAAAACAACCACTTCGTAATGCATGTATCTTAGAATTCCCACCCACCATAACGGGTTAGCAGGAGAGTGCATCGACTCTTGGTGGATACTATGTTGCCTCAGCCTTCTCCTTATAAACATTTGTTCTTCCTGTGATTGAAAGCTTTGGTCTGCTGCAATTTGCATGTTTAAGGCTTCTACAGTTTCCCTTTTCTGAGGTTCAATTTAGGTTTTACTCTAAAAAACCAAGGCTCCAGTATTGACTGGAGTTTTGATCTCTAATTCCATAAACCACCGTGTTCCCTGCATAGCCATGGTTTTTTTTTTTTTTCTTCACAAAACTTTTGATATTGTTGGTCATACATGCACACCAAATACATGTCACGAGAGTAATTTTGCAAGTTTCCAAACATAAGTAGGTAGTGCAGAAGATAAGAGGAGAGCTCTTTTAGAACCCACAGTATATACAAGTATGAAACTACTGCATTGTGTACTAATTCTGAAGTTTGCACAGTTCATCCTTGCAAGCATTGCTTTTACACTTGAAAGTTGAAACTTCTTTGAAGGGATCTAACTACAATTAGAGCATGACGAGTTCGTCCTTTGTACAGATTATAATTTGGAGTATCAGGCCTTGTTCATGTTTCTTGCAGATTTAGCCTCCAAAACTACCACTATTTTTAACAAGGGAAAAAAAAAAAAAAGAAAGAAAGAAAAGAAAAGAAAAAAGAAGATAAAAAAGGATTAGCTGCCTCAGCTTGCTCCGGGCATGGAAGGACAGCAAAAACAAGCTTTCAACGCCTTTAGGTCAGTGGAATGCATCAGTTCGAGATCTCCGAACTTTGTTAATGGAGGAAAACCGATTTGAGTTGTGTACTATTGTTGTGATTATCTGCACATGTAAATACGATTATCTCAACAGCTTTGTCCATCAGTTTCATTTCACGAGGCCATTGAAATGCTACTTGCAGAAATTGGAGATGCGAAGGGACTCTCAGGGAGGTTATAAGCTTGGCTGCGTAAAGAGCACATACATAGAAGTGCATCAGGTTCTATCTACGTATGGAAAGATTTGAAAAATGCAAATCATGAAAGCAAAGCAGTTACCTTTCCTGATCATTGAAGTTATTGGTTTCATTCTTAATTTTCTCATCTTGCGCGGTGTCACTGTTAAGGACCTCAAGCAAATAGCCAAAATGTTCCGCTGAAGGGAAGCAATAGAGATCTGCAAAAATTATCTTGTTGGCAATCGTTGAAGAGGAGAATTTATTGGTAGATGAATGCCTGAGATGAGCATGGAGCTAATAGGAACCACCTTTCATTAGTTTCGTGTCATCTTCCGAAGGGTGAGGGTTCATGCAACGATTTTGAAACTTCTGATGGTTCAGTGCCTTCGACAACAGTTGGAGTTCGAAGAGACGTCGTCTCTCAAGCTCAACAGCTTGATCATGAGCCTCTGTACATTCCCCAACAAAACTTAGTTGTTGCGATTTTTTATAATGAGGATTACATGATACTTGAGCCTTGAGATTTTATCAATGGGGTCCATGGCTCAGTGGAGCAAACCCTTCACCTAATGACCCTCGGCTTGGACAGGGGATTCCCTTGTAGGGGTCCAATATTTGGCCTTTGTCCCTGTGGACTATTGTTGTATTTTTCTTCTTACAGATTGTCCGTAGGCTCGACAACACCATGCATATCCTCCTTTTATAGACCATTTAATTCCTCTCTAGCATATAGCATAAGCAATCCAATTTGAAGTCAGTGCTTGAGCTGGGGTTATGTGCTCACCTGCATGAAGCTCATCTTCATGGCCTATAAATTGAGGCGAATAAAGCGGCGGCTCCATTTTTTCCACATACTTTCTAAAATAGATAAATAAGAAGACAACATAGGAAGCATTAATCATATGTGAAAGAGGTATTACAATGCTGAACGCACAATGGCAGAGGATGGTAGCAAAGAAAGAGATACCTGTCCCCAAGCTTGCCTTTCTCTCTATAAGGTTTAACCAACACACGGGCGCCACAGACATAGTGAGGATTGCCCTTGGCAAGTATCATCTTTACAGTCTCAGCATGGACAAACGTCACAAATCCAAACATGCGCCTCTGTTGACATGGGATCCTCACATCCTGTACCAGCCCATAAGTCCTGGATTATTGCAATATGTCAGTTTGTACTATCAACATTGGCAAAACAGATTGGCCAACTCAACCAATGCAAAATGGAGCATATACTTGAAATAGTCTGAAACGTCTTCCTCAGAGAAGGCACTCTCAGCTGGAAAAGTCAAGTAAATTTGTCGAGAACCAGCTGCTGACACTGTTCCATTCGGGTGCTGGCTTCTGTACATGGTGAACCTTGGCGCATCCTCTGCTGGAACCACTGCATGCTGTCCGTGAGGCCTGCTCATCACTCACAATTCCAGTAAGTACAGGAGATACGTACAGTAAAATCAGATATCGATCTGATCAGCCCCACCATGGATGCCTTGTGCACCAAAAGTTTACTAGATAGACCGATCATGGCATTCGAATATTTGGCATTTTCCTGGTGAATGTAGACACTCACTTATTTCTTTATTAACTGTCTATCTTCTGGTCACAAATTAAAGGATTTGGTACTTCCCACATGGGAATTCGTTTTCCCCTTTCGTTTGTTTGGTGTATTGTTCATCCAAAGTGTGGCCTATCAGATCAATGGTTTGGATCACTGAATGATGTTCGCTGTTCATACCTCCTGTAGACATTCTTGCATCAAGCATTGTATAATATTAATCTCTTTTTAGTGCAAAAGTAAGAAAGAAAGCAGAAGCAAAAAAAAAAAAAAGAAAAAGAAGAAGCCACTTATAATTCAACTGAATGCATCCACCTATACCCCAAGAGCAAGATGGGGACTCTCATTGGCTTACCTGTCGATGACGCGGATGGTGTTCTTCAAGCGAGCCAGCAATTTAGTGAGGCTGTAACCAGCCTTGCCGTGGCGCTGGCTTTCAGTCAGGTAACCGTCTGCCTGCAGAGTCCTCCCGAATCTATCAAAGTAAAGCTGGGGCAGAGAAGCAATAGAGACGGGAGTCCTCTTGGCACGGAGGAGCTCTAAAAGCTCACTCTCTAGCCTCTCTAGCGTGCTTGACGAAATTTGATGCTCCTCATCATCGACAGCTGCTGATGTTACCATCTCAGAGGTGGGGCTCAAAGGGAGGCCATTTGGCTGGCGGGCGCCGTGCAGGAACCTGCAGCCGGTCCCGTGCCTACAGTATCCTTTTGCAAAGTAGTTGCATTGCCTGGCAGGGACATCAACCATGGAAGGAGGCGACGATACTCTGCCAGTCAATCTCAAGCCCAAGTACTCCCCACCCGATCCAACTGCGTATGGGTCCTCCAGACCAATCAATTGAGGTTGCTGCTGCTGCTGCATCAGTGGTGGTGGTGGGCCATCTTGTTGTTGGATAGCCTGATTGAAAAAGCTATGTGGGTCCTGCTGTGGAGGATACAAGGAATCACAGTGAGGCAACAGGAACCTTGACGCTGCTTCCGGGCAGTAAGGCGAGAATTGGTACGGCACATCCGAAAATTGGAACGGCTGCTGCTGATGATGCTGATGCAATGGGTGCAGCAATGACGAAGATGAAGGCGACAACCCAAGTTCGGCTTTGGCTCTGCTAATGAGTGATCGGATGGCGGTGTCGGGGCCAAAAGCCAGACGAATCATTTCTCGATCTCCATGCTCCTGTAGAAGCAGGTAACCAATGATCTTAGATGCATGATCCGACTCCAAGCTCTGAATTCTCGCCAACACAACCTTCGTTGATTCGTAGATATCCATCTTCCACTCTCAGAGGAATTTCTACAAACAGATACAATGCAATACAAAGGAAAGAGATGCTAATCAGTGAAAACTCCAAAGCTTAGTGGTTTCTTTCACTCTCATTATAGAGAAAGAGACGCGACGGCCGGAGGGTTAACCGATGCGGTGGCTCGTCTTCATCGAAATTTCTCATTGCCCGCTCTTAAAACCGCTGCCCGTACCGGCAGCAACCGGTTAGAGGCGACTGCAATACCGCAATCGGGATAGGAGTTATACCGGTTCAGCCGGCATCAGCCGTACCTCATGGGCGGGACCCACCACGTTACATCGCGGCATTCTGCCACCGATACCTATCACCTTATGAATCGGGCTGGTCTGTTTCTGGTGGGACCCACTCGCTAGATGGAAGCGGATTGGCTGCTGTACCACACACCACCGACCTTGCTGGTGTCGGTACGTGTCGTGCGAAGACGAGCGCTGACACTCGAGCTCGAGTGGTATGAACGGTTCAAAGGAGATTAAAGTTACGTGGCCCCACAATGATGTATTTATTATATCCACACCGTTCATCCATTTGACGAGATCATTTTAAAGCATGATCCAAAAAATGAGGTATGTCCAAAGCTCAACTAGACCATACCACAAATAATAGCAGTGGGACAATGATTCTCACCGTTAAAACATTAGTAGGGACCATATCATTTATTTTCCACCGTTGGATGAAGAGTTTGGATGATATACGATTAAATCTCAGATTGATCTAAAACTTATGTGATACCCAGAAGGGTTTGGATGATATACGATTAAATCTCCTACTGCTTTTTATAGTGTGGTCCATTTGATTTTTGGATTTATCTTATTTTTTTGTCTCAAGACTAACGACGAGCTTGCAAAATGGACAGACGGTTTGGATATAATACATACCTCGTGATGGGACCCAAAAAACTTGGTGATGTCAACACACCAGCCAGGTCGGTGGTGTTTCATACACCAGCCAATCCGCTTCCCCGGAGTGTGCTACACTACGCAATTCGAGTCCGAGAAAAACAGGGGCGGATTCAGTCAACTGAAGACCAGACCAAGTCCGGTAAGACCGTTTCGTGGGGCCCACCTTGATGTATGTATTGTATATCCACACCATCCATTTGTTTTTCCATTTCATTTCAGTATGTTTCCCCAAAACTGAAACAGATCCAAATCTCATTTGAACCACACTGGAAAAAGTGGTGATTGAATGCCTACCATTAAAAACTTCCTAAGGTCCACCGTAATGTTTATTTACCATCTAATCAGTTGATAAGGTAAAAAAGAACTTAATAAAGGAAAATCAAAAATATCAGATCGATACGAAACTTCTATATCCCTTAAGAAGTTTTTAATGGTCAATCACCACTCTTTCCTATGGTATGGTCCACCTGAGATATGGATCTGCTTCAGTGTTGGAACTACGTCCTAAAATGATCTGAAAAAATGGGATGGACGGTGTGGATATACAACACATACATCATCAAGGTGGGCCCCACGGTAACGGACTTAACAGACTCGGTCAGGCCTGCAGCTGACTGAATCCGCTCCCATTTACAGTTACACTCTCTCCAGTGAGCTCCTCCTTGTTTACACGTGTATTCTGTAAAATCGGATCGGCTCATTAGGCTAATACTCACTGAGTAGATTCCATGCATCTTAAATCAGTCATAAATATAATACCATAAGGTGGGAAATGGATTGGCTACTTCCCCTACCAGTGTTCTGTGGGCCCCACCATGATGTATGTGTTTCATCCATTCCGTTCATCCATTTTTACAGATCATTTTAAGTTTCATCCCAAAAAATGAGAGGGATATAAATCTCAGGTGGACCACACCACAAGAAAACAATAGTGATTGGATATCCACCATTAAAATCCTCCAAAGGCCCACTGTACCGTACTGTTTATTTGACATCCAATCGGTTGATTATGTCATACAGACCCAGATGAAGGTAAAAAAAAATATTAGCTTGATCCAAAACTTTTATGACGCCCAAAATTTTTTTAATGGTCGATGTTCGTTCAACACTGTTTCCTGTAATGTGGTCCACCTGAGATTGGGATATACTTAATTTTTGGTACCATACTATAAAATGATCTAGAAAAATAGATGGACGGCATGGATGAAACATATACATCATGGTGGGGCCCACAGAGCACCGACCACCAGCCGAGTAGGGGCTTCACATGTACGTTGAAGTTGAATCACGGGCTCAATTGATCTTAACCGTTCTTTTACAGGTATGGTCCACCGATGATCATAGAGGCCAGTGTTGAGATCTGCCAAGCTGTTCTAATCGGGCACACGTGTCCCATTCTCTGCACTTGTGAAGCGTGTGCATTTTCCATTCAGGGGGCTGATCCTGTACGTTCGCCAGATTGTGATTTTCCGAAGCGGATTGTGTCATACCACTGTCGGAACGGACTCGGTCCTGGCAGGAGCTCTGTGGGGCCACCGTAATATCTGTGTTTAATCCACGCCGTCCATTCATTTTTCCAGATCATTTTAGGGCATGAGCCGAAAAGGGAGGCAGATCTAAGGATCATGTTCGCCACATCACTGGAAGCAGTGGTGATAGTGTGACCACCGTTGAAACCTTCTTAGGGCCTACCGTGATGTTCTGTCCATAAGGTCATATAAACCTGAATGAAGGGAATACAGATATCAGCCCTGATAAAAAAAGACTTCTCTACATGTAATTATACCATCTATAATTACAATAAACATACTTTAACTCGTTACCATTAACATAAATAAAGCAGTTGTTTGTGCTAAAATTTGAAAGTAGGGTTAATTTCTTTTTGGTAATAGTTAATTAGGCTTAATTTTTTGGTTAATTTCAATGAAAAAATGTGTGGTTGTTGTTTTCATCTAGAAATTAAGGATCCAAGTTCAATAAAGTGGTTAAACAAGACTAGTGTTATTGACCTTTATGGTTTAGTTCACTTATTTCTTTCTCCTTAGGTATTGGGAATATTCAATAAGAACAAATCGAATTGGGACGGATCCTAGCTTCTAAGAATTAGTGAGTACCATTGGCTGCACATTTTACTAAAGTGCCCACTAAAGATGTCTATCGGTTCTTAGATTTAATGGCAAGCCAAGCATCGTGTATTAAAAATCAATAAGGTGATGTTTGTCTCCAAATAAGCAGTATTTTATCTAAAGGAATTTACCGTTTGGCTGGATCCAAATGAAGTGGGAAGGATAATGTTAACAACATAAAATTAGATGGTCTATCTTGCCATAAAGGTGTTGGACCATTTGGATTTACATTATTGACATTTAGCCAACCTCATGTTGTGAAGATCGCATGTGTATTAGATCTTAACTCAAAGAAAGAGATCGTAATAATGCACTAGGTTTCACGAAAGGATTTGACGATTATGTTCGTCATCCTAGGTAATCTAATCAATTGCCTAATTGATTAGGTAAAGTTTAGTATATTAAAGCGTCTCTTTATGATGCTTAATGTTTAACAAGGTCTTTTACCTAATGTGAGCTATTACACCTTGTATGCAGTTATGAATATTGGATTCAAACTCTTCTAACTTAAAGGCCTTCCTACTATTAATGGCTCGAACTTCTTAGAATGGAAGGTGGCATTAAAAATTACTCTTAGTGTATAGATTAGACTCAACCCTAGATGTGTTGGGTGAATGGCGGAATCACATAGAGATGAATCTAGGATAGCGATCCAAAATCACCAAGTAAAAGGAAGAAGAACACATCGATTTAACGTGGAAAACTCTTTTGGAAAAAAACCGCGACACAAAGCGGTAAAAATTCACTATGAAAGCAGAAATTACAAAGAGAGAAGGATTACCCGATTCGAACAATCTTGAATCTTACCCTTGCTCCACCCCTTTAAAACCCTAGAACTATTTAAAAACCCTTGGAATACATCCCAATCCCGTTTACACCCATATTTGTAGCCTATGGGAGAATCCCTAACAAAATCAAAAATAAATTTCATAGATCCGGCGGATCCGCAAATTATGCACAAAACGTTCAATGTCATCGAAACTTATCCTTCGATGGCATTAGCCAGGTAAATGGAATCGAACTAACACCGAAACCGTCCGGAAACAAAACTCGATTTTTCGTAAAATCTTGATTGCATCGATCCATGTTTGATGTCATCGAAGGTTCAATCGAACATCCAATGATGGCATCGGAAAAAAGTGCCCAGATAGGTTAGCAACTAACTGGAGAAAATCTAAAAATCTTGATGGGATTGAGCACTGTTCGATGCCATCGAAGGTGACATCGAACATACTGTCGATGGCATCGACAGACCCTGTATCTGACTTGATTTAAGACATCAAATACAAGAATCTCCACCATGTCTTCAATCTTCAAACGCATAACATCTTGTCCTCTTCTCTTATCTCTACCTTGTATCATAGATCCATCAACACTTCTCGTGCACACTCCATCTTCCTTTTACGCCATTGCTAAGCCCAGAGAAGTTGCACAAAACTTGAACTTCTTTGTAGGAATAACCTTGGTGAGAATGTCCGTTAGATTCATGCTGGTGTGAATCTTCTCCAAAGTCACGCGTCCTTCAAGCACCTGTCGGATAAAGTGGTGATGAACATCAATGTGTTTAATATGAGAGTAATAAACAAAAATTTTAGCCAAATTTATAGCGCTTTTGCTGTCACAATTAACCGGCATGGCTTCCTGCTGAAGCCCCAATTAATTTATCATGCCTCTCAACCAAATACCTCCATTAAACGCTTCTGGCACTTCCATACACTTTGCTTCGGTCGTGGAAAGAGCCACTATGAACTGCAGCTTCGACATCAAACTAATTGCTCCACCTGCTAGTATAAACGAGTATCCTGAAGTTGACTTTCTAGAATTCACACTGCTTGCGTAGTCTGAATCCACAAACCCTACCAACTTTGCCTATATCTTCTCAAAAGTTAAGACGTAGTCTTTTGTACCTCGAATGTATCGAAGTAGCTATTTAACCGCTTTCTAATGTTACTTGCTGGGGTTTGACATGTATCTTCTCATAATACCGACTGCCCGTGAAATATCTAGTCTCGTACAAACCATGACATTCATTAAACTGTCAACCGCATTCGAATAAGGCACATAAGACATAACCTACTTTTCCTCATTTGATTTAAGACATTGTTTTGAGGAAAGCTTGAAGTAAGCCGCGTGGGGAACGCTCACCGGCTTTGCCTGGTCCATCCCATACTTGATCATCACTTTTTCAAGGTATTCTGCCTGTGATAAACAAAGTCTGTTCCTCTTCCTGTCTCTATAAATATCTATGCCGAGAACCCTCTTTGCAGCCCCCGGATCGTTCATCTCGAATGTCCTTGATAATAGAGTCTTCAACACATTGATTTTAGACATATCATGACTAGTGATCAACATATCATCAACATACAATACTAGGATGAATGAATTTGCCATCACTCAGTGTCTTGTAATAGATACAATGATCGTACTCACTCTGAGTAAATTTCTGACTCAATATGAAAGAATCAATTTTTTTTTATATACCACTGCCTAGGCAACTGTTTCAGATCGTACAACGACCTCATTAACCTACAAATCTTATTTTATGCCCCTTTAACTTTGTAGTCCTCTAGTTGCTTCATGTAGATCTACTCTTCCCACTCCCCGTGCAGGAATACAGTCTTGACATCCATCTGTTCTAACTCAAGATCGTATTGGGTAACCAGCGCCAACACAATCCATTATATACTTGCTTAACCACCGGCGCGAATATCTCTGTAAAGTCCATTCTTTCTCTCTGAGCATACTCCTTCGCTACCAGCCTCGCTTTGTATTTATCCTGTTTCCTTTTAAATAACCACTTACATCCGATCGCTTTTCGACCCACTGGAAGCTCCACCAACTGCCATGTGTGATTCTTATATAAAGAGTTCATCTCATCATCCATAGTCGCCTTCCACTTTTCTGCATCAGGTTCATCAGGAGCCTCCTAAATAGTAGACAGGTCCCCTCATATGAAATGAGGGCATATGCGATATTAGAGTCGTCCCTGTATCTTGCCGGTAATCTGCGATCACGAGGTGGGTTTCTTCTCACAGGTGGTTCCTCCATCTGCTCTTGTACCTCTGTCTGTGCATCTGTCTCTGCCTGAGTATCATTTATGTCAATCTGGACGTCTACGATCAACCTTTCTAGTTCCTCTTGCTACTCTTGATCATTCTTGTGGAATAGAGAGCTTTCATCGAATCTAACGTCACGGCTTGTGGTAACCTTACATGTGACCTTGTCGAATAACCTATAACCTTTCACACCAACACTAGAGCCAACAAAGATGTTCTTTTAGCTCTATGGTCTAGCTTATCTCTCTCAACTGATGATACATGAGAGTAAGCCTCAAAACCAAATATGCGCAAATCTGAGTAGTCCATCTTATGACCACTCCATACTTCCTCTAGGGTTTTACAATATTTAATTGCCAAATAAGGAGACCGGTTCACCAAATAGTATGTTGTGTTAACGACCTCAATCCATAGGTCCTTGCCCAACGTAGCATTATTTAACATGCATCGGGCCATCTCCAAGAGAGTTCGATTCATCGGCTCAGCTACACTGTTTTGTTCGGGCGTGTGATGCACTATGTTGTGCGTAATGATCCATTCATCTTTGCAATATTCATTAAACTCAGTGGAGGTAAATTCTCTATCATTGTCAGTCCTTAAAACCTGTTTTTCCACCATTGCCTTCCATTGTTTGAATATGGTGAAAACTTCGGATTTATGTTTCATGAAGTAAACTCGAACTTTTTGGATTTAAGTGAGAAAGCAAAAATTCTTAGGCCCGACTCCTCATCTTATCTGTGCCTTAGCACTACGAGAGGGTGAGAAAGCTAAGGTCTCAGAGAGTTCTTGGGGAGACCCAAGAGAGGGATTGCACAAAGCGAATAGAGAGTGAAGTGTGAATGAATTACCTGGAGGGGTATTTATATGATGAGGCAGTTACATTTCCCATTTCACTCTTGTTGAGGCGGTTGCTGTTAGGGACACATGACAATGCATTGGTCAGGAAGGAGAAGTTTCACTAGCGCATGCTAGGGGGTTGGCGTTGCCTCTGACCCTGGATTTCAACGTGGAACGAAGATTGGTTAAAGAACTAAGAACCTCACTGCCCTTGGACAATTCATGTTGTTTGGGCTTAGTCGTCTAGGAGGAAGTCCAAATTGGATCCATGTGACTCTTAGGTAGTGAGAGAGGAGGGGATAGATGCGGCTTCATTAGTTGACCGCGCCGACCTTGATCAATGTAGAGGATTGATCCGTGATATCACTTGGGTGAGTGTGGATTGGTTTGGGCTGGCTAATGAGTGTTGGCACAATCACCACTAAGTCAAAATTTCAATGTCAACTGCCTAGCAGAGCTAATTCTAAGATGCCTGTATATGGGAAGGTCTTTCCAGGATTTGCAAATAAAAGCACTAATACCATGACTATTGTGTAAATTGTTAAAGCTACCATAAAAGCTAGAGTTGAAAAGAGGATTCCTCACTTCTTTATCTCATTCAAAACCACGCATGAGACTTTCATCTCACACAACTCCTAAGTGATAAAAGAAAGAACTTTCTTTTTTAATTACCTTCCTTGTCTATGTATAAGACCAAACTGTCTCTTATACGAAAAAAAAAAAATCCCAATTCTCTTTTTGAGGCTTCTACTCCCACATTAAGTTCTTATTTCAACAATTCAAAAGTGGGAGAAGGTATTTTTTTTAAAAAAATTATTATTATAATGAATCGATATTCAAAATCATTCCATTTAGAATTCGAATAGGTTTGGGACGGGAGGATTCGAACCTCCGAATAATGGGACCAAAACTTGTTGCCTTACTACTTGGCCACACCCCATTGAGATTTCTATATGAACCACGCCACCAAGGGTCGGTGTGGTAAGGACTTCAAAATTTTAGGACCTTGATCTACCAGGCCTGACACTGAGTGGGATGCTAAGTTGGTGAAAATTACAAATTTGTGATGGACATCGTCCATTGCTCGCATCTTTTTAATGGAAATTATGGCTGTTGTGGTGGGATTTAGTGACGAAGTAAGT